>JXTC01000001.1:1884172-1931210 GCA_002914845.1 Trema orientale
AACAGGTGTTGGAGCGTTGTGAAGAATCAAGCCTGGTATTGAATTGGGAAAAGTGCCACTTTATGGTGCAAGAAGGCATTGTGTTGGGCCACAGATATATCAAAAGGCTATCAAAAGCCCGGATATATCCCTGTGGATGACAGCAATGCAAGAAGAGATTAAAGCCTTTCACAAGAATAAGAGATGGGATCTTGTTTCGCTACCACAAGGAAGGAAGGCCATTGGCAACAAATGGGTCTACAAGATCAAGCATAATAGCAATGATCAAGTGGAGCGGTATCGTGCGAGATTGGTGGTAAAGGGATATGCTCAGAAAGAAGGTATTGACTTCAATGAGATATTTTCCCTTGTGGTTTGACTGACAACAGTTAGAGTGGTTCTGGCGATGTGTGCTACGTTAGACCTACATCTAGAGTGGCTAGATGTGAAAACTGCTTTTCTTCATGGAGAACTTGAAGAAGAGATTTATATGCTCTAATCAGAAGGTTTTGTTGAAACAGGCAAGGAGAGCTTGGTTTGCAAGTTGAACAAATCTCTATACGGTCTCAAATAGGCACCGAGGTGTTGGTATAAGAGATTGATTCTTTCATCATAAGTCTTGGGTAGAACAGACTCAGTTCAAACCACTGCACACACTTCAGGAGGTTTGATGAAGATAGTGATTTTATTATCTTATTGTTGTACGTGGACGACATATTGGTAGCGGGCCCCAACAAAGACAGAGTCCAAGAATTGAAGGCACAGTTGGCTAGAGAGTTTGATATGAAGGACTTGGGACCAGGAAACAAGATTCTAGGGATGCAAATTCACCGAGATAGAAGTAACAAGAAGATTTAGCTTTCTCAGAAGAATTATTTGAAGAAAATCTTGCGTCGCTTTAATATGCAAGATTGTAAGCCGATTTCTACCCCACTTCCTGTTAACTTCAAGTTATCCTCCGAGATGTGTCCTAACAATGAAGCAGAGAGGATAGAGATGTCTCGAGTACCGTATGTATCAGCGGTGGGAAGCCTAATGTTCGCTATGATATGTACAAGACCAGACATTGCACAAGCAGTAGGAGCGGTTAGTCGATATATGGCGAATCTTGGTGGAGAGCATTGGAATGCTGTAAAGAGAATTCTGAGGTACATCAAAGGAACCTCAGATGCTGCATTATGTTACAGAGGATCAGAATTTACTGTCAGAGGATATATTGATTCAGATTTTGTAGGTGATCTTGATAAACGAAAATCTACTACAGGCTATGTGTTTACTCTTGCAGAAGGAGCTGTAAGCTGGGTTTCGAAATTGCAAACTGTTGC
Source organism: Trema orientale (assembly GCA_002914845.1). NCBI lineage: Eukaryota > Viridiplantae > Streptophyta > Magnoliopsida > Rosales > Cannabaceae > Trema > Trema orientale. The sequence continues at coordinate 1,885,477 of JXTC01000001.1, forward strand.
AGCTTTATCTACAACAGAAGCAGAATACATGGCGGCTACACAAGCTTGTAAAGAGGCTATTTGGGTTCAAAGGTTATTGGAGGAGCTCGGGCACAAACAAGAAAAGATTCCTCTGTTTTGTGACAGTCAGAGTGCCTTGCACATTGCAAGGAATCCAGCCTTTCATTCCAGGACAAAGCATATTAGTGTTCAATATCAATTTGTTCGAGAAGTAGTAGAAGATGGAAATGTAGACATGTTGAAGATATACACCAAGGAGAACTTAGCAGATGCTTTAACCAAACTAATCAACACTGACAAGTTCCAATAGTGTAGATTCTCATATGGCCTAACAGAAATATAAGCAGCATGAAGAATTGACAAGAAAAGAAAGAGAGATTTATCAAGTATGAAGACATGATTAAAATTAACGTCTTCAAGTGGGAGAATGTGGTCAATATATGTGGCTTAACAGCCGCATATTTTGATCAAAATTGGCGGCATCAATTGATGCCGCCGTGATCAATGTTTGCGGCACCTTTTAGAAAGGTGCCGCCCATATATTATTGAAAAAAAAAAAGGAGTGGAGGAGAGGAGGGGTTCACCTATAAATAACCCCTCCTCCTCCTCTATGATCATCCCATTCAAAACATTTTCTTCTCCCCTTAAGAGAGAGTTCAACTTAGGAATTCCTCTTAGTGTCCAACTTATTTTCTCCTAAATTGTTTAGAGAGAGCATTTTCTCCTATTTCAAGAGAGAGAGGTTCATTTGTTCTCTCCTTGTATTTAGAGAGAAGTGAGTTATAATCTCCTTTTCATAGTGAATTTCTTCACAGCCTTGTCTGTGGATGTAGCCTAAATTGGGTGAACCATGGTAAATCTTTTGTGTGCTTTATCTTTTTCATTTTACTCAAATTTTCTCAAGTCGTATTTTAGCTGTGTGTTATCATTTCCGCAAAGCTGATCTCCTAACATTATCTATGTATTTATTTTTGCCCTTAAAAAGAAGTATTTATGTTAGAGTTATATGTAAATGAAAGAAAAGAAAACGAAACGATTATAGGTAGTAAATGACTTCCCTCTTTAATATAAATGAAAAGGCAATGAGAACCACATTCATAGGACGAAAAGGCATTGGGCTCATCTGCCATGGTGTTATGTATAGAGACGTTAGGATTGGATTTTGGAGTGGAAAATCGGCCAATAAAACTCATGAATGGCGTGGCTTTAAGCTTAAAGGTCTGTTTGGTTTGTAATTTGAAAATGATGATTTTGATATGGTGAATTCAAATCTATCTGAATATGAAAACACGTTTGGTTGTATTTTTCTCATTGTTTTTTAGACTAAAAAAAATGTGAAACTATGTTTGGTAATGTATTTAAAAACACAATAGAGAAACATATATGTTTGATTGGATGGTTTTTGGATTTTTTTTTTTCCTACAATGACTTAAAATAGAGTATAATTTGAAGGAATATTCAATTAAAATACATATTATTTTGATTTTTTAATTAACTTTTATTGAACCAATATTTTTATGCATGAAGTATATTTCTTTTATACCATGAACTACAATTTTTTCTTTTGAGTTCATTCTTCCATTTTTTTCCCAACCAAAAATAAAAAATAAAAAAAAAGATTAACACATGAACTACAAATTTTTATTTTAAGATGCATGAATTACAATTTTTTTTCAAAATTTCTCCAAATAACAAACATATATATGCTATATATATGTTTAAAAAAATTTAAATTTAAATTATATGTATATATACACTACAACAGAAACGTATAGGTTTAAAGAAAAAAAACAAAAACAAAAAAAAAACAAAAAAACAATAAATAAAAGAAATTATGGATTGGAGATTACAGTATTAGAAATCAATACTAATTAAGAATAACTATAGTAGAAATTAACAAGCTGCTTCTATCAAAAGGGACATTTGACAACCAAATGAGACTGAGTTCAACCACAAATTTTTGAAATAGTTTCGAAAGGAAAATGGGTGACTATGGCCATGGCATCCAGCGGCATGACGGGGAGTGAGGGCTTGAGAACATTCGACGACAATCGGCAAGCTTAACATGGAGGAAAAGGGAAAAGCTCATAGCAAAGAGACCTAAGGTCATTCGGGAAAGGAGAGGAGATAAGTTCAGGTTCGGGACGAGAAGGGATGTGAGATTTGGGTTGAAGACTAGAAAACGTCAATTTGGCATTTTCAAAATTTTAGATATTTTTATGTGTCTATTTCCAAATTTTGGTCTCAAAAATGGGCCATCAAACGCCAATTTTTAGGGCATAATTTTTATTTTTTATTTTTGTTTTGAAACCATAAAATAGGATTTGAAAAAAAGGTAAGTACAAACTGGCCAAATCTCATATAATTTATATTTGTGTGAATTTTGTTTGTTTTACTCCTTTTGTGTAGTTCTTTTTAGTATTGTTCGGGATTTGAAATTTTGTGTTTAGATATCAAATAACTTATTTTGTCAAAGGTCAATATTACCAAAATTTCATCATTAGATCAGTCAAAATAACCAATTTGAACGGAGAAGATAGATTAAAATAGCTTTGAATAAGTTTATCTAACAGTACTCTAATTATCTCGTTTATAAAGTTCTGTGCATGTCATTAATATCTTGTGCATATTTTCTTTTTTCTCTATTTCCCTCCTAATCGTCAATATATTATAGTAGTTTTGACGCTTATTGTCACGTATTAATCTTACTTCGCTCTTTATAGTGAATTAGTGAATACATTATTGTATTTCCTGTTTGATTGGTTTTATGAATTTGCTACTTTTCTACTACGATTATAGAAAAAAGAATAAGCAGCTACAACTTCTAGCTGCTTATTGCTTTTTAAAATATTTTTTACACTTTTTTTTTGGTCTTATGTTTTATTTTATTATTTTATTATTTTTTTGTTTCACACTATTTTTTTTGGGTTGAGCATATCTAGAATCTTTTTTTTTTAATGTTTTTCTTTTATAAAAATTAAAAAAATTATAAACATTTGGGACCCTTCGTCTACTATAAATAAAAAAGCTTAACTCATTAGATTAACTTCTAAAGTGAAAAACTCATTAGATTAGCCTATATACATTTTTATACAGACACATGCTTTTACACTAGTATTAAAATAAAAATGTGTACCAGGACCACCGATTAATAATATGTAAGATGGAATGATAACATTTTTGTTAATGTATGGCAATTATAAAGATAATCTTTAAAAGCCATGTTTGGTCTGGTAGAATGAAATAGAAATAGTACTAAAATGAAATATAAATAGTTATGGAATCATAGTGAAATGAAATTAGAATTGGACTATGTATGATATTCCATAATTTGCTTAAATAAGTGCAATAGAGTGGAGTAAATATTATATTGACTAAAATATCCTTAGTTTTAGATATTCTAGTTGGGTAGAAAAAGAAAGTTGAGTTTTAGATACTCCTAACCCACTTCGAAGAATAATAATCCCACTAAGTGCTGGAATTAAGATTCTGTAAAAATCCTTATTCTATTTTTTAAAGTCCAAGTAAACAAAAGACATGGACTTTTAAGAAATGGTTATTCTATTATAAGGTCCATTATCACCAACCAAACATGTCACTCTTCTGTACTAATCACAACTCTAATGCAATAAGAATAGTAATGGGAATTGTAATGACGTAGAATTTGAATGGGAATAGAAATAAAATTCCACTGTTTGGTTGGTTTAGCATAATAAAATAGAATAAATATTATATTGACCAAATACCCTTACTTTTAGATGTCCTAGTAGGGCAAAAAGAGAAAATTTCTATTTTAAAAATAAAAATAAAGTGGTAAAATCATGATTACACCCTTTTCAAATGGAATTATTATTCTATCAAATGATGGAACTATGATTCCAAAAGAATCTTATTTCTTTGCTTAAATATCAGGGGACTTCTAGTATATAGTATTGTACTTTAGGCTTATGTATATTGTATTAATTTTGGACCCAAGGATTTAGATCCAACGATAGAAAGTGCTTAGAGTTATTAAGATGGGTTTTTGAGTGTAGCTGATTACCGATTTTTCACTCACGGAAACCTTTACTCTGCATATTCTTTCTCTTTCTTTATAGCTTGAGCTTCATTTTTGGAGTTACTTTGAACTTTTCTTTGATCTTTCCTCTTCTATAGCTTTGGTTTGTCCATTTTTTTTCCTTCTTCTTCTTACAAAAGTCAGAGTTAGGGAAGTAATGGAACTTTATTTTAGGTTTTCAAATCGATTAAGGATAAACATGAATTCATCTGAGAAAGAAATCTAGAATATGACCTTTTTCCCCCCCTTTTATCTCGTTTAAAAAGTAATTAACAATGGTTACCCAGTTATTTTTATACCTAATTTTGGAAATTTTGTTTGATTTTGAACTAGACTTTTGCATTTGAGCTTTCGAAAGTATTGGACAAATATAAAAACTTTGATTTTATATAGGTCAATGCACAAAAGGAAAACTAATGGAAAGGTTGATTGTGATTTGGATGGACCAATATAACGGATTCTTTGTGATTTTTTTTTTAATAAAGAAAAGTAAGTGAATATTTGAGCATATTTAGATTTTAATCAAGAACTGCTGCCATGAAGCTCCTTTGAATTTCAGGTCTAGAATCTGTGAAATCAAAGTCTTCGAATTAAAAAGGAAAGAAAAGAGAATTGGGTGTTTGGGGGAAAATAGAGGCTAACAACTAACTAATTTCCATTTTTTTTTCTTAATATTTAAGGAACTATAATTAGGTTCTTTAATTCATTTAGATGCGCCTAACAGAACGCATATAATATAGGACGTATCTACCGAAGGCAGAGAAGAAATAATCCACGGCAGGAGATCTCTTCTTCATGCGATCAAAATATGTAAATACAAACTGAAAATTTCGTAAAACCAAGATGTGGGCATGTTAGTTTAAGGACCATAAGTTTTTAGAATTTTATTAGAGTAAAAATGCAGGTTTGATGGTGAACAGGGAGAGAGAGTGTGCGGCGCTAGTCCTGTTGGAGAGAGAAAAGACCAAAAGAAGAAAAAGCAACTACGATCATGTACATCTTTAGCATATTTTGCACTCCAAATTTGTGAGACCCATTGTTATTACAACCAATAGAAGGCTTGCAATTTTACTGTATCAATAAATGCAAAAGTGCATACCATACAGTAGAAGCCTCTAAATGTCAGAATAAACAATGGAATAAGAATAGTGATTCGTTCCAAAAATAATTCTACTAAATCAAACATGCCTATTTTTTGTTGAAAAGTCAACAAAGGTAGCCACCATTNAGAGTTCAAGCTTAGAATTCTTCTTAATGTCCTACTTAGTTTTCTCCTAATTTATTTAGAGAGAGTGTTTTCTCCTATTTTAAGAGAGAGAGGTTCATTTGTATTCTTCTTATATTTAGAGAGAAGTGAATTGTAATCTCATTTTTATAGTGAAATTATTTACAGCCTTATTCATGACCGTAGCCTAAATTGGGTGAACTATGTTAAATCCTTTGTGTGCCTTATCTTTTCACTTTTTTCAAAGTTTTTCTACTCTTATTTTAGCTGTGTGTTGTCACTTCCACAAAGCCAATCTCCTAATAGTGGTACCAGAGTCATTGGTAGAGTACTGTTCACTTGCACGACTATTCATTTGTACGGTACTATATATATACATGGTACTATCTACATATATAGTACTATTCACATACATTGAAACGGTAGTAACTGAACAAATCGTGGTGAACAAAAATGGCAGCGAAATTCAATATTAAGAAGTTCAACGAGAGTAATTTCTCTCTATAGAAAATAAAGATAAATGCAATTTTAAGAAAAGACAATTGTTTACCAGTAATTGAGAAAAGGCCTGCTAAGATCACTGATGATTAAAAAGTGAGAGGAAATGGATAACAATGTTGTCGCTAACTTATATCTAGCACTAACAGATAGAGTTTTGTCCAGCATTGAAGAGAAGAAGTCAGCTAAGGAGATATGGGATATGCTAATAAAGTTGTATCAAACCAAGTAACTTCACAATAAAATCTTTTTGAAAATAAGACTTTACACTTTTCGGATGGCGGAATCAACTATAGTGACCAACCATATCAATACTCTCAACACTCTATTTTCACAACTCATATCAGTGGAGCATAAAATAAAGAATAATGAACATGCAGAAATCTTGCTTCAAAGTCTACCTCATTCGTATGATCAGCTCATCATAAATATGACAAGTAATACTACAACTCTAGTTTTCAACGATCTTACATCTGCTGTTCTTGAAGAAGAACATCTATATAAGAACAAGGAAGACAGACTAGTAAGTTCACAGCAAGCAGAGGCTTTTACAACGAGAGAGAGATCAACGAAATGTAGCCCCCAGTGGGAGTCAGAGTCATAGTAAATCTAAGTCAAGAACTAAGAATAACGTCAAGTGCCACCACTGTTGCAAGAAAGGGTACTACAAGAAGGAGTGTTGGCAACACAAGAAGAACAGAGATTCTAGAGAAAAGGACCATGAGTCATCAAATACTCAAAGGAACATTGCAAGTACTTCAGATGATGGAAAAATCCTGTGCAATGAAACAGCAACGATTTCTAATGACAAACAATAGCTCACTGATATTTGACTAGTGAATTTGGAAACAACATGGCACATGACTTCTTACAAAAATAGTTTGGAGGATTTATGTTCATAAGTAACAATCATGCCTTAGATATCGCTGGAATTGGCACCATCAAGATAAAAATGTACGATTTTACTATTCGTACCATTCAGAAGGTACGCCATATGAAGGGCTTGAAGAAAATTCTACTGTCTTTAGGACAATTAGATAGCCTTGGTTGCAAACCTCGTATCGAGAATGAGATTATAAAAATCATAAAGAGCTCACTTGTAGTAATGAAGGTGGAGAAGATCGCAGTGAATCTATACATACTTAATAGATAGACACTGATAGAAGCAGAGACATCAATTGCTTTAACAAATTCTGGAGAAGAACTAATGATGATGTGGCATCGTAAACTCGGCTATATGTCGAAACGAGGCTTAAAGATTCTCTCTGAATAGATGTTACTTCATGGTCTCACAAATGTATCTTTACCTTTTTGTGAGCATTGTACCACAAGCAAGCAATATAAATTAAAGTCCAGCACATCTAGTTCTAGACTTGGTTCAATTTGATGTTTGGCAAGTACTGGTGATGTCCCTAAGAGGAGCCAGATACTTTGTATCTTTTATTGATGATTACTCCAGAAGAATTTGGATGTATCATATCAAGAGAAAGACAGATATATTTTCAGTCTTTAAAATATTCAAAGCGGGAGTAGTGCTTAAATATGGAGAATAATTAAGTTTTTGAGGATGGATAATGGAGGAGAATAAACAAGCGATGAATTTGATAATTTTTGCTAACAGGAAGATCTTAAGAGGCAGTTTATAGTGGCGTATACTCCTCAACAAAATGGAGTGGTAGCAGATGAACATAAACATATTGGAAAGAAAAAGAGCAATATTGAGAATTGCAGGTCTATCCAAGATATTATGGGCAGAAGCAATCAAAATTACCTGTTATCTGTTCAATCGGTCTCCATCAATAGCGATTGATCTGAAGACACTTATGGAGATGTGGACTGATTTGCCATCTAATTATTCTCACTTACATACATTTAGAAGTCTTGTATATGTGATGTATAACACTCAAGAAATCACAAAACTGGATTCAAAGTCCAGAAAATATGTATTTTTAGGATATGCTGATAGAGTTAAGGGGTATCGCCTGTGGGATCCCACTTCTCATAAGGTTGTCATCAGCAGAGATGTAATATTTGCAGAATATAAACTGCAAGAGAAGATAGATGATAACAATCCAGAAAGTACTACAGTTCAGGTAGAAAAGAATGCTGAAGATTCTGATTCTTTTAAAGCAGCACCAGAGCACGAAGTAAAAGAACCAGCGAAGAAGAAGCTTCTGAAATCCATCGGTCAATTCGTTAGAGAAGACTACCGGTATAACACTCAGATTATGTTATTAAAAGTAACACCAACATTGCATACTGCCTTCTTACAGAGGATAGAGAGCAAACAACTTTCCATGAGGTTACCAAAAGCTTGGATTTATCCCTATAGAAGACAGCAATGCAAGAAGAGATTAAAACTATTCACAAGAACAAGACATGGGATCTTGTTTTGCTACCATAAGGAAAGAAGAACATTGGCAACAAATAGATCTACAAGATCAGGCGTGATAGTAATGATCAAGTAGAGTAGTATCGTATGAGATTGGTGGTAAAAGGATACACTCAGATAGAGGGCATTGATTTCAACGAGATATTTTCAACTGTAATTCGACTCACAATAGTCAGAGTAGTTCTAGCGATGTATGCTACGTTTGACCTACTTCTAAAGCAGCTAAATGTAAAAATTGCTTTTCTTCATGGAGAACTTGAAGAAGATATTTATATGCTCTAACTAGAGAGTTTTGCTGAAACAGACAAAGAGAACTTGATTTGTAAGTTGAACAAATCTATATATGATATCAAACAGGCACCGAGGTGTTAGTATAAGAAATATGATTCATTCATCATAAGCCTAGGATACAACAGACTCAATTCAGACCACTACACATACTTCAGAATATTTGATGAAGATAGTGATTTCATTATCTTATCGTTGTATATGGATGACATGTTGATAGTAGGCCCCAATAAAGATCAAGTCCAAGAATTGAAGGCATAATTGGCTAGGGAATTCGATATAAAGGACTTGGGACCAGCAAACAAAATTCTAGGGTTGCAAATTCACCGAGACTGAAGTAACATGAAGATTTAGTTTTCTCAAAATAATTATTTGAAGAAAATCTTGTGACACTTCAATATGCAAGATTGTAAGCTAATTTCTACCCCACTTCATGTTAAACTTCAAGTTATCCTCTAAGATGTATCCTAGCAAAGAAGTAGAAAGGATGAAGATGTCTTGAGTACCGTATGTATCAGCAGTGGGAAGGCTAATATTCGTTATGATATGTACAAGACCAGACATTACATAAGCAGTAGAAGCGGTTAGTCGATACATGGTGAATCCTGGTGGAGAGTATTGGAATACTGTAAAGAAGATTCTGAGGTACATCAAAGGAACCTCAAATGCTGCATTATGTTATAAAGGATCAAAATGTACTGTCAGAGGATATATTGATTCAGATTTTGTAGGTGACCTTAATAAAAGAAAATCTACTGCAGGCTATTTGTTCACTCTTGTAGAAAGATTTGTAAGCTGGGTTTCAAAACTGCAAACTGTTATGGCTTTATCTACAACAGAAGCAGAATACATGGCAACTATACAAGCTTACAAAGAGGCTATTTGGTTTCAAAAATTATTGGAGGAGCCCGGGCACAAACAAGAGAAGATTCTTCTATTTTTTAATAGTCAGAGTGTCTTGTACATTGCAAGGAATCCATCTTTTCATTCTAAGACAAAGCACATAGGTATTTAGTATCACTTTGTTCGAGAAGTAGTAGAAGATAGAAGTGTGGATATGAAGAAAATTCACACCAGGGAAAACTTAGCAGATATTTTAACTAAACAAATTAACACCGACAAGTTCCAATAGTGTAGATCCTCATATGGCATAATAGAAACATAAGCATCATGAAGATGACAAACGAAGAAAAGAGAGAGTTATCAAGTGTGAAGACTTGATTAAAATCAAGTCTTCAAGTGGGAGAAATGTTGAAAAATCAATAAAGGCATAAACCATTCTGGTGCTTCCCCATTATATTGACCAAAAGAAGGAAAAAAAAAAAAACGAAAGAAAGGAAGAATGGAGCGGAGGAGGGTGAGGGGTCCACCTATAAATACCCCTCTCCTCCTCCTCATTCCTTATCCCATGCCAAAATATCTCTTCTTCGCTTAAGATAGAGTTCGAACTTGGAATTTCTCTTAGTGTCTCACTTAGTCTTCTCCTAATTTGTTTAAAGAGTGTTTACTCCTATTTCAAGAGAGAGAGGTTCATTTGTACTCTCCTTATATTTAGAGAGAAGTGAGTTGTAATCTCCTTTCATTATGAAATTCTTCACAGCCTTGTCCGTGACGTAGCCTAAATTGAGTGAACCACGTTAAATCCTTTGTGTACCTTACCTTTTCACTTTTTCTAAAGTTTTCTCCACTCTATTTTAACTGTGTGTTATCGTTTCTGTAAAGTTGATCTTCTAATATTTTTGGTGTTGTTCACTCCAATCCACCAGCTACCACACATATCCCTCTGCTCATTTTGTTGGAATTAAAAACGATTTTCGCAACGGAAGATTGGTCCAGGAACTTTCAAAAATTTTCTCAAAATAATTGACTATATGAGTACATAGTATTAATCATAACAAATAGGAATATACAAAGGGAATAGATCTAATACCTCTTGTAGCCTATCAGCGAATTCTAGCTTTTCTGTCTTTTAAACCACGATCTTCCAATCCAAGCCTCTATCACAACTGGATGAACGTGTGGGCGTTGCGTATAATTTCTTAAAACTCACACTTTAGGCCATTGCAATATTTTCAACACATGAGACTGTAAGAGTTTGTTCTACAGAGAATAAGAAGACTATCTTCTTTTTCTCTCTAGTTTATGGAGGCTTTATAGAAAATAATACGTAGTAAGTATTTTCTACTACGGTTTCCTTTATATATATATATATTTAAATTAATTAATCTAATTAATTAATATATATATCTAAATAAGAAAAATTCAGTCAGTTTTCCAATTTTTATTTATCTAATTATCTGATAATTAGATATTTTAAAATTCAAAATTTAAACAAATTAGGAAACTTATTTCTCCATAAATTTAAATTAATTAATTCAAAAATAAATAATTAATTAATAACGATTATTAATTATATATAGATAAACTATTTATCTAGACAAAATGTGTAGTAACAGAAATAATATAATATCTAATACAGTATTTGTAAGAGATGGAGTTGGGGACCTATGGACCTGTAATTCAAGCTCCAATAAATTATAATAATTAATTAAACTCTTTAATTGATTTGTTTAATTTATTAATTCCAGTATTACTCCACTAAAAATCTGAAATTGCACTCTTGAAATTACAGAATTAATTTACTCAGAAAACAGCGAGCAGTCCATCGATTTAATCATTACATGTAGTTCAATCCTCCATAGACAATTCATAATTGGAGCCAAGTTATATTTCGTTTACCTCTCCAATTACATCTTTATCCTGGTGTATCATTGATTCTTTAATGAACAATTAATTTATAAATCTATTATAAATTGAGTACTCAAACTGTTCAAGTCCTGAATCAATACACAAGGGAATCATCTTTCTAGCTTCCTAATGAAAGGAATGGATTCCATATCTGTAAGCTACATTCCCAGCTACTCATCTCATCATGCTCCCAAGATACAAGTATTTCAATCTGTTTAAAAAACAAACCTTTAACAAGTATGTTAAAGAATATAATGTTATAAATAGGAGTCTATAACTACTCAGGATTAAGATTGATCTACATATGATCATCTAGTGACATTATTTGAACTCTCAACAGTTAACGGAATTTATGTGAGATTCAAATTATGTCTGGTCCAGTCCTATATAATCGAATTATATAAAGTACCTCCATTGTGATATCAATACATCAATAGTCCGAATAAGACTATTACATTCTCAATGTTAATGGACCATACTAATAATATTTAATTAAAGATCCCAAACTTTAATTAATTATTACGGACTATATTTAGTTTATTATCCATAAATTTAATCCTCATGTATATAACACTTATATACTAAATTTATGGTCACATAAATAAACTAGGATTTTTTTGATATTTAAAGACATACCAATTATGCACAAATTCAAATAGAAAAATGTCATTTTATTAATTCAGCAAATATCCAAAATATATACATGCTATAAGGGACATTTAACTTCTCTACCTAACAGAAGAATAATAAAATGTATTTTTTAGTAATTGTGAAGTATTAAGCACCGTTTGTTTTTCTTGTAAAAAAAAAAAGAAAATAATTATTTTTATTTTATACTCTAGAAATTATATTTTCTAAACATAACTTACTGGGTTCATATGGATCTCTAAATTATCACACATATATATAAGACATAAATATATATATATATATATATACGGTTATGCTATTAGAATAAGTAAGAGTAATCCTAAATAATAATAATAATAATAATAATAATAATAATAATAATAATCTTTTAGTTAAAGTAGTCAATTTTATTAGTAGGGGATATAAATGTATTATTCCGAAATTTATTCCCTGAAAAAAAAAATGTATTATGAAACTCACGTATATGGGTAAATAGCCAAAAAAAGTTCATCATTATTTTTGCTGAAGCGAACTTTTTCTTAATTGTATTTTTTTTGTCACTAATTAAGAAGAGGTTATAAACTATATAAAGGGACTGGGGGAGTAGAAGCTGGAAGCAGAATAAAACTTTGTATATTACGTACATATTTGACGATATGCAGTCAATTAATGTCTTTTTTTTTTTCGATGGACTAGACAGTAGTCAATGAAGCAAAGGAAACTGTGATAATTTTGCTTTAAAATACCATTAAAGAAAAAGTTAAAACCTCTAAAAAAAGTAATTTCCTTCTATTCTAACTTGTTAGAATAAAAAAATAAAATTTGTGTTAGTTGGCACTTGGCATATAAAAGTCAAATACAGTGTTCTCATACGGGAGAAGGACTTAATTTTCCGATTTGAAAAAGATATGCATATAAAGCATAAAGTTTCTATTTGTTGAATTGGAAGTGTAAAGATTTGACGGTTGATTGTTTAATATCTATATGTTATGTTGGCAGTTGGACAATGGTACAAGTTAAAGTCAAATAAGTAACAGTAATATTATCGTTTCATGTAAATTTCCATTCCCCTAAAACTTAATCAAATCAACTGACCCAAAAAAACAAGTAATCGTGTTGATTGATAACGAATTCATGCACTCAAAAATTAGATAATATTATGAAATAAAAAATAAAAATAAAAATTAAAACAAAGAGAAAATAAACTTGATATTAAAAGTATCTAAATATTGGCTTCCTCGATACATTTTTGCTTGCTGTTTGATGGTTTTTCTAATGATATAAAAAATGAATATCTTTTTTAAGAATTTATTTAAGGAGATTCAATCATTTTTTATAAAAAAAATCCAAACATATCTTGTTGAAATATCTACAATATTATTTCTTTTTACCTTTGAATTAAAACTAAAAATGAAAAAAATTTCTCGAAAGATAAGCGAAAATAATTATTTGAATTTTTATAGAGAGCATAAAAAAATGCTCACAAATTATAAAAAATATTTATTATGGGTAGCTTTATGTATTACATTAAGCATTGTGATAATTTTTTCCAGAACACATTTGACTAAAGTAGAAATTCCCGCAATTAATTATAGCGAATTATTTCTTAATTATAAATCTTTATTCGGCGGCTAATATCAACCGCCATCACCAACCTCAACCACCTAGTTTTGTGAACTAGATCAGTCCATAGTCCTTACCACCATAAAAACGACTCGGTCGGTCCTCCTCATATCCTGACGCCACGCGTTATTTTCCGTACGCTCGTCAAGTCTTTAGGTCTCTATTCAAATCGCCACGTTGCCCAGGCGGAGCCCCCAATAATCTACCCTTTACTTTTTTTCCTTTTTCTTTTTTTTTTTTAAAAAAAAGTCACCCTTTACTTTGACACCCAAAAAAAAAGGAAAAAGAAAATATATGAAAAGGGCAATATTCCTACATTTCTATTAAAAATTGGGATCCAATTTAAAATTAGAAATTAACAATATTGCTATTTCTTTTAATTTGTTCTGAAAAAAGATAACGGAAAACTCGAAGCATCATTTCAAATTTTGGTTCAAAGATCATTTCAAATTTTGGTTCTCTAGTTTTATATTTTTTGGCTTGGAAGAACTATATCTATGTATAGTTTTATTTTCTTTTACAAATCGTACTTATCTGTAAGTTAAGTGATCAAATTTTTAAGTTTTTTTTTAAAAGTTAAAATAAAGTTATTAAATTCTGAATTTATGATAAAAGTATTATTACCGTATTTTCGAATGTGATTTTAGAAAAGAAATTTTAGAATAAAGAAAGTCTTCCCAAATCTAAAAGAAATTTTAGAATGAAGAAAGTCTTACCAAATCTTACTCATCTACTTCTACTGGTTGAATTTATTTAAGACCAGCTCTGTATTACTGTGCCGTAGTTGTGCTATAGTCTTACTGTAGCTATACTATAACCAAAAAACAGTCCGGTGAAAAAAAAGTTTAATATACAAAATTGTTGTGTTGTTTAAAAATAGTATCTAAGCGTTTAGTAAACTATAAATTATGTATGGTGTAAAATAATATTTTAAATAATTTATATTATAAAAATAGAATCAATTTTGAAAAGCAACCTTTATCTGGTTCTCAAATTATATTAGTGATTATACAAAAATTTTTAAAATCTACTGATCAAAAGTAAGAACTTCAAACACCTTGATTTACAATCTTTTTACTAACTATTTTTAAAAGCTAAAATCAGCCATAATTAATCTTAAACAGCCTTAATAAATTAGATCTTCCATAAAAGTAATCGAGGGGCACAATCCGTCGACTTAAAGGGGGAAAAAAAATACCAAAACATGAGAAAAAAAAAAAAAACCTCTACTACTGAACTCCCCTTTCTTTTTATTTTTATTTTTCCTTATTGTTATTTTTTTCGTATGACTTTTTTCTTTTGGAAAAGAAAGGAAAAAAAAAAAAAAAGAAAGAAATAGGAAAAGATCTCCGTGCGGTGCTTTTCTACAGTACGATATTTTCCACATTCAGTCAGGCCTGGCCAACTAAAATAAAAGACCGAAACTCGGAGAATTCTCTCCCTCTGTTACTCTATATAATCTATCTCTATTCCTTTGTTACCTGTTGGCTGTAACTGCATGTTCCATGGCGGCCACAAAGCTCCTCTTTCTCACACTCTTCTTAGCCCTAATCTCTACTCATGTTAGGGCTGATGTATCTGCCGGAGGAGTCTCTGATGGAGTTGTTGGATCCGACGGCTCTGATTCCTCCGCTCTCAAGATCGAGTTGGATCAACTCAACTCTAAGATCCACACCCTTGGTTTGTTTCCTGCTCTGAGATTTTTTAGTTTCTATTGGCCTTTTCGGAAATGGCGGTTCTGAGTTTCGGACTTTGTGTTTTGAACTGATCTTCGATACGATTTGCTGGTTTTGAATTTTATGCCCAGAAATTTGAACTTGGACTAAGAAAATTCGTTTCTTATTTTCTCTTTTGATTTTCTCGGCCTCCAAGCAGGGTTTTTGTGTTGTGAACTCCGAACTAGGTCTATCTGAATCTTTTTCCTTTTTTTTTTTAATATTTTTTTAATACGTGTTTATAGGAATCTAAAGTATTATTTCGTTCTGGATTAACTTCAGTGACAAGCAAAGTTGGGTTAATTTTGGTTTTGGTTAATGGGTAGTCTTATGTTCAATAAAACGGAATTTGTGGTTTTTGGATTAAATTTTTCTAGGAAAGAAAGCATGACATGACTTGTGTATTTAAGGATTCGAATCTGCTTTCCCAGTAATTTTCTTTTTTCTTCTTTAAAAGGTCAATGGAATGGGGTGTTAAATTCATTTCAAACTTCTATGGTTAGAGTGGCTTAGGTTGGAAAAGATTGCTTACGAAATAACATTAGAGATTGTTACATATTTGTCTTAAGCTTAGAAATCAATGGTTAATAGTTGTCACCACGAATGAATGTAGTAAATTTCAATTGCAAAGTGAAGAATAGACTTGTTTTTAAGACCGTACTGGAAAACTCTGTTGTATAAAGTCAACATGATAGATTGTGAAAATAAATAATTGTTGACAAGTTTTAACATTATTACACCCTTTAGCAGATTTTTTTAAGCAGTGGTGCTTCTTTAGAATGAACTGTACCTAAGTGGGTGTCGTTTTTGGCTTACACTATTGTGTTTTTGTTTGTTCTGAAGAACTCCAAGTTGATGAGAGAACCAAAGCATTGAAAGGAAAGGATGATATAATTTCCGAGAAGGAAAAAATCATTCAAGAGAAGTCTGATAGTATTTCATCCTTGCATAGCGAGATTGCGTCTCTTCAGGTTGGGATTTACATCAATCTTTGACCATTCTATCCGTCATTTATTTATAGTTTGTTTCCAATTTAGTGGAGGTGACACTTGTTGTCTTGCCAAGATTGGATGCCGAATGCCTTTGTCTTCTTCCAATCGTCCCTTGTTCACTACATGCATTGCACCACATTGTCTCTTGACATGCTAATATGGTTATACGCTAATTTTTTAATATGTTCAAGGCATGAACAGTTAGGTTTAGATGCAGATTTCCTTTGTAACTTTAGATTTGTGCCTAACTTGCCTTGTGAAAAGGAAGGGAAAATTTTTATTAGAAGGTTTGCTCAAATTTTAATGATTTTTAACTATTTTATTGCCTTTTAGAAAAAAGGGACCGTGGATGCCGAGGAGCAGGTTGGAAAGGCCTATGCACGTGCTGGTGAATTAGAGAAACAGGTTAGATATGGGGTAAATGAATTTTGTTTGCTGCGACACTGTTGCATCTTTGAAAGAGACTAATTTCCGTGCAGGTGGAAAAACTTAGAAAGGAATTAGAAGCACAAAAAAAGGAAAAGGAGGCTTTGGAAGCTCGAGCAAATGAAGCTGAAAAGAAGATCAGGGAAGTGAGTTCAACAATAGAGAATGTATGGCTACTTAATTGTCTTCAATTGGGGGAAAGAGAGTTGTTTTGCTAGACTTTAATGTAGATGTGGTTTAGTTGTTGGCTGTGGCTATGTATCTGTGCCTTCTCTTTGTCATTAGCATATGGTTTTAAAATTTACATGAATTTTACACTCTTTTCTTTCGAGTAAAGCTATATCTACATGTTTCCCTATTTTAGTAGTCCTGCTTTGCCCCTTATGCTATAGTAAAAACGTCTTCATGTGTGTATACACATATTAGACAGGCGCTGTCAAGATGTTTTTGCCTCTGTTTACTGTATTGACATTTTATGTTCTTGGTCATTAGTCAAATGTTTTGTTCTGCGTATAATACATTATCATATCAAGAGAATTTGATATTGTGACTTGGATTTAACTTAATTGATGCTAAGAATGCCAAGAACACTTGCTCAATGAATGTGTTTTAGACAAATATACTTCATTTGTATTCGTCTTGTTGATGCATCTATCCAACTTGAATTTGCTTTCATTTGGGATGATTTACTAATATTTTATTTTTCTTTTTGTTGCAGCTCCAGAAGGTTAATGATGAACAGAAGTCGAAAATTCGTAAAACTGAACGTGCTCTTAAAGTGGCTGAGGTAATTTAGTAAGGCTGTTTAAGGTCGTATAATTTTAGATGCTTGTGATAATTTTTATGCACAGTTTATTTTCGTTTCTCTCTTCAGGAAGAAATGGTGAGGGCAAAGTATGAGGCCACTTCCAAAACAAAGGAGTTAGTGGAGGTAATGCACTCAGCTATCATTTTTTACACTTTCCAATTACTTGAATTACACTCGTTTTCCCTGAAATTATTTAGTTTATTTTTATTCTTCTCTTGGGGGCTCTTTCAAGTATATTGTTGAAACCTATTGAAGTTCTCTTTCATAACAATATGCTTGTTGATATGGGTGACTCCATTGCTGAGAGATGTACTAGTAACTGTAATCTTATAAAATATGCTCAAAATTATATGCGTCTTTATATATATGTTAAGAAACCAAGAAGCTTCAAGGAATAAGGGGGGAAAAAGGGGGAAAAAGAAGAGAACTAGGCTTAGGATGATAGATCCTCCACCTAGCAACGAGGAAGCATTGACAGAAACTTACTCCACAATGTTCCACACTTCCACTTACAATAATCAATGGAAAAAGGACGGCTCCTAAATGGTTTGGTAGAAGAGACCCAAGGAGACACCCAGAAATGCGCCCTTTCCCACAGAAAATTTTCATCTTGGACATTGTTTTCAAAAATATTGAATTTCCTCTCCAACCAAGGGCCCAAAAGATAGCCAACACCGAGGACTTCCACAAAACCCTACCTCTGCTTCCACCTCCAAAAACTGGAAACTTCTTATGCTCATAAATGTTTTATATACTTGTTTTCACATTTTTTGTTTACTCTAATGGTTTATAGTGGTGGAAGTACTAATTTATAGTGTGATTTATAATAACCAGGTTCATGGTGCATGGCTTCCACCTTGGCTGGCTGTACATTTAATTCAGACTCAGGTAAACTTAAATCAATTTTTATTATTCTGTACAAGGGTCTTTTTATGCATATTGTGAAAGTAGTCTCATCTTGCAGTCCTTCATCGAGTCTCACTGGAGGCTACATGGAAAACCAGCCCTTGAGGCGGCTATTCAGAAGGTATCATAGTTGGATGCGGCATGTACTATTTCAATACTAGGTTTAGTGTCTATCATCCAATGTGAGTTTATTGCATAACAATATTCATGTCTCCTATTTCTCCCAGGCCCTGGAGAAAAAGGCCCAAGCTGAAAAGTGGGCCGAACCCCATGTCGAAACAATTAAAACTGTAAGATCTTTATAGATTTGGATTGTTGAGTTATAGTTTTCTGTCCATGGCCCTAGTTTTTTAGTACTGAATTTGCTTCTTTTCATTCATGTTATACATAATGGAAAATCACTCTGTCCAAGAGGACCAAGACTAGTGTTTGCAACAGGATTTTACGTTCTTTGCTACTAAACAAGTCTAATATATAAGTGCTATATATTTAGTTGGCAGACTCCTTAGGCTGTAGCTTTTCACATTAAAAAGAAAAGAATAGCATGTGGTTGATAAAAAAATTAATATGCTGGTAAAAGAAATGAATAGTACTAGACTAAAAGTAGAATAAATAAATAACGTATGAACCTTGCAACCCTTGCAAGACTTACCTGGTTATATTGCTATATATATATATTGTAAAACTATAATCTGAATACTTCAACAGCACATAATTCCGCAATCACAACATATGATTAAATCACAAGCACCAGAAACTATGCACTATACTCGCATTATCAAGCTACATGCTCCATGCCTAGTCTCATAAGTTTGTCTATCTAAAGTTTGATATTAGGTTAAGCCCTTATGGTTTGTGTGTGTGTGGCCTTTATGATAGTAGTAGGTGATATCTTAACTTCCTTACTGAAATTGATGGGCATTTTCTCAATCTGCGCAGAAAGTGATCCCATCGATAAAGGAACAGTGGTTGGTGATAAGAACATCTGCTGAACCACATCTGCAGTCAATCAGTACAAAAACTATTGAAGTTTATGAGACTTCGAAAAGTACATTAGCTCCACATGTCTCGAAAGTACAAGAGTTCGTTGATCCCTACTTTCAGGTATGTATATATTCCCTCTTGTTTATTTATGTTGTTAACAAGTTTCATAAAGCACTCTCTTTCTGGTGACAGGAGGCGAAAAAGTACAGCAAACCATATATTGATCAGGTTGCTACTGTAGCAAAACCCCACGTTGAAAAAGTGCATGAGGTTTTGAAGCCCTATACGAAAAAAGTAGTTCATGCTTATGGCAAGTTTCTACAATCTGCAACGACATACCATCATCAGGTATGACATAAGTTTTTGCAGAACCTTAGTCTAGCCTATCTAGATTTTGATTATAGGATTCTGTTTAATGTATCTCTGGACTCTAGTGGACAGAGTCTTGAATTATCTGTGGGGTTCTACCTTGCCCCATTTGATGGTTTAAATTGCATTTCAATTGTATTGTTGTCCATGAGTTTGTTTTTATTTTTTATTTTTTTTTGGGTGCGTGTGTGTGAAACTATTAAAACTAGTTCGACTGTCGATCACGGTTGGATATTGTGAAGGCTGATCAAGTTAATCCATTCTTCATTGGAGAAAAAAATGACTTCAATGATGAAAAAGTGTAAATGTCTAATTTGCTTAGTGCAAAAGATACTTAAATCTGATGCTTATACCAATCATAACTCAATATTGGTGGCAGGACTGTTGCTTTGTTTTTGCATGTGCTTTTTTTCTTTTGGAATTATTGCTTACTTCTCCAGTTAATTTATTGTTATTTTTTAAATTTCTAAGCTCAGGTGCTGAGCAATTATTTTCTCGTAGTTTCCTAAGTGTCAATTAAAGTAAATATGTTGGCAATCTGTTGTTTATTTGTTTTTTAACTATTTATACTGTTAGTTTTACATACTGCTTTATATTTAAATATATCCTTAATGCTTAAGTTATTTGATCAATCAAATCATTTAGTTGTTTGACTAGCTCTTGCTTGTCAAGGTTCAAGCCACTGTCAAAGAGACGCTGAAAAAGCATGAACTCACGAAGTCTCTTGCTACTAAAGAGTTGGTGTGGTTTGCGGTATGTTTTTGATGGTTTTCAAAAGACGAGCTCTGTATTTTAGTTATTTAGACCAGTAATTATTTTCATTCTTTTAAGGTGTCTTTACATTGAATTTACTGGTAATCTAATGATGCAGGCCTCAGCTTTATTGGCACTACCCATCATCATTCTGTTCAGAATTTTCTCATCCATTTTTGGGTTAGTTTATAGTAGTGATTGCTTTTAATGTTTTTAATGGCCATTGAATTTTGCCAAGGGTGTCTCTATTATTGTGCTTCATCCCAGGTTATTATTTTCTTTCCTCTTAAAGAAATTCTTAAGGTTTCTTACTCGTTTATATGCATGTCATCTCTACAGCAAAAGGGCCAAGAAACCTGTTCGAAATGCTCATACCAACCATTCACGTCGTAAAGCTAAAAGGGGACATCCAGACAAGTAGGCAAGCACACGATTATCCACCTCATTTCTTGGTGAGAATATTAGGTCTACTTAATTGTCATCAGACTATTTATGTGTTCCCAGTTTAGTTGTAAATGCTCAAGTTGATGATGGGCTTCTTGTTTTTGTGACCTCTTTTTTGCCGAGTTTCTTGTTTTGTGGTCTGATCTGTCTTTTATTGAATCTCTAGTCACCCCAAAAGAGGGGAAATAAAAACCTACTCTTTTTAGTGCATGCTGGATGTTTTAGTACCGTACTTGGGAAATAGATTGCTATTGCAAAAACTCAGTGCAGTGATTTCTTAGGAGGTTCACGACATCGACATGTGCTATACCCCTCAAAACCTTATTTTAAGGTTTAATCTTTCCATTGATAAAAATTGTTGATGCCCCATCTTTGGTGATTGATCTTTCTATTGATAAATATTTTCGATGCCCCTCTAACTATTACTCCATGATCAGTTTTGGTATTTAAACTTTGAAAATGTTCCAAAATTGTCATTACTTATAAAACAAGTTGTCGAACTAATTTCAAATCCATTTACTTTTATCTTGTAATGTAGCAAAATCCATTAGATTTCCCCAACTTAGATGGTACAGAGGGCATAAAGTTCTGTATGACAGACCGACAGAATTTTGTGGGATGGGGCCTCTAGCCTCCAAGATTCTGTGACTTGAATATTGTCAAATTCCTGTCATATGTTTTTAGCGAGTAGTATATAGAACTTGCTTAGTTGGTGTATGTTTATGTATTAGGCAGTGAAATTATCTTCATACCTGCTGGCAGCTGCGAAATAGTTGCTTTGTTGGGACTTTGCTCAGTGATCCATCTTTTTCTTATTTATTTTTTGCAGGTGAATCTGTGCTCTATGGAAGGGTTTTTTTGAGGCTATTTATTTTCATGTCAATCGACTCTGATGTTCTTCTCTTCAAAGCCTCTGCAGCTTTTTCCCCACTTGTGAAGAAAATTTTAGATAACTTTTGTTCAATACGAATTAGACAAGGCGAGAACCGATGATAAGTCTAGAAGTTTCGTGTGTTATGGGTAGTTTTTCTTGTTTTGTTAAAATGTGTAACTTTATTTTTTATTCTTACACATCTACAGAAACAATGTGATTTGCCTTTTAACAGAGTCATTGTTATTAGATCCCAGTATCTGTTGTGCTTTTTTTTTCCCCCCCCCCCCCCTCTCTATCAACTGTCTTGTCCTTTCCAGCAAGTGAAAAGGAAATAGAGAAAAATTAATAAAATAATTATTGAAGAACTAAAATTCTGGACATGCTTTTGTAGTGATGCATGTAGATTTAAACAAAACAGCTCACGAATATGGTTATTGGATAGATATGCAGCCAAGAGTTTGGTTTGTCGCGGACCCAGATGGAGTGCCCTACCGAAGGTGGGCCCAAATGGGTTAAACACACATTTTTATTATTGTAGGAGGTAAAATCGGAGGCTAGGAGATAATGTTCGAGGATTTCGTTGAAAAAGGGGTCTGTGTTTGGTTTGGGATTTAAGATGACACTGGATGAAAAATTGTAGCATGCCTTGTGTTATAGTTTACCAGTGTAGAGTTCTGGTTTTTTCTTTTCTTTTTTTTTTTTTTAACTGCCGACTTTGCTGAAATTTCTCGGAGGAGGAGAAAAACTCAGGTCGTCAGAAGTGGTAAATAAATCGCTGGTTTTTTTTTTTTTTCGGCAATCAAATAAATCGCTGGATTGTTTCGTCCAATATTTGTCTGGAGCGAGGGTTTCAGAGACGCCTTGCTTAAAGACCGTTTGATTTCGCAATGAATCGATATTTATTGGTGGAGTAAGTAAATAAATGACCAAATAAACAGACAAACATGCAAAAACCATGTTCAGGTTCAGCTACTATGCAACGAAATCGCTTTCAGTTGGGTTGGGCCTGATTTCCAGACCATATGTCAAGGCCCTTCTTAATTTTTATAGAAGTTAGTACCTTTTTGGTTTTTATTTTTCTAAATTTTTACTAAAGAAAAGTAACTACAAGGGACGTAAATATCAATTATTGCACCATGTATCACGTAAAAATTATATTTTTCTGAAAAAAATTTTCGAGTAAAACTTTAGCTTTTTATAAAAAAAAAATGTACTTTCCTAAAAGACTCGGGCTGGGGCAGTGCTAGGCTTGGATATATCTAAGGGTTTCTAACACTTGTACCTATAAAAACTGAAAAAAATTACAAATATACGGAAGTCACACTTTTTCCCAATTTTTGTACGGTTTTTATTAGGAAAATATCACTTTTTAAAAAATATTTAAAAAAATACTATTTTTAAAATAGTTACTAGTTAGTTACTGGGTACTAGTTACTAGTTATATACCAGTTATAAATATCTTTGGTTACTAGTTATTAGTTTCCAAAAACTGGTTACCAAAAATTAGTTACTATTTTAAAAAATGGTATTTTTCTAAATAGTTTTTAGAAAATGGTATTTTTCTAATAAAAACCGTACCGCACCTTGAAAAACACAAAACTACCGTATTTTTCAAATTCTTTTTCTCAAACACCGTATATGGTGTAATTTCCCCTATATCTAAAAGGATCAGGCCCAGAGCGGCCTGTTTTGTAGAGGGCCATGGGCTTCATTTAAAATGGATGGCCGGTCCTTACTTCGACACTCCAGGAAGTAGCGAAATGGACCTGACTAGTTGTAATTTGTACTAAAATGACTTTATGAGTATCAACAACTGTTCTTGCGATAGAAAGTTTGTAATCATAAATTATGATTTTTGTAGGACTAATCAATGGTCATACATTATGTGAATTCAATGGTCACTATGTGAATTCCTGTCATGCAACTGTGTGACTTATGAATTCAATGGTCATACATTATGTGAATTCTTGTCATGCAACTATGTGACACTATTAGAGAGGTCATATTTCAAAACACTCCTATTTTAATCTAAATCACTACTATTCATGTCAAATTCCTTAGGAAGCAACATCTCATTTTCCCATATCGCTCTCCAACTCTGGTGAAGACAAAATCAGTGGTTCTATTTTATCAACTCAGCTAGCTGGCACCTAATTTTTGGTGATGGTGAATGGTGATTTTTCTCCATCATCTCCGAGACATATTAACAGGTTTGAAGCTTCTAACAAGGTTCACCAATTTTCTGATTTGATAGTGCTAGAGATAAGAGATCTCACCTATTATCCCATCTTTTTTAATACCATCTGACATGACTTGTGATATGTTATGGTCCAATTGGTGAATTCAAACTTGCTACTAATAGATTTAAAAAAAATCACTAATTAAAAACAAATCACTAACTACATCAAGTTTTAAAAAGGTGGGATCCTAAACATTATATATGTTTTCTGCTTTCATACCAAGCAATTTTAGCACGTACTTGAGTAATTCAAATTTTACTGTACGTACGTATAGCTGATTATTATCACTAAAGAAAGCTCAAACTTTTCTAACTCGTTTTCTCATCTGATTATATGTCTTAATTCAAACTGAAAAACAATAAAGGATACAAATTAAAATCTAAACAAAGCACAAAGCTAAGACCCTGATTTTTCGCGGGCACTTAATTATTGTACTTATAAAGCTGATAACTAGATAAAGCAAAGGTTTTGTCCTACATTTGAACTTAACAAACAATTATGCATAATTCTTCTTTAACTGCAACTTTTACTATCTCAGTTTTGTCGACTAATAATAATATTTTCCTCCAGTACTCTAATAGGCAGGCCAGTAGTTCTCAAGATCCATGCAGTTATCCACGTTCATATATGGTCTGCTGTTAGGTCCACTAGGTACGTTGTTCACGTCCGTACCGTAGCCGGTACTAGTCATATGATCTTGACCAAAAGAACCACTAGTACTACTCATCATGGAAGACGTAATTATGTCATGTTGATTCAAATTCATCTGCGGAGGTGCGTTGTGCTGCATTGGCGGTGGCGGCGGCACGGGGCGGAAAACGGGCTGAGTAGGCGGCCCGCCGAGATTCAAATTCAGGCCAGAAATTGTGAGGCATCCTCCTCCGGGCGCCGGGTAGTTGAATTGTGATGGAATAGGAAGGTTCACCCCAGTTGATGATCCGCCTCCACCGGCTCGAAGAACCCTAGAGAGCTCGGCGAGTTCCGGGTTAGTCATGTTGAAGTTGTTTCTGGCGAAGAGGAACTGAGTGGGATCTCCTGCTGCCAGTTGCATCATTGGTGAAGGAAGCATCGTGGGGCCGGTTTCGAGGGCGTAAGGGTTTATTGTTCTTGGTTGTGTTGTTGGGTACTTTTTGGCGCCGGCGCTCTTTTGGAAGACACGGCAAACCACCCATTCGTCCTGTTATTTAGTTAATACAATTAAAAAAAAAAAAGGAGTTAAATCTAGAATTAATCAAGTCTATATGTACATTGGTAAATACATTATATATAAATGCATTTGTATACATATATTTGAAGAGTAGTGAGTAAGAGGGACATATAATAATATAATTAATACTAGCACACACGGCCATCATTAGTTGATTATATTTACTTTTAAATTAAACTTGATTTTCTATTGTTCATGTTGACGAAAGCTATATATATGCATGTAAATATATATTTCAATGTGGAGCATTGTACGTCACTTAGTACTTCTTAGTTCTTTGTTGTGGAAAACATGTGTTATCTTATATATTACCCTTTCTTTATGAGAAAGCCAAGAAAATGGATAAATGTGTTAAAGTTGAAAATAGAAAGATAATTAGCTAGTTCAAGGGAAGCTTTTAAATATCAATAGTTCAATACGAGAGAGAGAGAGAGAGAGAGAGAGAGAGAGAGAGAGCACTCTCATGTACACAGTTATTAAGCCAAATAAAAAATAAAAAATGATAGTTATTACTAGCTAGTTAGTGTTACATGATAACGAGTAATATATAGGCAACGTGGTACTCATGATGTTTGTCAGGAATTAATTCCAGTGTTTATATATATAGGTGCTGCAATTATCTGCTTCTGTCTTTAATTTCAACCAACGGTATACCTAATTTGGAAATTTCGTGGCCTCTGAACTAACGGTAAAATTACTCTAAAAAAACTACAAAATTCCTCTTATTTTTCTTTAATAAAGTTAGATGGATAAAATTTTTCATACGTCTTTCTTAGATTGTTCTAATTTACACACATGCACAAAAGTTATTTAAATGATGCATTTAATTATTTATGGTACACATAAAATTTTTTAACTTGATCAGAGATATATTTATATCAGTCGCGCAGACTTTCAAGTACCTATACGGCTGTTTTTTTCAAAAAAAGAGTATCCATACGGCTATACCCTTTCTAGTTTGGCTGCATTTTTTTTTTTTTTTGGTTTTTTCTAATCAATAACAAACATATGAGTAAAATTTCTCACTAAGTTTCTAATTATAATTTACTACCAGTAATTTCTAGATTCCAAGGTGATCTAGCTTACATGCATGTAACTTATTTACCAATATTACAAGTAAAGAAATAACATATATATATATACATATATATAGCTTTAAAACGTTAAAGTGGCCTGGTTTCCTTTCTTATGTACAGTATAATTAAACGTTGTTCTTAAATTAAAAGATGAATTTCATTTTATTAAAAAATAACAATACAACCACAAATCTACTACAAAAATTAAATTATAAATAATATATATTTATATATATATATACTAATAAACAATCAACCAAATTAATACAAAGATAAGACTGGTAAACAATCGACCAAACTAATATAGATGTCATATCGCAAATAATACATAAGCAGCTTTGTTAATTTAGCATGATACATAGCTATTATAGTCTTAATTCTTCTCTTCACATATGTATGTGTACGTTAATTAAATCGTTTTTAAGTATGATACATATATAGATGTGTTTATATATATATATATATTTCTATTTTGGCATACCTTGGAAGTTCTAAAGGCAGATTTGGAGTGATTGCGATATTCATGCATAACCCAGTTGGATTTCTCTCCTCTAGGAGCTCTCCCTCTATAAAAAACCAAAGTCTTTTTCATCCCAACCAACTCAGACGTTACAGAGTTGAAAATCTCCTTATCTTTCCCGGTCGTCTTCCAGTACCCAGTGTTTGTAGCTCGGTTAGTTCTCACCCCAGTCGGGTATTTCCGATCCCGGAGGCTGAAGAAATACCACTCCTTTTCTCCCATTTTCGCCTTAGCTGTTTAATTAATTCAAACAAAAAAGTTAGATCGTACGTATAGAAAATTTTAGGTAAAAATGGTTAGCACAAATAGGGCTTTAAAATTTGTTTGGACAAATTAATTAGTCATTTTTGTTTGAATTTGTCTATCTTACACAACAAAAGAAATAAAGCGAAGATTTTGTTAAGATGTTGTTTGAGAAAATCTTTTATTGTTATTTTTGTACTTCAAATGAAAAAGAACAAGTAAAGAATGATCGATCGATACAGTAAAATTATTTGCATATATATGGTACCTGGAAGTTCCCAAGGTTCACATTTGTTGAGATCAACATCTGTGATTGCTCTTCCTGTAAAAGTTGCATCTGTGATCTTGTTCATCAGATAAAAAGTGATTAATTCTTCGTCGGTAGGGTGAAATCGGAAACCGGGTGGCAATTTTTCATCCTTATTGTTTCCATCTGATCCTGACATATCCGTAGTAGTAGTACTGTTCTTCGTGCTAATTTCTTCCTTCTCCTTCTGAGTGGTACTTGTTTGCTTCTATACATATATCAAAATAATAATTAATCACAAGTTGTAAAATAATTTGTGCATGAAACCCTAGCTATATTAATGATCAGTTGCTACCCAAAAAAAAAGAAAAGAAAAAAAAAAAGCAACAAGATAAGGCAAAAACTTCTAATTATCTGAAACCAAAAAGCTTTTAATTAACTTTTCCCCCTCGACTCAAAGGCAGAAAAAAAAGTATTGAAAAGTATGGGATCAGGAGCTTAATAATAACGATTAAGTATAGCTATAGCTACCTTTCTGGCTTGCATGGAGAATCTTCGATTAGGTTTTGACGTTTTCATACATGGTTAAATTTTTCATAAAATAATTATGTCAAGTAGAAAGCTAGAAAAAGTGCATAATGATGATTAAGGGTGAGATAGAGAGAGAGAAAATATTGGTGATCAAAGATAATTAGGGTTTCTTGCTTACCATTCTCAAGAAATCGATGTACTGGAATATAAGCTTTTCTCTAGGTGAAAGGAAAAAGTTGGGGTGTGTTTTTGAAGCTCTCACCTACTATGGGTCTTCACACATAAGGTAGATTATAGCCATATATATGGGTTGATCATGATCTTTCCTTTATAATAATTTAGGAACTCATTGAAGAAATCCTTGTTTAAGAATTATGATTACGTCATTGACCACGTGGCATGGTGCTCTCTTCAAATTCAGTGTATTGAAATGCATGGATGATATATATATATCTATAATATTATTGCGGCCAATTAGTCTAATTATATGTGTTTTAAGAACTAATTTTTTTTCCCTTTACTATGTCATATAATATTCTGATTTTAATTTGATCTTTTTTTGTTGTTGGATGATATTAACTTTGTTTTTAGAATTATACGAAAGATGGAGTCTAGATCGGAGGGGTTTATTGCACCTAGAAGTTCATGATCTTTTAGCACAAGTTTTTCAATTTCCGAGAAACGAAAAATAATTAATATATTTATTATGATTTTTGGATCGTTAACGCCCAAAAAACAATAATTTATATATTATTTGTCCTCTTAACATTTTGAAACTCAAGAACTTAACCATTAATGTTGAGGTTGGAGGTGAGAAGTTATATTGTGTATATAAGTAGTTATGCTAGTAACCGACTCATTTGTTATATTACTGTGGATTTTGTGTATAATAGGTCTCATATTGTAATTCTCGTTATACGAATGATAATGATGATGAGAATATTACGTGTGTACTTAATACACATGTATTCACATGTATATATATATATTGAAGATAAAATGCATATTCATGTATATGTACTGTGTACAATACATACAAATGGTAGATTTCAAAAATATTGGACTGGCATGCAAATAAGACAAAGTCAAGCGCAGACCAAAATAAACCCATTTATACACGTCAACTCCGTTCCTATATTCATTCATTAATTATTCAGGCCAGAACGTCACATTGTGGTTGCCAACAAGGAGCAGTGCACGTCAGCAAGTCAAGAACGCGGGAAGGCCATCAGGCACGTGCTTGACGGACTGTAAAATACGGCGAGGTATCTTGAGAATCAACAATACGTAGCTATGATAAAAATTATTTTGAGGAAAATTAGACGTTCATAATCAGTTATTATGAGAAATGTTACAGAGATTTATTAGCACTACATAATAATATAAAGTATGGTGTCACCACAAATAAATTTTGGTTTCCTAATTAAAAAAAATTATATGTTGGACGTCCCATACTTTATACACCATATAATTAATTAGTGCAGTACTTTAGTGTTTCTCAATCAATATAATGTCAGTGATGTGCGTAATTGTCATGACCCAAAATCCGGACCATGATCTAAAATCCGGACCAATAACAAAAAGAAAATTTCACTGAGATAAAAAATTCTTTGATTTATTTTGAAAATGTTTTAAAAGATTCAGTTTTATAAAACAGTCCATTTAAATAAAATATTTAGAATTTTATCCCGTTAACCTCTCCCACAGCTTGTATACACCATTAAACATAGATTGAATAGTAATTAAAAAAACATAATACAGATTAAAGTTCAAGCATCATCGTCATCCACAACCAATATCAAATACTAGAATGCCATTCATGAGTTCACAGACTTACTGGAAAGTAATAATTTTAGTTCAATGCTAACACAAAATCCAAACAATCCAAACACCATAACAACAAGCTTATAGCATTACCAAGATAATGAACTACAATCACAGATGGCCTCTCAATCTTCTTTGTCACCCAAGTCGTATTGAACACCACCTGAGGAAGGAAAGTAGGGGGTGAGCATACAATGCCCAGTAGAAAAACAGTTACCTCGATGGAAAATATTTTAGTGATGGAAAGTTCCTGCATGGTTAGTTTGAATCCAAAACATACATATATATATAATCCAAATAAGTGGCAATCCATATATATATGTATATATATATATATATAAAGCAATATAATCAAAACCATTCAATTCATGTGCACATGACACAAATCAAATCGTACCGAGGAGCTCACATATCCTCTTATCGATGGAAATCCAGGATGGTGGCACTAAGTATACCTAATAGCCTGTCTGACACCTAAGCCCATACTCGGAGGGGATACCCATGTGTTGCCTACCAAACCTGGAGGGGTAACCGAATTACCTACGCCTACCAAATGGGGAGGTAATCCGAAGAAACAAACCTCGCACGGGTTTACGAAATCTACACCGATAATGGGGCATGCAACGCTATACTGTAAACCCACGATGCTAATACAGTGCTCATGTATATCCTATGACACGTCCAATATGGAACTGAAGTGTAAAAACTATCGTGCTCTGGTTTTTCAATAAAATAAGCATACTAAGTTTTATAGAAAGACGGGCATCATAATGATCTTATTTTTGATATACCCAAAAATAACCTGTACTTAGAAAATTCTAAGAGCAATACAACATATATCATATAATCAAATTCCATCACAGATATTCAATTAGTTCAAAAATTACATTTGTCATCATATGTTGTAGAAAGTAAGTTTTATTCAAAAACGATATAAAACAGAAGTAACTGAATCTTTATCTAACTAGAATAGTGATACCATACTATTGGATCCTCACGGTATTGTTGGACGATCGCTCGGAGGATCAGGAACCAATTCTAAGCCCTTGATTGTTCTCTTGTGAAAAATTAGCTTCTCAATGGAGCTTCAAATCCACAAACAGACCTCTTCACTGAATTTTTAGCACCCAAAATAGCTAGGTTAGATATATAATTCTTCCAACTCAGGTTCAGGCTGAAGCCGGACCAGTGGCTCGCAAAATGAGGCAATCTTAGCTGTCCGATTTCGTTTTTCGTACCGGTTACAAAATATAGTCAATCTATATCAATCTTCTTCATTTTTCGAGTATATTCCAAAAATGACATCAAAAACACGACCCAACAGTCGAATCAAAAAGTCAAACTCAAGCTCAAATAACTCAAAAATGACAACTTTCAAACCGGGCAAAATGGAGTCACAAAATATATATATCGATGATCCTTGCGACAAGACGAATCTAACGAGCCCAAGAACACACGTCGAAGCAGTCCGAAATGGTGCCAGAAAATCAAAACTCCCAAGGCTTGAAATCGGCACTTTTTCAGAGAGGGAGCTCAGCGGCTTCTCGGGACCGACAGCGTGGCGAGGTAACGCTGGGGTTCAGGGTGGCCGGATGGTGGCCAGTGGCTGCTCGGCAGTCCCTTGCTCCTTCGGCAACCGAGAACGAGAGGGAGAGCAGAGGGAGGTCGAGGGAGAAGAGAGAGAGAGTGAGGAGAAAAGTGATGAGGGCCATGTGTGCCCTCCTAGTAGGGCATTGTGCAATTTTCTAAAATTGTATTTTGACCCCTAACTTTTCAAAACTCCTTCAATTAAGTCCTTCCAAAAATTATAGTTTAGTCCCTACTTTTTAAAACTTTTGCAATTTAGTCCCTCTCTTATTAAATCCGAAAAATAACAAAGTGACCACTTTGCCCTTGGAAAATCTGGGATTTTACATTCTCTCCTCTTTATAGGAATTTCGTCCAAAAATTCAAATACAAATTAAGGTTTATATCATAATATAACTTCTAACTGAAAGTTAAACAAATGAGTGTACTTCTTGTACATCTCCGTCTCAAGGTCCTAAGTAGCCTCGTCTTTTTTGTGATGTTCCCAAAGCATCTTGACAAGCGGAATCTCTCTATTGCGCATCACCTTCAACTCTATTGCCAACAAGCAAACGGGCTGTTCTTCATAGGATACATCTTTTTAGATCGGTACAGGCACATTATGCACATGACCTAACTCTGCAGGTAGATTCAAGCGATACGCCACTGATCTAATTCTCTCAGTGATCTTAAAGAAACCAATATATCTTGGAGCAAGCTTATCTTAACTCCAAACCTTGTAACACTACGCCTTGGAGTCACTTTCAAGAATAACAGAATCACCAGTATCGAACTTTACCTCACGCCTCTTAGGGTCAACATAACTCTTCTCGCGACTCTGAATCTCTTTGAGTCTCTCTTGGATGTCCTTAATCTTCGTAATAGTCTCCTCAATCAATTCAGGTCTAAGAGTAACATGCTTTTCAGGTTCTGCCCAATACAAAGGCGATCTACACGGCCTCCTATATAGTACCTCATATGGAGCCACACTTACACTGGTCTGGTAACTGTTATTATAAGTAAATTCCATCAAAGGAAGATAATCATCCTAGTTCTCACTAAAGTCTAGTATGCAACAACGGAGGATATCCTTAAGAATCTGAATGGTCCTTTCAAATTGGCCATCTGTCTCAGGATAGTGAGCTGTACTGATATCTAACTGCATACCAAATACTTTTTGCAAGGCTTTCTAAAACTTAGAGGTAAACCTTGGATCTCTGTCAAAAACTATGCTCGAAGGCACATCATGCAAGTATATGATATTCTCCATATATAGTTTACTGAGCTTAGTAAGTGAGTAGTCAATCTGGATTAGTATAAAGTGAGCACTCTTCGTCAACTGATCGACTATCACCCAAATTGCATCGTTCTTCCTCAAGGTCTTCGGCAAACTGGTCACGAAGTCCATTATGATCTTGTCCCACTTTCACTCCGGAATAGGTAACAACTGAAGTAACCCAGCTGGCCTCTGATGCTCAGCCTTGACTTGCTGACAAGTCAAACACTTGGCTACAAAGGTAGCCACATCCTTCTTCATACCTTTCCATCAATACTGTTTCTTCAAGTCCTGGTACATCTTAGTATTATCTGGATGTACTACGAACCTTGATTTGTGAGCCTAAGTTAGAATGGTTTCTCGAAGAATAGGGTCATTAGCCACAACTAACTTCCAATTGAAGAGCAAGAACCTTTCTCTATAGGTACTCCAACTATCTAATTGTTCACCATTCTGAAGCTAGTTCCAGATTATCCTTGACTCCCAATCTTGCCACTGACTGTTGGATAGTCTAGAGAAATAATGGTGAAATTACAATGTTGCTGAGGCAAGTAACACCTTTATTCTCGAAGTACTACAAGTTGTAGTTACCAATCTCAACTGAGTTCTTCCAATCTTCAAACACCAGTGCAGCTAGTACATCACATGGTTTTTTACTCAGTGCATCAGCTACAACATTGGCCTTACCAGGAGGATACTGTAGGTTGAAATCATAATCCTTTATATACTCAAACCATATTCGCTGTCTCAAGTTCAATTCCTTATGAGTAAAGAGATACTTCAAACTCTTATGATCAGAGAATATGTTGAACTTCACACTATACAAGTAACATCTCTAAATCTTCAATACTAAGATCACTGTTGCAAGCTCTAAGTTATGAGTGGGATAATTCTTTTCATATAGCTTCAACTGACACGAAGTGTAAGCCACAACTCGACCATTCTGCATCAAGACACATTCTAAACCCGTCTTCGAAGCATCGGTATGCACCACATAAGGCTCGTTACTGTCAGGAACAGTAAGAACTGGTGTGGTCGTTAAAATGTGCTTTAACCTCACAAAAGCTTCTTCACTTTCGTGATTCCAAATAAACCTGATATCCTTCTTAGTCAACTTGGTCAAAGGTAAAGTGATTCTCGAGAAATCTTGTATAAAACGACGGTAGTAGCCTGCCAAACCGAGGAAACTCTATACCTTTGTCACATTTTTCAGTTTTTTCCACTCTAGAACAACTTCTATCTTAGTAGGATCGACTGAAATACCTCTATGAGAAATCACATGCCCCAAGAATTTCACCTCTGACATCCAAAAGTCACACTTTAATTTCTTGGCATACAACTAATGATCTCTCAAGGTCTCAAGTAATATTCCCAAATGTTCGGCATACTCTTCTCGAGTCTTGGAATATACCATGATGTCATCGATGAACATAACTGCAAAACGATCCAAAAAGGGCCTGAAAATCCGATTCATGAGATCCATAAAAACTGCGGGAACATTCTCAAACTAAACGGTATCACTAGAAACTCGAAGTGAGTATATCGAGTTCTGAACACTGCCTTAGGTATATCATCCTTTCTTATCTTCAATTGATAATAACTAGATCTCAAATCATTCTTGGAGAAAAATCTTGAACCACTGCGGAAATTAAACAACTCATCTATTCTTGATAAAGGATACTTGTTCTTCATTGTCAACTGATTCAACTTCCTGTAATCCACACAAAGTCTTAACGAACCATTAGCTTTCTTCGCAAACAAAACAAGATATCCTAAGGAGAAGTGCTACTGCGAATGAAGTCTTTGGAAATCAGATCATCTAACTGTTCTCTCAATTCTTCTATCTTTGTAGGTGCCATGCGGTAGGCTAGAATAGAAGCTGGCTGAGCTCCAGGAGCTAGTTCAATGTAGAACTTGATCCTTCTATCTGGTGGTAACCCCAGTAAGTCTTCAAGAAATTACCTCTGAATACTTACATACCACCGAAATCCATAGGTCTTGATCATCTATCCTTACCTCACCATCAATGACAAATAAGTTCCCATAACACTCGAGTTTTTTCCTTCCACCCATGCATACTTTCAGAACAGGACTTGGCTTCAATGGACTCATTTTAGCCTGATAGATAATGGGATATCCATCACTAGGAAAAAGAGTCACCCGCTTTATATGATAGTCCACAATAGCTCGATACTTCAACAACTAATCTATACTAAATATCATGTCATACTATCTCATCTGTAACATAATCAAATCAGCAAGTAACTTTCTATCACCAACTATAATATGATACTGCCCTCAGGGTTACACTCAGAATTTTGAGACTCCTCAGGCCTCAGAGAATCAAGGTGGGCGTGGGTATAGCAGTGGTCTAGGATCCAACAGCAGTCATCTTGGTTAGAAGAGAGGCAATAAGGGGAAAGAGAAAGTGACTGGTCAAGCCTATGCTATTACTGAAGCTGACGACACTAAGGATCGCATCGGCCAAGGTGTTGTTGATGGTATGATCCTTATTTCACACTCTTGGGCACATGTTTTGTTTGATAATGGTACATCCCATTCATTCATATCCTTCTTATTTGCTCAACTGTTGGAATTGGAATTTTCAGATTTGGATTATGTATTGACGTTGGATACATCTATGGCTAGAGTAATTGATGTGTCGAAGTAAAAGTCTACAAAACACCTTGTGACTGTTGTGGCCTGGCCTGAGTATTCTGATAAGAAACAGAACCTGACTGGCTCCTCTGCGGTCCTCCTTAAGAAAAAGGAGTTTTCTGCAGACAATTGGGACACTTTTTCTTCCGATGGCCCAGTTGGCCATAAGAAAAACATCCTCCATAAAGACTACCTTTGCCACATTGTGAAGAACTACTACTATTCGAGCTTCCAATTCGGAGTACCCTGGGCTGACCACTGCCCCTGATTCCTTCTGGTGACTTTTCTATCGTTACCTCTTCATTTGTTCTTCCTGGAGTCCAATCCCTCTTTGATGACTTCTGCCCGCTGGGCAGCCATTGCAATCATAGAAAGAGTATGGAAAGTCTGAGTGCCAATTCTGTTGAAAATATTCCGATTCAGACGACTCTTGAACTTGGCAACTCGGTACTTCTTACTCATACCTGATCTAAGGGCAACACTTGCCAACTCAGTGAACTCTATTAGATATTCATTCACCATTCTATTACCTTAGATCAAAGTCTCAAACCGGTTCATAACTTCATCCTGTTAATCCTTATTGGCATACTGGGCCTTGAAAATCCGTTCAAAGTCCTCCCAGGTCAGACCTACCACATCTTGCGTCTATTCTACTATCTCTAACCAGCGAATGGCACTCCCCATTAGACGAGTAACGACAAACACTGCCCAAAACTACACCGAAGTACCAACGGTTCGAAAATGCCTCTCCATCTCATGCAATCAAGCAATCACTGTGAGAGGTTCTGGTTTCTCATTATACCCCCCTGGCTGGAGGCGTATGAACCGCTAGAGGCAATCGGACTGATCCAACTAAAGTTCTCTCAGAGCTGGAGGTTGATAGTCTGGCTTGCTCATCTGAGCGAATGCTTGCTGCATTGCCTCGATTAGATAAGAAGGTTCGGCACCCGACTGGTGCCTTGAAACTCTTTTTCGAGGCATCCTTAAAAGTCTGAAATAATATGCCAAGCTGTTAGTAAGATAATGATGCATGCTTATTATAAAAACAACTTCAATCTAGTTTAATGGTGATACGTTCGAGCCATTAAACTCAAGCTCTGATACTATAATTTCTGTTACAACCCAAAACCAAGGCCATTGGTAGAAAGGAAATTTCACTAAGATGAAATATTCCTTGATTTATTTTAAAAAGGTCTTAAAAGAGCTCATTTAAATAAAATATTTGGAATTTCATCCCGTGAACCTTTCCCACAGTTCGTATACACCATTAAACATAGATCGAATAGTAATTGAAAAACATAATTCAGATTAAAGTCTAAGCATCATCATCATCCACAACCAATATCAAATACTAGAATGGCATACATGAGTTCACAGACTTAATGGAAAGTAGCAATCTTGGTTTAATACTAATACAAAATCTAAACAATCCAAATATCATAACAACAAGCTTCTAGCATTATCAAGATAATAAACTACAATCATAGATGGTCTCTTAATCCTCTTGGTCACCCAAGTTGCACTGAACACTATCTGAGAAAGGAAGGTAGGAGATGAGCATACAATGCCCAGTAGGAAAATAGTTACCTCGATGGAAAATATTTTAGTAATAGAAAGTTCCGGCATGGTTAGTTTGAATCCAAAACATACATATATAAACCAAAACGGCAATCCATATATATATATATAAAGCAGTATAATCAAAACCATTCAATTCATATGCACATGACATAGATCAACCAGCACCCATGAGCTTACATCCTCTCATCTGTGGAAACCTAGGATGATGGTATTAAGTATACCTAACAGCCTGCCTGACACCTAAGCCCATACCCAGAGCGGACACCTATGTGTCACCTGCCAAATCTTGAGGGGCAACTGAATTACCTACGCATGTCAAATGGGGAGGTAATCAGAAAAAATAAACCCCGCACGAGTTTATAGACTCTACACTGACGGTGGGGCACGCAGCGCCATACTGTAAATCTACGATGCTAACACGATGCTTATGTATGATCTTATGACATGTGCAAGATAGAACTGAAGTATAAAAACTATCGTACTCTAGTTTTTCAATAAAATAGGTATATTAAGTTTTATAGAAAAACGGGCAGTATAACAGTTTTATTTTTTATATACCAAAAAATAACATGCACTTAGAAAATTCCCAGAGGAATACAATATATATTATACAATCAAATTCCATCACAGATATTCAATTAGTTTAAAAATCACATTTGTCATCATATATTGCAGAAAGTAAGTTTTATTCAAAAACGATATAAAATAGAGATAACCGAATTTCTACCTCACTACAATAGCGATGCCACGCTATTGGATCCTCACGGTATTGTTGGACGATCGCTCAGAGGGTCAGGAACTAATTCTAAGCCCTTGATCGTTCTCTTGTGGAAAACCAACTTCTCAACGAAGCTTCAAATCCACAAACAGACTTCTTCACTGAATTCTGAGCACCCAAAATAACTAGGTTAGACATATAATTCGTCCAATTCGGGTCCGGACTGAAGCCAGACTGTTGGCACACAAAACGAGGTAAATCTTATCTGTCCGATTTTGTTTTTCATGCCGGTCACCAAATATAGTCAATATATATCAATCTTCTCCATTTTTCGAGTACACTCCAATGACATCAAAAACACAATCCAACGGCCGGATCAAAAAGTCAAACTCAAGCTCAAATAACTCAAAAATGGCAACTTTCAAACCGGAAAAAATAGAGTCACGAAACATATACCTTGACGAATCCAATAAGCCCAAGAACACACGTCGAAACGGTCCGAAACGGCGTCGAAAAATCAAAACTCCTAAGGCTTGAAATCGGCATTTTTCTGACGGAGGCCTCAACAGCTTCACGGGGCCGGCGGCGCAGGCAGCTAGCGGCATGGCGAGGTAGCACTGGGGGTTGGAGCGGCCGAATGGTGGCCGGTGGATGCTCGGCGGTCCCTTGCTCTTTTAGCGGCCGAGAACGAAAGGGAGAACAGAGGGAGGTCGAGGGAGAAAAGAGAGAGAGAGTGAGGGGGAAAAGTGATGATGGCCACGTGTGCCCTCCTAGTAGAGTATTGTGCAATTCTCCAAAATTGAACTTTGACTCCTAACTTTTTAAAACTCCTTTAATCAAGTCCCTCCAAAAATTACAGTTTAGTCCCCGCTTCTTAAAACTTTTACAATTTAGTCCCTCTCTTATTAAATCTGAAAATTAACAAAATGACCACTTTATCCTTTGAAAATCTGGGATTTTATAGTAGTATTGTTTCTTACTATGTATATACGTTGAAGAAATTAATTCTTCAGTCAATTAATATATTATTTTCCACTAATCATAGTTCATCATTAATTCTCGTTGAGCCCACAAAAATAGATGATTGTGATAGATCAGTCTCTTAATATATACAAAGCATCCAATATGTACTCAGGGATGGAGGCATGTACAAGCCAGTGGGGCCTTAATTTTATATTTTCTTCTAAATAGTTAAGAAATTTATATATTTTTTTAGTTTTTTTAGCTTAAATTGTGTATAAAGCCCCCATTAAAAATTAGACAATTATAGAATAGCCCCCATGCCCCCATAAAATAGATAAAGTATAAGTATAATCTCTACTAGACAAAATTATTGGCAACCTTCCTATACGTACTAATAATTTTTTTTATCAACAAATTAATTTTCATATCCCAAAAAAAAATATGTTAATTAGGGAACCTATGTTTTCCATACTCTAAGAAAAAGAAAATTTAACTCTAAGAAAAAGAATATTTAACTATCATTTAAATATGCATGTAAACACAAATCTGATACAACTTATTAGCTCAATAATTTTTTGCCTTTTGGGAAGCACTTAATTACGATGCACATTGTATGTATGGCCTCGAATTTCTTCAACCCAATCATAATCCTAATTAATGAATGAAAGAGGCTGATGAGCCCTATTGGGTTAATTAGTTAGTGTGAACTATATCTCTATTTTCCTTTTCTTTTCTTCCAGTCTTGGGCTTCTTCTTCCACAATTTTTGATCAGTGTGGTACTTTATAACTTTTCTTGTTTGACCTTTTACATTGGGACTTTTTCTTGCGGTGGCCACACGAAGGAAGAATATTGGAAAAGTACTGATGACACACACACACATATATATATATATAATATGTACTTTAATTTGCTCTTACTCAATAACACAAATAATTTGAGCAGAATTATGCAGTTAAAAAGCTTTTAACTGTTAAGAAAGGGGCAGAATATTCTTATTCCTCTCCTATTATTAAATTAATTATTGCATAAGTTGGCCTAATTTGTAACCTTTTTTTTTCGACAAAAGGAGTACAGATAATATCATTTAAGATTCACCACTTATAGCCTTTTATCAAAAAAAAAAAAAAAACCCACATCGTTTTATTAATATCAAATAAAATCTTCTATTTGTGTTTTTCTATCAAATCTGGATTCATATATATAATCAATATTAGAATTTAAAATTATTGTAACAACATCTTTATTTCTTAAACTTATCTGTGCCTCCACAAAAATAGGCATAAGGTAACCATCTAGATGGAAAAATAATTTGTAATCTCTTAGGAATCTAACAGCGGCAACTTTCAAATACGCAAAAGTTCTTTGTTTAAAATTCTATCATCTGATTTCTACAATTAAAGATATTCACTTATAATAATTTTAACTCGAATTTTAAATACTAATAATTGTAACTCAAATTTTAAATATAATGTGGATATGATGAAATTTAATAGAAAAACACAATAGACATTTTTATTTAATATTAATAAAAAAAAGTGGGTTTTTTAGATAAAAAGCTAAAAATCGTGGGTTTTTTTTGATATTATCCCAAAGAAGTATTATGATTACAGATTTCTGAAAGACGGTGAAAATTTAAGATATTACGGGTATATACGTTTCGTAATATACACGAGCTAAAATTAATGGAACAAGTGAGGAAGTAAGAAGGGCCTCCTGTATATACCTAGCTCTCTTAAAATATTCAAATACTACTAGTTCTTAATATCGGCAAGGGATTTTTCTTTTTTTTTTTGTGTGGTGTATGTCAGATTTTCATACATAGTATAAGCGCCAAAGACACATGCATTGGTTCTACAAAATAACCTTGTATTAATTGCTTAAGAGTACACACAAAAACCATTTGATGACATTAAGTGTGGAATAGACATAAAATTGTCTTAAATTTTTGCACACTAACGGATATATATTATCCTTTTTAAAACACTTAAGCAGTTTTCCTTTGTTTTTCTCTATAGAAGTTAGAATGCGTGGATAATTTAAGTAGTATATGAAGTAATGATTGTTGGTGTGTTTTAAAGCTAGTACAACTCTTCCCTATTTTTTTTTTTTTTTCATTTTAATTTTGTTGAGCTGATTGACTTTTTGCTAATTAAATATATAATTTAATGGAATTTTTTTTACAAGATGGCGGGTTTTATAATAAATATGAGATAATAAAAAAATCTCCTGGTCTCTTTTATAAAATTCTCAATTTATTCTTTCAGTTTTCGTAATGAAAATATCCTCTCGGATTAACAAATTAGTATAACCTTCACCGTTTGTTTAATACGGTTAAAATTGACATTAAAAAATACAAAATTTAAACTTAATTATAACTAAAAAAAAAAAAATAAGTAGTGAGTGGCGGAAGGATCGATAGTGGATGGCCTATAAGAATTGTTGGTCACATGCCCTTCATTTACTTGGTGGAGGACCTCGGCAATTGTTTTCCAAATGAATACTTCTTTAATAATTTATCAGCTGGATGTTTTGTTGTGTTGCCTAATTTTTTTTATTACTCACAAATTATGTACTCTTTTCTTCTGACAAGAACTTTTATCCACTGGAGATTTTGTTCTAGCTATGTTTTAATGAGGCATAATTTAGGATAATGTTATGCATCCACGGGGATTGTGCTTGGGCATTGACCTTTTGGATACCCATCCAGACCAATTATCTTGGGCTTCTTATCATGAGGCTTTACTTACTGTGCGTGCTTTTGTTCGTTTGTAACTAACCTCTTTGGTTTGTACGTACCCAGCACTCTTCTCCTAGTTTAAGATGTGTTTGTAAAATTATGATGCTTTTTCTTTTTTTCTACCTTGGTCTAGTAAGGGAGGGAGAGAGATACAAAGTTATTTTGGAAGGAAATTAAAATGCGTAAAACTAACGTGTAACTTGTTAGAGAGATCACAACTGCTACTAAGGAATCAAATTGTTTCCATGAATGTATGCACCAAATTTCGGATGAATGTGTTTATAATAAGAAACATTTTATATAGAAACATTATTAATTTACAGCTATAGTGAACTTCATCTCAATGACAGAGTACGTTTAATAACTAAATTTATGTCTTTGTAAGATTCACGTTTCAATGTACGTGTCTCTAATTAGTTGGTCCGTGGGGAAACTTTCATGGTAATCTCATGTAATTCTGTATTTTGCTGTTAAAAGTAGGTTAGTTATGATTTTGGCAAGATTGAGAGGTTTGGATTGCAGTGATGAATTATTGAGAAAAGTGCTTTAAAAAATTGATTATATGAAATTAGTTTTTATAAATCCATCACCATCTCTTATTTACTTAACGTACACTTCATATGTATCAAATTAAAAAGGGGTCTCGATCACCTGTTCTTCGGAGACTGGCCCGGGGATTCTTAATCAAGTATTACTAGTATGTTTTGTGACTTTGTTGAATTCGCTACGAGATCTTAGGATTTGATAGATACATGATATATATATATATATATATATATTGACCATTACCTTGGGTAATTGGAAAAGCAAATAAGTTAAAAGTATTAGTTAGCTTTATAATTGTATGATCATCAATCTGCAGCAACAGACAAAGACCATTCAGAAAAAGACCATTATCTGCACATACGTAGACTGATTCCGCAGACAAGAATTAATCAACTCACCGAACAGGATATTATGAATTAATATATAATTGTTTTTTATGGTTTGAAATTAATGTTGTGACGAATTAGGTAAATGATGATGAAGTAATTAGTTGCAAATTTTAGTAAAGAAAGTGTAGTTGTAAATTACTGGAGTCACGAATTAAACTCTTGCTCTTTCTTTTCCAAATAATAATATGAGTTAAAACACTTGAGAATGCACGACCAAATAAATTAGCATATATAAGAGTTTAACCTTAAATACGTACCGATGGGCGATTGGATATTTTGGGAAATACCGAAGAAAAAGTGGGAGGAAATTTGAAAAATCTGAATTTTATGAAATTTCGATCAACAATTAATATTTTTTACGGTTGGATGATTAATGTTACACAACTAATATGAGTCATTCACGAGATATCATTAAAATAGGGATGATATTAAAAAAAAACACACACGCACCTCTTTTAATTTTTATAAAATAAAATCTTCTGTTTTGTGTTTTTATATCAAATCTCATAGATTCATATATATGGTTAAAATTAGAGTTAAAAGTTATTGAAAAATAGAACGACTTCATCTTTTAAAACTAGATAACGTCAAAAATTATGAAAAGAATTCTTGTGTCTGAAGGCTACCCTTGTTAGATTCTTCAAAGATAATTAATTACAGACTGTTTATTGATCTAGATGATTGTCTTTTGGACTCTTTTTTGGTGGATGTTAATCAACAAGACAATTTCGAGTATAAAAACGCATTCTTTGATAATTTTAAACTGCAATTTTTACCACATATGTGATTTCAATAGAAATATTTTCGACATAACTAGCAAGTGATGATATATTATTTTTTTTCCTTTTTTTTTTGAGTCAATAAAACAACTGAAATAACTAAAGCAAAGTTGCGCAAATGCAAAATTATATATACAGTCGACATGTACTTATTATATGAAAATGAACTACGTTGGGTGATTAATTTTATTTGTAAATGCGCTTTTATATTAGACCATTGCTGGTAGTACATGTGCATATAGACCTATTTTTGCATACACTTAATTAATTAATTATGCTCATGAATAGTACTACTAATGGTGTGTATAAAATCTTTAATGTCTCAGATAAGTAAATTATTATTAATAACACACCTAAATTGTGTGACCAAATTTGCGTCAAGGAAGAATATCATGATTGAAGAATTTGTTAGACGTTTGTCTGTGTAACTATCAAGTATCAAGATGTAAAATGAAGGATAACAAAATCAGTTTGGCTAGCTGCAGGGCTACTTGTGATTCACTTCAAGATTATAAAACTGCTGTAAGGTGTGACTCTTACTAACTTTGTTGAAAGTTTCTATGCATCCGTTAGCTAGCTAGCGGGTAGTACTAAATACCAATATTGCCAATCTTTTACCACTGATTGAGCATTTAGATTCTTATAAAGCTTCAATTATACACCAATTTATCTCTGTATCCGGCTAGGGTTTCGATGATGAAGCAACTAGCTAGTCAAAAAAGCTCCTTATTTTGACTACATGATTATTGCCCTAAATATGGGCGAAAATAGCAATTACCATGTTCGAATCATCTTGTTATATAACCTAAAAAAATACTTTATTATAACAAACATATAATTTAAGTTTGCGTACATTCATAAGCAACGTGAAAAAAAAAATAAAGAACGCGATAACTTCATGAACACGAGTTTAGAATGCGTGTCAATGATAACCTTCTTCCGAAGCCTCGCTTTGTACATTAACATTTTAAAAGAACTTTGTTGACTCTGATAATTAGGTAGTTGATAAGTTTTCGTCCTGGTCGGCAACTCTCTAGAATTGACGAACTCTAAAAACCCTAAATCGCTCACGATTCCTTCTTAACATGCTACTTGTCAAACACTTCAAAATAAAAATACCAAGTTGTTTGTTTGATCAAAGATCGTTACATATTTCCCGGTGTGCTTATATAACCATTTCACAATGATTAAGCAATTTTTAATTAATTAGGTATTCTAAATAATTTTGTTTTGTTGTTGGGTAATACAAGTGCAAGCTAGACAAAGATCAAGAAGGTTACG
The DNA here is from genome assembly GCA_002914845.1 of Trema orientale. Classification (NCBI taxonomy): domain Eukaryota; kingdom Viridiplantae; phylum Streptophyta; class Magnoliopsida; order Rosales; family Cannabaceae; genus Trema; species Trema orientale. The sequence goes on from JXTC01000001.1 coordinate 1,929,593, forward strand.
TTTAATTTGTTCCCGAAAGGGATGCAAAATATTCAAAAAAGTAGTTACATATATAAAGACATCGATCCTGCACTCAATTGTAGACTTATGTTTTGTACGTTCTAGTCCTTTGTTATATAGATAGATAGCCAGCATCACTACCAGCCAGCTACTTACTGTCTACGTAAGTTATTGTATTAATTAGTTGGCGTACGAGTGTGCTTTTCTTGCACCTCTTGTTAAAGGCGCGCTTAATCTCTCCACAGGATTCTAATTGGCTATATTATATATATATATATATATATATATATATATATATATATATATGTGTGTGATCAGCTCTGGTAGGTTGGAAGAGCTAGCCAACACTCATTCTATGACTTCATTTGTACTTCCATGGCTATATCAAGCCCTATATATAAATAGAAGAAAACCCAAATATTGCAGGGCATGCACGTTTTGTCCCTATTTTTTTCAAGTACTAGTTTTGAGTGCTGAGATCAGAGTTTACTAAATTCAGATATATATATATATATATAATGGAATATTATCCAATAGATATTTTTTTAATCTATTTGTAGATATTTTTCTTTTAATTAGTCGCTAGATTATTATCTAAAAGCTACAATGATTTGATTAGTTAAAAAAGAATAATAATAACAATAAATACACATTATTTAATATTTTTTCTCTTTATTTTTTTTACTATAAAAAGACGTATATGACGAATTTTAATTGACAAAATAATATATATAATAGGTAAAAAAAATTCGGCGATGCCCATATAATATATATTTCTTTTACTATAGGTATTGTTTATGGCCTATATATATGTACCATATATACATAATATTTATGTTTATAAAGACATTCAGTAATTACGTACCCTTTGCTTGTTGGAACGAAATAAACGTGGTTTTAAATTTTCTAGTTGTTGACATACTTGAGTATGAAAGAAAACGCGGCTGCCTTTCAAAAAAAATGAAAAAAAAAAAAGGAAAAAAAAAGGCTAGCCATACCACTAATTATACTCCATTAATTAATGCTCTTTTCCTCATATGTATTTAAGTATTTGTTGCGTAGACTTATTAAGCTAGCTCTTCAAGAAGTACTACTTATGATATAAAAGGAGCTTAATTGCAAGTATATCCTTATATAGTTTGCAAAAAGTCGTTAGACTGGGTCACAATTTCTTGGAGGAGATTCTAGTCAAAATCACTTTCTCAAAAAGAGAGAGGATAAATATAGGGAAATTTTTTAAGTTAATCGTCCGAATCTTTGAAATTTAAGTTAATATCCGAATCTATCAAATTTTACATTTAGGTATATCAGTTGCGTATATCAAATGGCGTTAAATCCGTTGATATATTAATTAGAAAAACTGATAGATTCACATTTTGTTACGAGATTAAAAAAATTGCATATATATTATTTAAATTTAAGTGAAAAATGTTAGCATGAATATATGGGATTGCAAAACCAAACACAAACCCTAGAACATTCATGTAAAACTGATAGGTAGGGATTCATTGAGTATACCTGAGTCCATGATTCAATACCGAAGTCTGGACGATGAACCGAAGGCGGAAGCGATAGTAATTGACTGTAATTGCTAGAGGGTTTGATCTTCTGTAGCCTA
>JXTC01000001.1:1931956-2026432 GCA_002914845.1 Trema orientale
TGTGGATCTCTTACTATCTAGACATCCCGCAAAATCAGAGTCAGAGTACCCAATGATCTCCAAAATGTCTGATCTCTGATAAGTGAGCATGTATTCCTTTGTTCTCTGTAGGTACCTCATAACTCTCTTTGCTGCCTTCCAATGATCCACTCCAGGGTTACTCATATATCTGCCCAACATACCAACTATGAATGCAAGATCCGGACGCGTACATACTTGAGCATACATCAGATTCCCTATAGCCGAAGCATAAGGAAACTGTTGCATAGCTTCTTTATCAACATCATTTTTGGGACTTTGGCTGAGGCTAAATTTATCTCCTTTAGACACCGGAGTGTCCGTTGGTGCACACTTATCTATAGCAAAACTTACTGAGCACTCTGTCGATATAGCTCTTTTGTGATAACCCAAGGATACCCCGAGAACGATCTCGGTGTATCTGTATACCTAATACAAAAGAGGCGACTCCAAGATCTTTCATTTAGAAATTCTTCGCAAGAAATCTCTTGGTGTCGTGCAGTAAGCCTATAACACTACTTGCCAGTAGTATGTCATCAACATAAAGCACCAGAAAGATAAACTTACTCCCACTGAACTTATGGTATACACAATCATCAACAGGATTCACCTCAAAACCGAACGAGAGAATTACCTCATGAAATTTGTAGTACCATTGACGAGAAGCTTGCTTGAGACCATAGATGGACTTCTTGAGTTTGCAAACCATAGACTTTGGATCTCCCGATACAAAGTTTTCTAGCTGCACCATATATATTGTTTCATCAATGTCACCATAGAGAAACGCCATCTTAACATCCATCTGATGAAGCTCAAGATCATAATGAGCCACAAGTGCCATAATAACTCTAAAAGAGTCCTTCGAAGCAACCNGAGAGAAGGTCTCTTTAAAGTCAATGCCTTCCTTCTGAGTGAAGCCTTTAGCGACAAGACGTACCTTATATCTCTCAACATTGCCTTTCAAATCCCGTTTGGTCTTAAATATCCATTTGCAACCAATGGACTTCGAACCTTCAGGCAATTTGACGAGATCCCAAACGCCATTGTCTCTCATAGACTTCATCTCTTCATTCATGGCATCGATCCACTTTTGAGAATTGGAACTTTGTTTGACCTGTGTGAAGTTGATTGGATCATCTTCCACTATCCCAATGTCAAACTCATATTCACGGAGATAGACGACATAGTCATCCGGAATCGCACTTCTCCTTTCTCTAATGGACCTCCTTAAAGGCACTAGTTCTTGAGGCTGTTGAGTTTGCTCTACAGGAGCATTTATCTCAACTGGGACAGGAACCTCCTTAACATTGTCTTAAACTGGAGCGATTGCATCTTGAACAATGATATTTTCAGGAACATGAACCTGAATGTCCTGACCATTGTCAATAGCAACCATAGGAAGAGAAATGAATTTCTCTTCAAAAACAATGTTCCTAACCTTATCTTCCCTCCCAAACTCAATATCCTCAAAAAATTTGGTATTTCCCGTCTCAAAAAAGGACTTTATGATGGGATCATAAAACTTATAGCCTCTGGATCTTTCAGAATACCCAACAAAATAGCAGCTTACTGTTCTTGAGTCCAGTTTCTTTTCATTCGGCCTGTAAGGCCTTGCCTCAGCTGGACAACCCCATATGTGTAAATGACTTATACTGGGCTTTCGCCCAGTCCAAAGTTCATAAGGGGTTTTAGCTACTGCTTTGCTCAGTACTCTATTAAGGATATATGCTGCAGTTTTGAGTGCGTCTCCCCATAGTGATTCTGGTAAGGTGGAATGACTGATCATACTCCTTACCATATCCTTTAGTGTCCGATTGCGTTGTTCAGTAACACCATTCATGCTAGGTTTCCCAGGCATGGTGTATTGCGGGACGATGCCGCACTCTTCCAAATACTTAGCGAAAGGCCCTGGATGTTGCTCACCTGATCCGTCATACCGACCGTAGTATTCACCACCACGATCAGATTTGACAGCCTTAATTTTCTTATCAAGCTGATTTTCCACTTCAGCTTTATAAGCCTTAAATACGTCTAGTGATTGTGACTTCTCATAAATTAAGTATATGTACCCATAGCGAGAATAATCGTCTATGAACGTGATAAAGTACTGTTGTCCATTCCAAGAAGCCGTAGGGAATGGACCACAGATATCCGTATGTATCAGTTCTAAGACACTAGAGCTCCTATTGGCACCTAACTTCCTAACGTTTGTCTGTTTCCCCTTTATACACTTAACGCAGACGGTAAAATCTGCCAAATCAAGGGGACCAAGGATCCCATCAGACACAAGACGTTCAATTCTTTGTTTAGAAATGTGTCCTAAGCGTCTGTGCCACAACATGGATGAGTCCTCATTAGTTAATTTTCGTTTTGTATCTCTTGAATTTACATGCAAAGTTTTATTAACGGAGGGTTGGGTATTTACCATATAAAGATTGTCAATAAGAAAACTAGTACCAACAACAATTGAATCACGCATAAAACTAAATAAATTATTTCCGAAAGAACAAGAATAACCGAATTTGTCCAATACAGAAATTAAAACCAAATTCCGTCTTAAAGACGGTACCACAAAAGTCTCATACAAATCCAAATGTTTTCCAGAATTTAAAGACAATCTAAAGTGCCCAATGGCTTCCACCAAAACTGTTTGACCATCGCTCACATAGATGAGTCTTTCATCATTACTTGGCTTTCGGCTCCACAGGCAACCCTGCATGGAAACACTAACGTGAGTAGTAGCACCCGAATCTACCCACCAAGTGTCCTTAGGTACAGAAGTTAAATTAACTTCAGAACAAACATAAATGAGAAGCTTACCTTTCTTAACACGCCAAGCTTTATACTTAATGCATTCATTCTTTAGGTGTCCACTTTTTCCACAAAAGAAGCAACCTTCCTCATCTTGCTTCTTCTGTACCTTAATAGGTGGAGCTACTGCAGCTTCCTTAACTTTATCCATTTTCCTCTTCTTTGCCTTAGAGGTAGTGGTCAAGTTAGCACTTTCAGGCCTTTCGGCTTTGATTTTCTCTTCCTCCTGAACACAAATGGCTATTAATTCATTAATATTCCATTTGTCCTTTTGGGCGTTGTATATAGTCTGTAGGTTCCCGTACTGATTAGGAAGAGAAAGCAAAACTAAGGCCACAAGCAAATCCTCATTAATTTCTAACTTGAATTCCTTAAGCTTGCCAGCCAAATGAGACATCTGCATGATGTGCTCCCTTATATTTCCTTTGCCACTGTACCTCATTGAGATGAGTTTCCTCGAGGTATTAATCTCTCACCCTTTTCATTCTTGAGATATAATTTCTCAAGAACAGCAAGGAAATCCTTAGCATTTTCTTCATTTGGCAAAGAGCCCTGCATGACTTCTGGAATATAGCGCTTCATGATCATGACACTCATACGATTGTACTTTTCCCAAAGCTCAAAGTTCCTTTTATCCTCAGTGGAACTTTCCTCCGTAAGAGCAGGGGGTTGGTCCTTTCTAAGTGCCAGGTCAAGATCCATACAACCCAGTACGATCATGACATTCTCTTATCAGGACTTAAAGTTTGTGCCCGTAAGCACAGGAATAGTACTCAAGTTGGCAGAAAAATTAGCAGCAGAAACTGTATAGAGAACAAAATAATACGATAAATTAAACATGCTCACAACTTAAACGTCATATATAAGCATACAATATAATCACAAATATGCAAATATGACATATATCACATAAGGTGGGCTACCATCACAAAATACCTAGCGCAACATTAATAAGCCTTCCTTTGGGCCGACGTATTAACTTGCAAGTGGTACTATTAGGTATAATAATCAAATACTGACGGTAAATCCTGTCAAACAACAAACCTTTTTTTGGGCCGATTTATTGCTCATATGGAAACCAAACAACCGTCACATACTCATTATCACAGGTGCGTTTGTCGTCGTGCCAAATAACCATCTTTCTTTGGGCCGATAGTTATCCGCATTAACAACAAATCCACAACATCTTTATACGTTAGACTAAACAAAACTACACAACAGAGGTTACTTTAGCAACATGTTGCTTTATCGTGTTTAATCTAATATACAAGATAAATAGTGCAATAAAAATCATCCGAAATGCCCAAACAAATAAAATTTTCACAAGCACGAACCAAAATTAATTGAGTTTATGAAATTTATCAACTCTTAAAACCAAACAAGAGTTTTCAACGGATAAATTTGGGTATAACTTTAGTGGATTTGAGGTAATGAACTTAATTTGTCTAGTTTTGGATTGGAACCCCTCGAATTAGGTCAAAACCGACTCAATTCTATCCAAAACGAGACCCAAAATCTCAAATTAGATCAAAAACGAACTAAAATGACTGTAGGAGTGGCGTTGCGGCGCCGTGAAGTGGCGCTGCGGTGCCAGCGCCACGGCTCGGGTTGTGGCGCCGCGGCGCCACGGCCTTACTTATGTCGTGGCGCTGCGGCGCCACGGCTTGCACCTGCACCGAATTTTTTTTTTATAATCTTAACCTGAAAAACCTAAGACCAAATCCTCAAACCCGTGATTATTTGCCTCTAATCACGTACCTTATGACCCAAAACTCAATTACTTTAACCCTCATAGCATCAAATACTCAATAAATTATATAAAATTTCAAATCATGCATGTATAATCTAAACCCTAGAAAACCAAATAGGCATATATTTTGAAAACTACAGATATGCATGAAAACCTAATCAATTTTAACATGAAATCCCGCTCTGATACCACTTGTTATCATGAATATATGGGATTGCAAAACTAAACACAAACCCTAGAACATTCATGTAAAACTNCCATAACCCTAATAGGTCCTTTATATAGTCCCCTGTTGGGTATCCATCAAACCCTAACTGGGTGACTAACAGGGTATCCACATTGGTATCCATACTCAGTTGGATATCCTGACCCAATCCTAATTAAATCACTTATTGGGTCTGCTTAAGAATAATATGGCCCAATACAATTGTCTAAAATATATGTGGCCCACTATAGGAAATACAATTTCCTAGCAAAAAAATCATCGTCTCTAATATCGGTATATAAGTATAGGAGAATTCGAGTGTAGGAGCATCATTTTCGCACCTACAAGGTAGGGGCAACTTTTAAAGCGTTAGATAAAATCCAACCGTTAAAGAAAAACTGATCCTGTATGGAGTCGATAACACCAGAGCACTACTCAATAGTTGGGTTTATAAAATAATAAAAAGAAATTATTAAAAATGGTTAAATCCAAAAACCTATCTTCATCGTCTTCAGCCAATTTCTATTCCATCTATCGTGAGAAAAAAAAAATTATCTTTTTCCCTCAATTTTGCATTTAAGTATGTTCATTTAATAGTTTTTATTTGTCTAAGTCATGCAAAATTATCCATATGGCTTTTCGGTCTTATTCGATTGAGAAGCAGAAACAAGCAAGCAGCCATTGATAATTTGAGGAGTTTAAAATATCTCAAAAGAATTTAGACTAAGTGACTGAGTTTTGATAAAAATAAAAGATAAATAAGAAAGAATAAGCAAGTAGTCATAAACAAAATTATATGATTGAAGTCGGATTACACTTGAACCATTACCAGCAAATATATATATATATATATATTTATATATATGTATATCACCCAATTAGAAACTCATATCATTCTTTTTGTTAAGTTCTTACGATAATCTTGTTGGTTGCTGTTGTTCCTATTTAAAAAAAAAAAATAATGATAAGTTTGTTCTTGGTATTAATAAGGGGCTGATTTATCAATAAATTAAAAAAAATGGCAAAGGAATTTAAATTCCATGTTTGATGATTATCTAGTTGATTTATAAATACCAAATTTCTTTAACTTTATCTTGTCTTGTTGGATGCCGTGAGAAGATCTCAGATCTAGACATCTAAAATTCTTCTTCTAAGCTGTATTAGCGAAGACAAGATCTGGTGGGGGCCTGCAAATGGGCTTGTAGAGGAAAAATCCTCTAGATGTTAAAGTATACTAAATTAGGTTGACTTTTATTGTTTTAATAGATAGATTTTATCCAGCGGTTTAAAAACTGCCCTTACGTAGGAGCAAAAATATCCCTCCTACACTAAAATTCTAACGTGTGTTTTCCTTTCTTCATGCTTAATTTCATAAAATTTGGTCTAGGAAATGGATCTTACTAGAAGTTTATTAGGGTACAATAGCAATTCTGTGGCAATTTTTTGAAATGACATATTTTTAGGACAGTGATTACAATATTATGGTAACGGGTAATTATTATATTAGTAACTGTTGGTTATAATATTCCAAGAAAATTCATAGATTTAGGGTTATAAATAATGTGACTACTGGTGATTATTTTTTTTTTCAATTTTTTATAAAAGACTAATGGTGATTACTAATACTATATTATGGCACTTATAAAAAAAAAATAACGTTAAGTATCCCACTATTTTAATACCACCTGATGATGTGGCATATGGTTTGTCACTATATAAATTGATGAACGTGATTCAACTTATACATGGTAAGTTTCAATTCAATAATTGAAGAGTGCCAACTCATCTGTCACATTAGGTGATATTAAAAAAGTAGTAAAAAGGTGGGATCCGTGCTACTCATCTATTATGGGGAAAAAAAGTAATTTTGAAAAAAAAAGAGTATTTATAATAAATATTCATTCTTTCCAACTTTAATTTTATTTTAAGAAATGGCTATTTTTTGGGAGGTTTATAGAAAAATGATCGAATTTTGAACTTATTTTAAATATATTTTTCAAATACTGTAGCAAAAAGTAAAGTATGATGTACTCAATATAAAAACTAATATATATACTCTATTCAGTACATAAATTAATGCTAATATATAAGTAGATATATTAAGTGTGTAAAAATACATATATTCAAACATTTTAGCTTCAAAAGGAGAGAAACATACACTTTATTAAATTGAAGTGGGAATTTAAAAAAAAAAAAAAAAAAGAGACACCTACTCTAATTTCCCAAAATGGTCCTAGAAAAGTTATGTTGGCCCAAATTACACCTGAGGAGGTCCATTTCCCATTCTGGTCCAGCAGAGAAAAAATCTTGGCCCAATATAAATTAAGCCCAAGCCCAATATCTCTCTCTTTTATTTTATTTTCTTCACTTCCAATTTCCGGGGCATGATATATGATTAATTTACTTTTTGCTCTGTTCCCTCCCCAAACCTTCTTCGCCGCAGCAAAGAGTTTCCCTCCACCAGGTACGGACCAATACTTTCTCTGAAACTCTTTAATGCGAAAAATAATATGCATATATATATATATATAAATGTATGAACTTATCGAACTTTTTATTTTGATTTCTTGGTAAAATCACAGAACTTTGGCTATATCAAGAGTAAATCGTTATATTCGCTAAAACCTGCGTATAATACATGCTCGCTAAGTGTTTGTAATAATTCCTATACGAACAAACTAAGGAATATTAACAAAAATGATGAATTTGACATAACCCATTTGTTAATATTAGTGCTTCAGTCTTGAAAGGCGTCTGAGGTGGCTGAGTTCACCTTATCTCAAGTATTTTCCTTAATTTTAGCAGTTTCCATGGGCTTGAAGATAATTGTAGGAGATTTTATTTATCGAGTTTCGACTTTCGAGCTTTTGCTAACTTCCCATGTTTTACCAGGAATAATTATCTTAAATTACATCATGTCATTCAAATTTTGATGTAACTACTTTTTTTTTTCCCCCGTTCGTTTAGGTGGTGGCATCCTTTGTTAGTTATATGTATATCTTTTGTACAAGAGAATTTCTTGATAGGAACAAAATTCTTCCCGAATTTTGCATTATCACATTGAAATTTGATGCTATTCTCTCTCATTTACAATTCCTTTTTTCTTTTTGAACTGGTGGTACCCTTTGTTACTTTTTGGTATATCCTTTAAAAACTTGAATCTGTTTGGCAGTATTTGCAAGGCACCCTTAATATAGGTATAGATGCTGACAGTTCTAACTTGTTACAACTCTGCAGTTAGAGAAAGAAGAGAGTTATGTTGGAAAATGAGGCGAACCCAACTTTTAGCAAGTCAACTGGCCTGCCCCGAAAGCGTTTTTACCGGGCTAGAGCCCACAGCAACCCTCTGAGTGACTCCCACTTTCCCATACCAATCTCTCCCCAAAATGTGGATTATTCCGTTCACTATCCCCAATTTTTTCCCTCATCCGAACGAAGCGATAGTTCCAAGAAGATCCAATTTGCAGATATTGGTTGTGGTTTTGGGGGCCTTCTAATAAGTCTTTCAACCCTTTTCCCTGAAACTTTGATGATTGGAATGGAACTTAGGGACAAGGTGACAGAATATGTCAAAGAAAGGATTTTAGCTTTAAGGGTTTCAAATCCAGGTCAATACCAAAACGTATCAGTGGTTCGAACAAATTCCATGAAATACATTCCAAATTACTTCGAGAAAGGACAGCTTTCAAAGATGTTTTTCTTGTTCCCTGATCCCCACTTCAAAGAGAAGAATCATCGTCGTCGGGTCATCAGTCCGCACTTGCTAGATGAGTATGCATATGTTCTAGAAGTTGGTGGGATTTTATACACAATTACAGATGTTGAGGAACTTGGAGACTGGATGAAGGGTTGTTTGGAGAATCACCCCATGTTTGAAGCTCTCACAAATGAGGAGCTTGAAGCAGATCCAGTTGTCAAGCTTTTGAGTTCAGCAACCGAGGAAGGGCAGAAGGTTGCTAGAAACGGGGGACAGACCTTCCAAGCTGTCTTCAGACGCATTGCACCATCCTTATGATGTAACGAAAATTGTCTTCTTCGTTTTTACACTGAATTTTGCATGATTAGCTTTGGCACTGAAATGCATTTGTACTGTTTTATTGGTTTTCTATTTCTAAAATAGAAATCTTTGGCAGATTCTGATTTTGTTCAACTTATCATCAAATTATGATATAAAAACAACCGAGTGAAATTTTCTCCTGCTTTTCGTAGAATGTTTTATTATGTCATCATTCATACCAATACCTTGATCTGCTCAGTAATTCCCCAAACTGATATAACATGTTATCTACTATATGAATGCATAGAATTGGTCAACGTATCGTCATTTCTTTGGTCAAAAGAACCCAAAGAAGAGGTGTTAAAGTGTTCATTATTGGTTATTAATTTATTATTATTATTATTATTATTATCTTTTTTTGGTGTCTAAGAGACTAGTATTACCAGAATTGGACAGCTGTTTGCCTCTTGGTGGATTTTCTACACATTTTTAGTATTATCATTATGGTAACCCCTGGTGTTCATAAATGAATTACATTCTATTACCCAGTAGTAATATTTCACCCCTGTATTAAAGTTTGTGATTTGTTTTAATTTTGACAAGTAATTTAAAATAAGAGTTGTATGCTTATATTGACCAATATCAATATCAAGAACATAAACGTGAACTGGATGCAAGGAAAATAAATCTCATATTGTAAAATTGACATTCTAACTCTGAGTTTCAATCTTCATTTTATTATCAACGACATTACATATGTACAAAGCAACCATTGCATGAGCCATGAGAAGTGAGGACTCCATGACGACATTTGTCCATCGATTTGAATCTTGACTCTTGAATCTAAGAATCTGAGACATGTCGTATTTTTATATATGCTATGTATAGTAATCATGGACAAGCAGCTCATCGTTCAATTTTTTCTCCAATTTTACCCTCATATTTCTTTTATCTCTTTTAGTTATTTTCCCTTATATCCTTCATTATTTTGTCTCATTTTATTACTTCTTGGCAGTTGTTCAATTTTTTTCCTCATTACATCCTCTTTCTTTTTAGCTTTTCCTTCTTTTTTTTTTTTTTTTTTGATATAAAACGGGCTCCTCAAAGAATAATATTAATAAAAGCTAAAAAACTTCAATTACACTACAAAAACAGAGTATTACAATTTCAAACTCTTAAAAAATGAGACGAAAAATGGATCACAAACACAACAATAACAAGATTGTGGGCTATCATAATTCTCTAAGAGAAGAAAATAACAAGTATCACCAGCAAAATAATTGCCTTCACTTGCTATTGGACTGCGTTCTTGGTAGGTGGAGTATTGTGATTCCAACACCAAATGAGATCTACGTCTACTGAATAAGAAAATTAACTAATCCGCATTACAGATCTAAATCCAAAGAAAAAATTCTCAGATTTAAGATCTAATAAACAGAATTAAAAACCCACAGATAAAAAATCTGGTGGTACTATAACCAGATCGAAATCTGAACTTATTATAAAAATAAAGAAATAAAAAACGAAAAATTTATCATCCCCAAAGGAGACCAAGGAGGAGAAGGGAGGATGAGGAGAGGCCGGAGAAGGAGATCAAAGTACTCCCTCTCCAGTTTCTTGTGAAAGCGTCTGACAATGATTTTTTGAAAGAAAAAGAAAAAGAGGCTAGAGTATTTTTTTCTAGGGAAATAAGAAAAGGAGGCTTCCCCTTATATCTTAATTCACAACAAAATAGTCAAAACTGATACATTGGTAGTTTTAGCTTCTTCAATTTCAATAAAAAGTAAATAATTTATTTGTTTGACTAGGGCGAATCCGGTATTTCAGTCTTTTTTGTTTTTGTCGTACCCCTCTTACGTAGACGGTGAGAGAGGCTCAAGTCCAAAAGATCAACTTTGTTGTCCAATTCTTTTTCTGTTTTGCGTATATTCCTTTTACTTTTGTCATTCCCATGATTTGATAAATTTAAGAGATCAATTTGTTAGACCGGGGTTCATTAGATACTTTTACCTTTATTTGGTGACAGGCTATTGCGAATGGTAATTGGTGCAAATTGTACAAGCTCAGGTGCTCAACCTATGACCACAATTCTTCGTAATTTTGTAAATTATGTTGCCATGTTTCTTTCGGACCTTTTTGAGTCGGTGGCCAACGGTTCACTCCTCTCGTTATTTTCTCTCTTTTTTTTTTTGGTTGAATTTTTTTTTTTTCAAAGTAGCAATATCTCGAGGGTTATTTATACGTAGGATATAGCTCTATTGCCGCTCTTTTTAGTTCTCTCCGGATCTCTTTCTAATTAAACCCCTAACAAAAATATTAAAAACTCAACTTTTTTTCTACACACCTTTTAATTTTTTTTATGTACAGCAATACCCATACGTAAATAGTTTTGAAAAGTTTTTTTTTTTTCACATCATCTAATAGTTTACTATCTGTTGGAGCGGGTTTCGCCAACTGTCTACGTGTCTTCACTATCTCGGACTGTTCCCGACATCTAAGCGGGATGGAGGAGCCGGAGGGGGTACCTGCAAAGACTCTCCGATGCTGAAGTCAGATATCGGTTCGAAGAGAGATAGCAGAAAGTGGAATAATACTTACTACTTTTTATCATGGTGCGAGCGATGCTTATATCTCTGGGATCGGGATCTAATTCCGAGGTTCCCTTTCCTGCATCGCAGCTCGCCCCCGAAATCACGGGCTAAGGTCGCCGTAATTTTCCTTGATTGGTANGGCCAGGCCCATCCCGGGTCTGGACGGGCCCTGCCTCGACCCGCTTCGACAGTGGGCCTAAACATCGTCACGTGAAACGCTCGTGGTATTCAAATAGTTTCCCCACTCACGTGTCATCTGATTGCTCCCCGTTTCGTTCCTGGCCACTGGGACATCCACGTGGCGCACGTTCTGAAAGCGGGCCCCACAACTGCCCCCATTTCCCTATTTGATGGGTTTGCAGCCACCAAATGGAGAAATCACTCCTTCGGTCCGCGAATACGGAAGCTACACGTGGGTCATTATCACTTCCGTTCGCCAGTTACCGATGTCGGCGCGTGCTGGCCTTCATTATGTTTTTCCAAAATTTTGAATTTTGAATGTTTTGGGCCTCCCCGTACGGTTTCTCTTCCTCAGTGTCCTTTCAGTTCCCCCTCTATAAAGGCGAGGCCCGGGCTCATTTCTCACTTTACCAAAATTTCTCAAGTGTGTATTTTCTCTCCTCTAGAAATTTCGGGTGCTCCGGACTTAGGGTTTCCAGCTTTCTTCCTTTTTTGAACTTTCGACTTTCCGATCTCGGTCCGAAGAGATGGCTCCAAATCAGAGTCAGATGCTCCTCCCTATTGCTGACTCCGAGCTTGCCACGCTGAGGAGGCAGCTTTGCTTCCCTGGCGGGGTTACCCTGCAAAGGGTCGAGGGGCCGTCTGATTGGTACCTCCGCTCCTCTGCCCCCGAGGGCTCCATTGTGCTGGGGAGGAAGCACTTGGAGTGGGTGTGGTTCCCACTCCCTCCCCTCGTCCACCAGTTCTTCAGCCTCACGGGGATCCATCCGATGCAGCTAAACACCAACGGAATCATGATCCTGATGGGGCTCTCCGCTCTGTCGGTCCTCCTCAACATCCATATTGACTTGGAAGTGGTTTTCTACGCTTACAAGTTGACCACCATCCCCAAGAAGAGCTCCTACCCCACGTTCTACCTCCAGTCGCTCCCGGGGCGCCATATCTTTTGGGGTCTGCCGAAGAGTGACAAGCAGTGGGATCCCACTCCAGGCTGTACGCGGTTGGAGGGGCGTGGTGCTCTCCTTGGGTGAACGAGGAGCATTTCTCGATTCCCTCGTCGTTTTCTCACAGTAAGTCTCCGGGTGCTTTTCTTTCCTTGGGTCTGAGCATTCCCCTGTCTCCTGACTTTTGGCATTACGCAAGCACGGCAGACGAGAGCAGGTTCGAGCCGCGGCAGTCGGCAGGGCGGCTACAAGAGCTAGAGGGGATCGTCGTCTTCGGGTCGGCCGGGGAGTGCCATCACATACAGGCCGTGCTGAGCCCTCAGATGATGAATCTGATGCCGAGGGCGGTCCTGTATCTCCCCTTCCCTCTCGACTCTTGGGTGATCACCAAGCACCTCCGGAGCCGTCTCGACGCCGCTACCCTGAACCGGTTCCGCCGAGACGAGCAGAACCGCATCACGATGGTCGGGCGTCAGGTTATGGCCTCGACCCAGGCGGCGGGGTCTGACGACTTGGTGGCGCCGACCAGGCTCGAACTCGAGGAGGTCCTGGTGTTCATGGCCGGGGAGTGCGAGCGGCTCCATGCCGCCGAAGCACTTGCCCCCAAGGGAGCTAAAGGTAGACTCGTTTCCTTGTCGTGAGACTCTACCCCTCGAGTCTGGGTTGTCCTCCTAACTGCGTAGCTTGCTCTTGTTTGCAGGTTCGGGCGCCGGGCCTTCAGCAAACCCATCTCCGGCCAGAGAGGGGGCTGCCCACCGAACCAAACCCAAGGTCCCTGCCGGTCGGCGTTTGGTAGTGTCCTCCAACAACGAGTCTGGGGGTCGTGGATTTGTCACCCGAAGAGTAGACCCAGGCGACGAGTCGGAGGGTCTGTTCGTGCCCGGGACGACGCCTCCGCGGCGCCTCCTCCGGGGACGGGTGGGCCTGAGGTTCAGGAGACGCCAGCCGTGCGAATCAAGTATAGTGGCGGGCTGTCTTCGGGTCGGCCTAGGGAGACTGCTACCTCAGACTCTCCACTCGTTGGACCCGGATCGGGGGCCAGCACGGGGTCTGGTTCCGCACGCTCTCGCGGAGAGATTGCCGATTTGAGTGGGGAGGCCCCCAGGCTCAAGTCCCACCTATCCTCGCCCCCGCCGGTTCCCTTGAAGCGGGGTCGCGAAGCCGACCCGTCCGGAGGGGAAGAGGGTCTGTTGGCGAAAAAAGGCAAGGCCGCCTCCCCTTCGAGCAGCGAAGACGACGACGGGGCTACCCTGACCGTCTTGAGGAGAAGGAGGTCTATGCGCAGCGGACCTTCCGGATGCCCTGGTCAAGAAAAGACCGAAAAATTACGAGCTGATGGGTCTGCTCCGCAAGTGGTCGGTGGAGTCGCTGAAGTGGTAACCGTTACGGAGTCTACTCCGGCTGCAACTGGTGATGCGTCGCCCAGTCCTGCGCCGCCTTCCACTGCTGTCCCCGTCCCTCCCACTTCAGGAGTATCAGGAGATGTTGCTGAAGTGCCATTGGCAGAAGGCGGAGCCCTGGCCCTTGGCGGGGTGGAAACACGCTCCACAGGCGCAGATGGTACCCGGGGAAGCGATTTGGCCGCTGAGCTCGAGTTGGAGCCGCTGTCCCTTGGGAACGTGGGTGCTGTCGCTGGCCGCAGCCTCGCGCAGGTGCGGGTCATCTGACCGTCGTTTTCATAGCCGCGGTATGTTTGATGATTACTGAGTTTCCACTTTTACATTCTGCAGTTAGCCGCTGTCCGGTCATTTTACTCTTCGCAAGTGGCAGAGCTGACAAGGCAACTGGGCGCGAAGACTGACAAGGCACTTAGGGCCGACTTCGATCTGTTTAGGAGCTTGGAGGAGGCCCGGGTCAGCACGGCGGTGGCTTATGCTTTGAGCGTCGAGAGGGCCGGTTGTGAAGAGCTGGCCAGCAAGTTGGCCGAGGCGGAGGGGAGGCTCGAGTCTCTAGAGGCTGAGGTCCCTAGCCTCCGTGCTCGGGCCGAGCTTGCGGGTCTGGCCCGGGCTGAGGCCGAGCTGAAGGCGCAGGAGCGGCTGAATGCCGTAGTTGAGACGGGGCTGGCCAACGTAGCTCGGGACCGCGCCATCGATGATACGAAGGAGGCCAGGAAGGCTGAGGCGAAGGGAAAGCTGAAGGCTCATTCTCTGCAATGCAGACTCGATCGATCTAATGAGGTAATTAGCTGCCTGCACTTGGAGCATCATGAGTTATTGAAATCCCATGTTGAGCTGACCCGTTCGCGCCGCGAAGAGTAACCTTTTGGCTGATTTGTCGCAGCGCCAGGTAGAGCTTAGGCTGGCAGCATTGAGAGACAGGCTGGCGGACGCTGAAAAGTTGAAAAAGAGGTACCAGAGGCAGGTGGACGTCCTTTCTGCCGAGAGTTAAAGGTCCGGCTGGGAAAATCGAGAATTTGATGGTCACCCAGAGGTGGTGACGCCGGACCAATTCAACGAGCAGAAGGGCGTCGAGAGGGACCACTACTCTGTCGGATATTACACGCAGTGGCTGGGGGATGAGATTAACATCACATACCCTGCTGACGTGTTAATGATGCTCGACGAAGAAAAGGGTGAGCCCTCTGCCTCTGCCTCTGTCGGTAAAGAGCTG
Source organism: Trema orientale (assembly GCA_002914845.1). NCBI lineage: Eukaryota > Viridiplantae > Streptophyta > Magnoliopsida > Rosales > Cannabaceae > Trema > Trema orientale. The sequence continues at coordinate 1,947,063 of JXTC01000001.1, forward strand.
GTGCCCGTCATGGGCCAGGACGAGCCAACCGCGAGCCAGCCAGGCGTCGGTGCATCACCGGGGTTAGGTGCGATAGTCCTCTCCAGCGAGTCTGAGCCTGAGATGCCGCCCCAAGCCGAAGCCAATCCGAGCGCCGAAACCGGTGTTCCTTCCTCCAGTGGAGGTAAATAAGGGTTCTTGCTCCTCTGTATATGTGTAGAAGTAGGGCTTATATAAGGCGCTGCCTGCCCCTTCTGTAATCCTGTTTTGTAATCCTCACTTTGAATAATGAAATGAATACATTCGGCTTGTTTTGAGTCTCTTCTCTCGTTTGCTGTTGTCTGTGATTAGGGTCAGATATCATATACGATGCCATTCCCCTGTCAGCAGTTCGGCCGACTTCCGGGTCTGGCCCAATCGTATGTGATTTGGAGTTGTTATTAAACCCTCCTCGTGCTCTGACTGATAAGGTCAATTCAAGAAATCGGGATATGAGCTCCGGCTCTTCCAGCGCCGAAGGTGTGTAATCGCCGTTATGGATTGTCTTAACAGGATTTGATCCGCGCGGGTGGCTGGACTTCTCCGACCCCAAGTGGAATCGTGCTAGGAGTCAACTGCAAGGGGTAGTCAATTCCTACTTAGACCCGTCGTTGTAGAGGAGAAGGCCTGGGCTCGGCTCGTACCGGGAGCAGATGGGGCACTATCGCTCCGACGTGTCTCTGCGCCTTCGCCCGAGGCCCGCTAATAAGTAGGGACCGGCTTTGTAATCTGTAATGTGATTATTAATAACAGCGGTTGATTTTGTTTTTTTCAAGTTATCCCTGATTGTTATTTGTCCCTTGTTACCTGCATGGGTCTGCTTCCAACGGGCAAACCTTCCGCGTCGTTCGCTGATGACTGACGTGGGTCTGCTGTCCCGGGCAGACCCAGTGGGGTCTTCCTCCAACCGGTAGACCCAGTGTGTCGCCTCGCGATTCTCCAGAGTTCTCCTTATTCGGGAGACCCGCTTAGGGAGCTCATGTGTCCCCATGGGCCGTCAGCTGACATTTCTGTCGCGCGATGTGGTACCCATAGCACAGCATTTAGGTGAGGTCTGCTGGCAAGAATTTTGTTGCCCAGCTCTTTCTTCTTCGTACGTTTTTCTCAGGTCGCCGGCAAGTATTTCATTGCACGATGTTTGCTCCCATAGTACGATTTTGGGGCGAGGTCTGCTGGCAATGGTTTTGATTATACAGCTCTATCCTCTTCGTACGTTTTTCTCAGGTCGCCGGCAAGTGTTTCATTGCACGACGTTTGTTCCCATAATACGATTTTGGGGCGAGGTCTGCTGGCAATGGTTTTGATTGCACAGCTCTATCCTCTTCGTACGTTTTTCTCGGGTCGCCGGCAAGTGTTTCATTGCACGACGTTTGTTCCCATAGTACGATTTTGGGGCGAGGTCTACTGGCAATAGTTTTGATTGCACAGCTTTATCCTCTTCGTACGTTTTTCTCGGGTCGCCGGCAAGTGTTTCATTGCACGACGTTTGTTCCTATAGTACGATTTTGGGGCGATTGAGGCGGTCGGGGTCTGATTATCTCAGCTCAGACCCTCGCTGGCAATGGGTTTGTTAGCAGATCCACAAAGCAGATAGTTTGACCTGTATCAAAGTGGGTCTGCTCATTAAAAAGAAAAATCTTTACACATAGTTCATACATAATACTTTTTCAAGTGTTGGGCGTTCCATGTGTTGGATAGGGTCTTGCCCGTCTTGAGTTCCCTCAGGACATATGCGCCACAGTCCAATGCCTTGGCGATTTCGTAGGGTCCGACCCAGTTAGGATTCAGCTTTGATGAGTTTCCAGTTTTGGCCTTCAAGACCCAATCCCCGGCGCTGAATCTGCGAGCGTTCTCTTTCTTCGCGAAATAAGTCTTGGCTCGTTGATGGTAGGAGGCCAGGTGAATTAGAGCCACACTCCTCGTCTCCTCAAGGAGGTCCGTGTTATGGCCAAGCTGCTGTTCGTTCAGCGGGGCGTTCTCCACCACTTCCGAGCGTAGGGTCAGGAGGCCAATCTCGGTTAGGATCACGGCCTCTGACCCGTAGACCATGGCGAAGGGGGTCCTCCCTATCGACCTGCGCTCGGTGGTTCGGTGGGCCCATATGACGGCCGGCAGTTCGTTCAGCCATTTCCCTTTGGCTTCCTGCAGGTTCTTCTTGATGTTGCCGAAGATAGCTTTATTCGTCGCCTCGGCATGGCCATTTCCTTGGGGGTAGCTCACGGACGAGAAGCTGAGTCTTATGCCATATAGGTCGCACAATTCCTTGAGCTTGGCGTTCTGGAATTGAGTGCCGTGGTCGGCATGTATTTTCCGCAGAATTCCGTACCGGCAAATTATGTTCTTCCAAATGAAATTGATCGTATCTGTCTTGTTGACGGTCGTATAGGCTTCCGCCTCTACCCACTTGGTGAAGTAGTCAGTGGCCAACAGGAAATACCTCTTGCCGTTGGGGCCCCTAGGGAGCTCTCCGATGATATCCAGACCCCATTTGGCGAAGGGCCATGGAGTGATGTTAAAGTGGAGCTCCTCCGCAGGTTGACGCCTTAGGGGGGCGAACCTCTGGCATTTGTCGCATTTCCTAACGAATTGAGCTGCCTCGGTCATCATGTAAGGCCAGAAGTACCCAGCCGTTAGTGCCCTGTGAGCGAGGCTCCGCCCTCCGGAGTGGTTGCCGCATACCCCTTCGTGGATCTCCTCCATCAATCTCCGGGCCTCTATGGGGCCTATGCATCTCAGCGTGGCCCCCATAGTTGACCTTCTATACAATTGATCCCTGACCATGGAGTACTGGGCGGACTTCAGTCTGATCGAGCGGGCTTCTCGAGGGTCTGGTGGGAGCTCTCCCGCCGTCAGGTACTGGGTGATGGGTTTCATCCAGCATGTTTCCTCAGAGGTGGCCGCGAACACGTGGCATGCGGGGTTCTCCATGGGGTCTCTTGCACGCCCGTCTTCCATCAGGATCTCTGTGTACTCGGTCGTACCCCCTGTTGAAGCGCTTTTGGCCAGCTTGTCGGCCGTCTGGTTCATCTCCCTGGGTATCTGCTCGATGGCGAATGCATCGAAACGGGCTTTCGCCCCCATGACCCTGGAGAAGTACCTGTGTAATCTCGGTTCATTCACTTCAAAGTTTCCCGCAACTTGCCCCGCAATCAGTTGTGAGTCGATTTTCACCGATATATTTTTTGCTCCTAAGTGCAGGGCGAGCTCGAGACCCTGGAGCAGTGTCTCGTATTCTGCCTCATTGTTTGTTGCCTGGAACCCGAGTCTGAGGGCTTTTTCCACCTTGAGGCTCGCTGGGGTCTGCAGGACTATTTCGATGCCCGACCCCGAAATGTTCGTAGACCCGTCGGTGTAGAGGGTCCAGGCCGAGGGGTCTGACGTCGGCAGCGTCAGCAGCGGACCGTGTGACTCGCCGAAGGACTGGATTTCTATTAGGAAATCCGCCACGACTTGACCCTTCCTTGCCGTTCGAGGCTGGTAATCGATGTCGTACATCCCCAACTCGACGGCCCATTTGGTAAGTCGTCCCGACAAATCCGGTTTAGCCAGGATCTGTCGGATGGGGAGATCCGTGTAGACCGTGATGGGGTGTGCCTCGAAATACTGCCTTAACTTCTTCTTGGCATTGACCAGTGCGAGGACCAGTTTCTCCGCTGTGCTGTATCGAGTCTTCGCGTCTAGGAGCATGCGGCTCGCATAGAACACTGGCTTCTGCTTGCCCTCCTCCTCGATGAACAGCACTGTGCTGATCGCTATCTCGGACACTGCCAAGTATGCGTACAGGCATTGCCCCTCTGCTGGGGAGGCTAGGATAGGCGGGTGACTGAGATACCGTTTGAGTTCTGCCAATGAGGAACTTTTCCTTATGGATTGGAAGAAAGGCTTGCACCGATCCGACATCCTAGAGACGAATCGGCTGAGTGCTGCTACCTTCCCAGCCAGGCGCTGGACTTCCCTGACGGTCGAGGGCCTCTGTTTGTTCGCGATCGAAGACAGCTGGGTCGGGTTGGCCTTAATTCCCCTCTTGCTTACGATGTGCCCCAGGAATTGGCCAGACGACACCCCGAAAGTGCACTTCTTGGGGTTCAGGCGTATTTGGTAATGCCTTAGGACTTGGAAGCATTCGCCGAGGTGGTCTAGGTGGTCGGAAGCCTCTTTGCTTTTCACCACCATGTCGTCGATGTATACCTCCATCGTCCTCCCCAGAAGGTCAGCAAACATTTTGTTCATGAGCCTCTGGTAGGTTGCCCTTGCGTTCTTCAAATCGAAAGGCATGCGTTTGTAGCAGTACAGACCCCGTTCTGTGATAAATACCGTATGGACCTGGTCTTCCTCGAACAGGGAGATCTGGTAGTACCCGGAGTAAGCGTCCAGGAAGCTCATTCTACCAAATTCCGCCGTCGCGTCTACCATCTGATCGATCTTTGGTAGCGGGAAGCTGTCTTTCGGGCAGGCTTTGTTCAGGTTTGTGAAGTCTATGCAGGTCCGATCGTTTCTATTTTTCTTTTTTACCACCACCGGGTTGGAGACCCAGCAAGGGTACGCACATTCCATGATGAGGCCATTTTCCAACAGTTTCTCGACCTCTTTGTTGATGGCCCTGTTCTTTTTCGGCGCAAACCTTCTGGGCATCTGCCTGACTAGAGGGAAATTGGGGTCTATATTCAGGCGGTGACAAGCATGCTCGGGATCTATGCTGGGCATGTCGTTATGGGACCAGGCGAACACGTCTCCATTCTGTCGGAGGAAATCCACCAGCTTGTCCCTCTCCGACCCAGACAGCAGAGCCCCGACCAGGACCACCTTCTCCGGTTCTAACGTTTTCAAAGGGACTGCTACCAACTCTTCTATTGTGGTGTCTGGTTTGTCAGACTCGTCTTCGATTTGTTTCATGTACGCTGGCAGGCGGTCCTTTGACTGCTATTTGTCCTCCGTCGAGACGCCTGTGCTTGCCGCGGGGCCTTTTACGGCGGTCGAAAAGCACTTTCTAGTGGAGGTCTAGTCCCCCTTGATGTCTATCGTGTAGGTTCTGTCTGCCGACTGACACCTCAGGACCTGGTGGAGGGTGGATACGACTCCATGCATGGCGTGAATCCAACCTCTCCCCATGATGGCGTTGAATGAGGACTGACAATCGATGACGACAAAATCGACATCCAGGCTCCTGTCGGCAGCGCAGACCTTCAGCGTCACGACTCCCAGGGGGCTGACCCTGTTGCTGTCGAAGGCGAACAATGGCTGGTAGGTCGGCCTCAGCATGCTCCGGTTCAAGCCCATGTTTTCGAAGGTACCGAGAAATAGGACATCAACGCTGCTGCCCCCATCAATCAAGACTCTTCCTACCATTGAAGAATCGATCTGCAGTTTGACCACCAGCGGGTCATCATGAGGCAGGCGCACTGTAGCCAGGTCTTGCTGGGTAAAAGCAATGGGAACGGCTGAGGCGTGAGCCCGCTCTGTTGTCAGGTGGTTCACGGAGTGACCCAGACCTCTCAAACGTTTTACCCTTTCCTTGGCCCTTTTGTGGATTTTCTCTCTCTCTTCCCGACCCTGGTTGGGCTCTGGTCTGCCCACGATCATTGGCATGATCCTTAGGGTCTGCTCCCCCGACCCCGAGGCCGGGGTCTGCTTCCCCTTGTCCTGCCCAGCGGTGTCCTTTTTGGCTTGCCCATCCGCCTTTACGTACTGTTTCAGCTTTCCCGCTTGGATCGCCGTCATCACCTGTGCGTAAAGGCTTCGGCAATGGATGGTGTCGTGCCCATGATCATTATGAAACTGGCAGTACCTGTTTTTGTTTTTCATATGATCGGGCACGCTGGACTTCGGGGGGTCCCTGAAGATGCCCTTGTCTTTATTCTGGAGGAAGATTAAGTCGATCGTTGTGTTGAGCTTGAACTTGGGCAGTGGGCCTCTGGACGTCCTCCTCTTTTTGTTGCTCTCCTGATTGGGCGTTGACTTCGGCGTGGATTCAGGAGTCCCCCTTTTTGTCCCCTGCGCAGCTATGGTCTGCGTTGGTGTGGTCGTAATCGCGGCGGAGGCTTTGGGTACTTTTTGGTGGCTCTCCAGCACTCGAAACACCCCTTCCGACCTTATCAGGATGTCGGTCATGTCGTGCGGCAGGTTTAGGAGCAGGTGGTCCGACAGCATCGAGCCTGGCCGAAGGCTTCTGACAAAGGAGTTCGCGGCTTGGGCCGTGTCGGCGTTATGTATTAGGGACATCGTGTCCAGGAAACGCGACAAGTAGTCCCTCGGAGACTCGTTCGCCGACTGCTCCATTCGGTCTAGGTCTTGCATAGTTTTTTGCTGCCTCCTGGCATTAGCATATTGTTTCAAGAACGCTTTGCAGAAGTCTTCGAACCCATTTATGGACTTCCCTGGAAGCTGTCTAAACCATGAAAGGGCCGGCCCGGCTAGGGTGGTGGAAAAGACTTTGCAAAGCACGGCTTCGTTTCTGGTCTCCAAAGCCATCTTTTACTGGAATTGGTAGATATTGTCGAGGGGGTCTGTCTTTCCCTCATACGGCTTGATCGTCGGGGTCACGAAATTCTGTGGCTTCGGCTCCAGCTGAATCCAGTCCGCCAAAGCCGATTAGTTGATTCCATGCACGGCTTGTTCCGCCAAGTCGGCGGGGGTCTGGCCGTGGTGGGCCCCGAGCCTTCTGCTCAACTCTGCCATCATCTCCTGTTTCCAGTTGGGAGGGGCTCCTCCTCGGCCCTCGGGGCATCGCCTGCCGATCTCTGCCTCTGCTCGAGGGGGCCTCGTGTGACTTTGCTGCTCCTCGCGTGCTGCAGTTCCCGAGGGCGTGGAGGTCTCTTCTCCGGCTAGGGCGTAGTGCCTCCTGGCCTCTTGTTGGACCTCCTCGTCGCCGTCGCCCCTCCGTTCACTCCTGGCTTCGCTCACCAGTAATCCTTCGAGGCGAGCGTTATTCTTGCGAACCTCTGCGACCTCTTCTTTCAGGCCTAGGACAGCGTCGTGGGCCATTTCTACTTTCCTGTTTGCCTCCATCAACGCGGCGAGCATCCGGTCTAATTTTTCCTCCACGCTTGGTAGTATCTCTTGAGGTCTTTCCTCTGTCTCTGGCCGTGTGCTTCTTGTCGTCATTCTGGAGTCATTCGTCGTATGGCTTTTTGTTCGGAAGAAGCGCTGTCGTGAAATCTTTTCTATCGCGCTGCGCTCGTTCCCACAGACGGGGCCAAACTGTTGGAGCGGGTTTTGCCAACTGTCTACGTGTCTTCACTATCTCGGACTATTCCCGACATCTAAGCGGGTCGGAGGAGCCGAAGGGGGTACCTGCAAAGACTCTCCGATGCTTAAGTCAGATATCGGTTCGAAGAGAGATAGCAGAAAGTAGAATAATACTTACTACTTTTTATCATGGTGCGAGCGATGCTTATATCTCTGGGATCGGGATCTAATTCTGAGGTTCCCTTTCCTGCATCGCAGCTCGCCCCCGAAATCACGGGCTAAGGTCGCCGTAATTTTCCTTGATTGGTACGGCTTGTTCCCTGTCGCCGGCTCTGACATGAGTCCTGACGCGGAGCGGCGCCCACAGGTCCGCCGTCCTCCCAGGGGGATTCATTTAATACGCACACCTACCCGGGATCGCATTAAATGCCTTGTCCGGGTCTGGAGCTATGCGTTGCCCCCGAGGGTCTTCTAGCGGAAGACCCTTGAGGCTCCTGACTCCCAGCTGTCGGGACAAGGGTCTGGTTGGGCCAGGCCCATCCCGGGTCTGGACGGGCCCTGCCTCGACCCGCTTCGACAGTGGGCCTAAACATCGTCACGTGAAACGCTCGTGGTATTCAAATGATTTCTCCACTCACGTGTCATCTGATTGCTCCCCGTTTCGTTCCCGGCCACTGGGACATCCACGTGGCGCACGTTCTGAAAGCGGGCCCCACACTGTCTATTAGTTTTAAAAACCCTACTTTTTTATTGTCTTGTTCTCCATTTTTATTGTATTTGCTTCCATAGTTTATTAAAAAAGAGGAGAAATCACTAAGGTTAGAATTCATCGTAACAATAAAAAAGCTTTGCAGTTAAAAGACAAAGCAACAGCAGAAAACTTGAATTAAAAGAATGCAACAAAATAAAATCATTCAAATAATATATAGTTCAAACTTTTTATTGATATATATTCATTATATTAGAAAACAAGCTGCATATGAATTATTCTAAAAAAATGGAAAAAACATAAGCTATGCATGATCAAGGAAATTGCATTTACGATATATAGTTTCTCCATAAAAGAAAAGAAAATGTATAAGATTAGAAATTTATACTGTATAGGTATTATATCATCAAAAAGAAAAACGGTTAGAAAGTGCATAAAATAATATAGTTAAAGGAAAAAAAAAAACTCGATCTCTTGGCAAAATAAAAACAAACAAATATTAATACTTTTAAATTGAAAAAAAAAAAATTACCTCATTACAATCAAAATTACTAGTAGAATCAAAATCTTTGATATCCACAATTTTGATTTCTTAAGATGTGACATGATTTCATATGAGTGTTATACTGGGTATGTGAGAAGTATGCTAAAAAATAGGATTTTGTTGTTTAATGCTAGATGAGGCTACTTATCTCAATTTATAAGAGAATATAGTAATAGAAAGAGGTAGGAAGAGCAAAAATATGGATGGTAATAGAGCCAATCTGATCACTGATGAACAATAAATTTTAGTTAAATAATTCTTAATTATCCACAATTCAAAATTAATTGGAAGCTGTTCTAATAAAAGATTAATTCGAAGTCATTTAAATTTAAAACAATATCAATAAAGAATTCGACTAATTTTTCTTCCAATTTTACCCTTTTACTTTTCCTTGTTTCCGCTTGTATCCTCCATTGACTGTTTTTCGGTCCTTTCTTTTTTTTTTTTTTTTTCCTCTTTTTGGAATATAGAAAGGACCGCACGTAAAATATATCTGTCGTCAATAGTGATTATATTTTACCCTTTATTTCAATTACATACTTTTTTCATGACATAGCAACATATTATAAACCGTATGATTAGTCGGTGGACAATACAAGGAAGTAATAAAAAGTTATTCATCGAATCATCGACAAGGAAATAATTAAAATGGGTATGTACACAATTCTAAGCTTTATTTGAATAGGGTTGAATAGGGTTAGTTTATTACTCTCACTTTTTTTTTTTTCTTTTTGGGAGGCCTCGTGAAGAGTAATAAAAGATCACACAAGTGAGGACAAAAAAATTCAAGCAAGGGCATGATAACTGTTTGTCATTTTCTATAAAAACGCCGTGAGTATTTCTTAAATTATATAATGAGAAGTTCTAAATTCATCAACAATTGGACTAAATATATTCATAATTTTATTTATAATTTTACCCTTAATTAGAATTGAATACACCCATTATGTATAGTCTATATGATAAGAATGCTAGCAGGATACAAGGTAAAAAAAAAAAAAAAAAAGAAGAAGATAAAAGGAGAATGAAATGCTTAAACCATATAAGGAGGATTTTTTTTTTATTCTTCAATATCATAAAAATATGCAAATTTTTTTCAAGACAAAATATATAATTTTATTAAGAGAAGATGTCATCATAATATATGAAATATACATACATAGAATAAAGGAGATTTAAAAAAAATAATCTGCAAAGAAAAAAATTTAAATTATGATTTATATGTACATATCTTAGAATTTAGAAATAGGAAATTAGACTTAGTGGGTGTTCAGTACTTTTGATAATATATATATATATTCATATATGTAAAAAGAAAAAAAAAAGTGTGACAAAAGTTTTTATATTTATCTTTTTGAGAAAAATAAAATAGTTGAAAAGAAGAAAAGATGAAGCAAAAATAACATGATATATGTATTATACACAAACAATAAAAGAAAAGAAATTAAAATTTAAAAAGAAAAATTAAAATTGGATAAACATAATAAAACTTGATTTAATAATAGTTAGACCAATGAATACACGAAATAAAAAGAGGTATTTTTACAATATAATAAATGTACAAAGAAAAAACACAATAATAAAACAATTTTTTGTGATGTAAAAAGAAAATAAATGTACTTAGTCTAATAATTGATGGATTTAGAACTTCTCTTATATAATATAGATTTTGAGCACAAGAAACTATAGTTACTGCATGCTTAGCTTTAGGGTATATAGCACTATTGATCCCTAACCTATTACCACTTTAGCATATTAATCCTCAGCATTTTTTTGGCGTTTCGGTACCTAACGTTTTATTTTTTTACATCATTAGTTCTTTTAGCATATTTCATCCAAGATTCCAATAGAATTCATTTAAATAAGAGAAATTTTGCACTATTGATCTATATTGTTTAAATTATCCAGCAATTTAGTTCCTTGTTTTTTTATTTTTTATTTTTTGGCATTCATATCTCCAATAAATTTTTTTTTTTGCATTAATTCTTTTCAAAATTACAGTGATATCTCCTAAAATAAAAAGTACTTACAGTAAAACCACTTGGAAAAAAAAGGAAAAAAAAATCTATAAAATCTCCAAGCTTAGCTCTATTACTTTTTTACATGCACACAATTAATTATTTTTTTTAAGAATAACATAAAAAAATTAAAAAATCTAAAAAAATTTCCAAACTTATTTGCTATATTTTTTAGGTAAATAATTAATTGATTTTGAAGAATAACTATTCATAATTAAATAAAAATTTAATAGATATAGTAAATTTTCAGTCAAATTTGACTAGTAAAAATGATATATATGAAATCGTTTTAGTTTTAAAAAATGGTAAGGTAAATACTTTTTATCCATAAAAGTTACTGTAGTTTGACATAAAATAAGGTCTATCAATATTTTTTTTTATTTTTTTGGTTGAATATTATTCTTAAATGAACTATTTTTATTTATATCTGCCTTTGAATTTTAATATTCAGAAGATTAGTGAATACAATATTGTTATTCGAAAATATGAATACAAAAAAAAAAATAGATTCCAAATTGCTAAACAATTGAAATAATAGGAATCAATGATGCAAAATTTCTCTCATTCAAATGAATTCTAATGGAATGTTGGATGAAATATGTCAAAAGAACTAACGACGCTAAAAATGAAAACGTTAGGTACTAGAATGCCACAAAAAAAAAAAAAAGGTTCAAGACCAATATACCAAGATAGTAATAGGTTGGAGACCAATAATACTATTAACCCTAGATTTTACTATACAAGTATGCTTATAGACCATGTTTACCAAGTATTAACATATTCACTATATCTACATCTTAGATATAAATTGCTCAATTTTTTTTGGTTGATTGTTGAGCTAAGAAGTCTACAAGATTATTGAGTATAATTATGCGAATATATTCATGTAAATCTAAGAAGTCTACAAGATTATTGAGTATAACTATGCGAATATATTCATGTAAATTTTATGCAAGATCAAAATTTCATTTATTAGATATTTACTTATTGTTTTATGAAAGGGAAAATCTATTGGCAACTTCATGTTGCAATATGACTGGTTTACTAGTTATATTACAACATGCGACTAAATATTTGATTTGTTGAGTTTTTCAGTACTTGCCTAATATATACTTTTAAATCACGAATTGGATGAGTTCTGATCATGAAAATCTGATCGTAATGATTATTAGTGATTGAATGTTTGTCTTAGAAATAATTACCATTGATAGTTTCACTACAGGGAATTATTTTTTTACAAATATATTCACTAATCTGATTATTTATTGATCTTGTGTGTCAATCACGTTTATGGACAGATTCTATTGTGTAAAAATGGGTAAGTGAGTCTTACTAAAATTGTTTCTGAGCATTTTTTATGGACAAATTCATTAAGAAAATTCTTTTGAATGAATATTTTATGTGAATATCTTTTATGGAAGTTTCTTTAATCTATTTGTGTTGATTCTTAATATTTAAAGTTACTTTAATTCGTCATATAAGCTGTCAAAAGGATTGAGTAACTGACTGTTTTGTTTCAGAAAAAAAAATCTAGAAGTTTCATTTTCTATTTCAACATGACTGTGTCGACAAATAATATTGTAACATGATGATAGAATCAACAATTAGTTTCCAGATCAGTTTTCTAAGTTTGGTAACGAACTTGGCTGATCTTGTAAGTCTTCTAATTAACATTAAATACTCTTAATTATTATTTTGCAGATCTCTAATGTGTGAAGACTTACTCTCTCTATTTAAAAGTAACTCAAGAGTAGCTTTAGGTATAGATCACATATTATCTTTTAGCTATTGAGCATAATAGAAAGATTTTTCTTTTAGCTATTTTCTTAAACTTAGGAGTAGTCCTAGTCGTGTGATACAATACTTCGGGAGAGGTGCTGAATATCTTCGGGAGAAGTTCGATCAGTAGCTGTGAAGGGAGTTCAGAGTGAAGGATTAAACAAGATCAAAGGGAGCTTGATTGTAAGTGTTCATCAGGAGGATGAACACAAAATCTTCAGGAAAAGATCGACTTCAAGGCTCTGAAGGGATTTCAGGTGTACAAAGTCAACCTAAGATGAGTGGTGCTCACTTGACACATTAGTAAAGGAATATATCCACATTATGATAATCAAAAGAAAGGGTCTTTTATTGTATGAGTCAAATTAGTATTTATATTCATTTTAATCTTTATTAATAATGTTTAATTCTCTGGGTGTAGCCTCTTGGACGTAAGTTATCGGGAGATAATTAAACTAAGTAATAAATTTTGTGTGTTATTTTTACTTTTCTACTTTTACAATGACAATCATTTATGTTACAACATAATTAAATAATTGGTTAAATTATTTAATTCAGTCATATCTGAAAAATGGACCTAACAATTACATGTTTTTTAATTTTCTTTTTAAAAGAAAATCTAAAACTTTGGATGAGCCTGCATATGCCACGCTTTTTACTAGTATTCAATAATAAGAAAATACTTTAAAAAATGAAGGAAAAAAATTATATTATTGTTACAATTAATCATTTAAGCTTCAACTAATATATCAAGTGAGTTATTCTTTAGTCCTTGAAAATCCAAAAATCAAATGAATTACATTTATTAACTGAAGAATAACACTATACTTTTCGATGTCATTAACTATGGAAAAATAAAATTGACATGTCGATTATACATTAAAAAGAATATTATCTTTTTTCTAAGAAAAAAAAAAGACTCGAACAACCTAACCAAAACGCGAAAAAAAAAATTACACAATTAACCTTTAGTTTTCACTTTTTCGTATTAAAGGGAGAAAAAAGCAAAAAAAAAAAAATCTTATATTTCAATGTTTCATAAAATTATAGTTCAAAGTTTGGATTTTGGAATTTTGTTATTATTTTATTTCGGAAAATTTATACTAAGAGAGTCTACTAAACTCTCATAGTAAAAAAAAGACTCAACCATAAATGTTTTCAAAATTAACCCTATTGTCATATCATATATGTAAAATTATTTGGATACCCTATTCTCTAATAAATCATAAAATACATTCTTCTTCAACAAACTCTAAACTACTTCTGTCACCACCGCCACTCTCGATTTCGACCCTAGTAGTGCCTCTACTTGACCAGGGTCGAAAATTTTCGACCGCGATCGAACTTATTCTGCTGCCTCTCCAAGTTTTTCCGATTGATTTTCGACCAGCGGCTGGAAAATTTCGACCCGAGTTAAAAAAATTGACTTGGGTCGAAGTCACTGATAAAAAATTTTCGACCGGTATTTGACTGGGTCAAATATTTTCAATCCCAGTTGTTGGTTGCCTTCTTGGCATTGCCTCCTTCACTTTTAACTCTTTCGACTTAGTAGAAAATTTTCCACTAGGGTCGAGTCAAGGGTAATTTTGGAACTTCAAAATTTTCATTAAATGACATAGCAATAAAACTCCTAATTTTATAAATAGTTTATAGGTTGTCCATTTTTTCACCACATGTATTAAAATATTGTCAAAATTTGCTAAAATGCAGATCTTAAATGTGAAATCTGAATATTTAACCGAGTTAGAACGAGAAATGATCAAAAGAAAGCCTAGGAATTGGCAAAATCTATATTCTACAATATTATACCATCCGATGATACTAACAATGTACCATCTCATATCTAAAACTCAACAAATCTATTTCCCTTATCAATAATTAATATCAACAACACGGAAACTCAATAAATCTCCTCACCTTAAATCGATATCCAAAGATAAAGAAACAGCGAGAGCAATGAACGTTCATAGAGCAGTAATATAGATAGCCATATCTAGGTAGAAAAGGGAGAGAGAGACGGATATCTTGACTTAGAGAAGACGAGATCTTGATAGATATAAAGGGGAGAGTAAGGGAGATAAACTAAGATGAGAGAAGTAAAATCACTCAATGCGGAAGGAGTTCAAGAAAGCGATCGAGATCGATTAAGGGGGACAGAGAGAGAGGAAAGGAAATTGAGAGCCGAAGGGGGGATGAACTTTCGAAGACCAGAGAGACAACCTTGAGCGATTGAGAGAGAGGGAACACGAGTGCTGGACTGAAATCGATATCTTGCTCAACAGATGAGGAGGAAGAGCGAGGATAAAGAGGAAAAGGGTTGCTCGGGTGAATTCGGGTCTATGGGGATGAGAAAGTGAGACGAAGAGAGAGCAAGAGATATCCAGTCTATCGAGGAAGTGCAATTGGGTCTATGGTAAATTGATTTCGGGTCAGTCCCATGTGATGTGGTTTATATTAGGTAGCCTATCTAAACTATAGATTTGAGATCAAACGGTTGAGATTTGATGGCCTAACATAGGACTATATTATGGTAGCCTACTATAGGTGGGGCCAATTATTTTTATTGTCATAAAAAGTTTTTGGCATGTTTGACCCCTAAATTTATAGTGGTCTAGCAATCTGGGCCCCTAAAAAAATTTCTTGGCAATCAACCTCATAAATTCACAAAATAGTGGCAATTAAACCCAATTTGTTAACTGATGTCAAATTGTTAACAGAATTGGTCATGTGAGAGTCACGTGGAACATTTTGGAAGGTTATTGTTGGTATTTTACTACACCTAGAGGCTTAGTGAGAAAATAAAATGAGGTTGGGGTTTTTATATTTAATTTAAAATTATTTAAAAGTGAAATAAGATTAAGTTTAAATTAAAATAAACTTCTCAAATCAATTAAGATTATCTTCTTAATAAAAATCCATTACTTAATTGCAGTTTTAAAACTAATTGAACGAGAAAAAAAAATGTCGCTAACAACTATCGTGATTCGTGAGACAACTTGCTTGTGGTTGGATTGCTATAATCCCCTGATAATAAGTATGTGTTTGATTTGGATAAAGATTGAATTGAAACTAATTAGAACAATAAGTACAGAAATGCAGTGAGTGGGCGGCTGAATCGGCAATCGAATTCATCATTATCGGCGATCTTCCGAGACAACTGTCCTAATAGATTCTCCCATTTTAGATTGGCTTTCCTCTTTCTCTTGATCTTGGGATCTTGCCACTTGACTTATACTATTCAAACTTTGGGAATTCTTTTTTTTTTTTGGGAACACTTTTTGAATCTGAAATCAGATTTTGGCTTTTGTGTGTTAACGAAGAACCACTTGTTTTTTTTTTTTTTTTTCCCCATAAACTGATTTAAATTTAAGCTGTAGTGAGTTTATACGAAAATTCTATTGCTATCGTTCCTAACCGTTCTTGCTCACTGACCAGATCTCAGGCAACCATTACTATATATATATATATATTAGATTTCTTTTTGGAGGGATATATAATATATATTAGAGTCATTGTTTTAGTAGTTTTAAAAATTTATTTAAGAGGTAGATAATCTTAGTTAATTTGAGAAAGTTATGTGATTTTAAATTTAATTTATTTACTCAGTTTCAAAAAAAGGATTTTTTAATTTCTTTAGCCTCTCAAAAAAATTTTAATTTATTTAGCTTTGAAATACTTTATAATTGAATTAAAAAAAAAAAAAAAAAAACCCCAAACTCATTCTATTTCCCCCTAAGCCCTTTGTTACAGTAAAATACCATCAATAAACTTATAGAAATGCTCCATTTGACTCTCACATGATCAACTCTGTTTGCAATTTGACACCAGTGAACAAATTGGGTTTAATTGCCACTATTTTGCAAATGTAGGGGGTTGATTGCCAAGAAATGTTTTTCAGGGCCAGATTGCATACCGCGGTAAATTTAGGGGCTAAACATGCAAAAAAAACCCTGTCATAAAATATGAGAAAATCAGAAACGACCCGATCCGAATGTTGTCTGGTAATCCGATCCAAAAACGGAAGGCTGCTTCTTCTTCTTCTTCTTCTTGGTCTTCAGTTATTTTTGCGGGCTGAGAAGTTGAAACCGAACAGGGGACCTTCATTCATCATCTATGGCGACGAACAGCAGAGAAGCTCGGAGGAGGAAGATTCTGGAGCGAGGCTCCGACCGTCTTGCTCTCATCACCGGTCAAATCCAGAACCTCCCTGACCCTTCTCCCTCTCTGTCCTCATCATCAACAGATCTCCATCCTCTTAATCACGATTCGCTCCCTTCATCGGAGCCGTTGATTTCTCATCACCAGGATTCTCAATCCAATCTCCCTGACACAATCAACGGTAGTACCTCTGCTTCTCTTTCTATTCCTCTCTATGTATTTATGTGTATATATATATATATATATATATATGCACATGTTTATGTTGTTTGGCATGGTAGTGCAGTATTCTTTTCGAAAACCCAGAATGGAATTTTCTACTTTCTGTAATTTAATTGTGAATTAGACGCATTTTTTGTATGTTGAAATGAAAATTCGTCTTTGGGACTTTTAGTATGCTTTGGGGTTGTAAGTCATCTGGGGTGGGTTGGAGTTTGATAGAGCTCTCAGGGCTCACTCACTTCACTGAAGTTTGCGGTGTGGGAATCAATTGGATATTCTGATATCTTATCTTAATTCTGATTTAGCCAACTGGGTACCAATCTGAATATATGTGTCTGGACTTTGGATATATATATATATATATATATATATATATATAGGTCTATTGGGTGGACTTGTATTCTTTTAATTTTCCTGAGTTCCTGGGGCCTTGGGAACAAGGATACCAGAATCTAAATCCTTTATTAAAAAAAAAAAATGGTTTAAGACACTTTAAAGCCGAATGGTTGAACAAGCATTGTGAGAATTTTTCCATTGTCAAGCTAAAATTCAGCTTTAATTGTCTTAATTTGCTGTTTCTTGATACTCACATGACAGCTTTCTTTGGTTTTGTTATCTTAGAGATTCTTCTCTTTTATTTGGTTGGAATCATCTTCACTTTTTGAAAACTTTGACCTCCTTGCTATTCTAAAATATTGAAGAACTGGAAATTTGTCCCGTGTGTGTTATTGCTTATGGATCTTGCTGGTCTGCAGTTTCTCCGACTCCTCATGGAGAGGATAGGACATCTAGTCCTGTATTGCAAGAAGAAAACCACAGGAATGATGCTGGATCAGTTGAAGGTGATTTTGGCGGAAGCCGTCTATTGCCTCCCTTGAGTGAATTTGAGACCAATTCTGAACCCATAAGAAGCCCTGCTTCCGAAGGCAGCTTGTTAAATTCATACTTGCCCGATCGAAGTTCATCTGTTTCTGCTTTGGCCACAGAAAGACGAGTGGAATCTCAGACACAGAAATACCAGTTTTTTACTCCAAATCAAATAAGCTCTGCCCTTGCAGCTACAGAAAGAACCCGCCTTTTTTGTTCTATAGCATTAGCCCTCTTGGTCGTTTTATCGTATCTAGGATTTCCAATATTAGGCAGCAATTTTATAAAGAGCATCATAAGCTTCAGGCCTCTATATCTAGTTTTGCTGACAAATGCAACGGTTGTGTTTGCGCAACTTCTTCATATACAAGGAAGTTCCGCATGGGCTGGTAGAGGAGAAAATAAAACCCAACCAGCTGGCGGAAATGATTTGGCTGTACAACTAGGCAAGACTTTAGAAATAGGTTTGTTGATTCATAAGGTAGCTGATGCTGTGTTCATGAATAGTGCTGTTTATGCAGTCATTGTGGTGTGTGGCGTCTCTTTTGCTCAGCAATTCCGCTAGGAAATCTTTTTTAAGAATTTATTTTTAGTTGAGTCGTGTTCTTGTATGAATTGGCTCTCGAGGAACATTGCAAGCTTTCCCTGAAAAATTCCCTGGTTCTGGAAACACTTTTTAGTGGTATTAATTTGTTTTGCCATTGTTTTGACTTGAAATTTCTTTTTGTAGGACGGGACACTATAAACTATTGTTTGGCATGTAATTTAGCACCTGCAACTGGAAACACACAAATTTGTTTGCAAGACCATAGGGCTAGAAAAATCAGAGTGGCTACCTCTACAGTTCAGGTTTATATCCACACAAAAAAAAAAAAAAAGGCCATCATGTCCATGGGTTAATCAGCTAAGACTGGGAGAAAGAGTAAACTGAAAAAATTTAACAGTGACCAGTGACCACCAATCCACCTAATGGAATGTCTCTCCCAACTTTCATTATCTCATAAGTAGTTCAGAACCCATTAGCAGGAGTCATTTCTAGTTCGGATATGGCAACTATTTGAGCTTCTGCAGATTCGTTTTAAATGTATAACAAAAGCATCCTTTTTCTCCAAATGGACTCTGAATTTACCGAACAAAACTAGCTTTGGTCTCGCCCATAAAATTGGCTGAGTGAAGTGCTAGAGAAAGTTCTGTTGCACTAGCACTTCTAAGCTTGAGGTTATGTCTATACTACTATTCTTCTTGAATGAAGTCTATCAGGTCATCCGTGAGGTTCTGTCGTGAAACGAGCAGATCTAACATTGAAAAAATATCTTTGGTATACGGTTTTGAATCATCACCTGATACAAACTCTTCAACCATATTGTCAACTTCGATCAAACTGCATCCTGGAGTTTTTTTCTTCATGCTCTTACTTCTTATGAGCTTCCTGATCTTTGAAACACTCTCCCACCTTCCAATGTCTGCATAAATATTAGAAAGCAGGACATAGTTTCCTGTATCATCGGGTTCAAGCTCTAAAAGGTGTTCCATGGCGATAATAGCAATCTCAAGATTGCAATGAATCCGGCAAGAATTTAACAAAGACCCCCAAATTTTTGAGTCTGGCCTCATGGGCATTTTCTTTATCATCTGGAGAGCTTGATCAAGCCGTCCTGAGCGTCCAAGAAGATCAACTACACAACCATAATGTTCAACTTCTGGCTCTAGACGGTAATCTTTTCTCATAGAATTGAAGTACTTCAATCCCTCACTCCAATATCCAGCATGGGCACAGGCCGATAGAAGACCGAGAAATGTTATCGCATTAGGCTCAGTCTTTGCTCTCTCCATTTCTCGAAAGAATTCAATTGCTTTCTGAGCTTTACCATGATTTGCCAGCCCTCCTATCATAGTACTCCAAGAAATAACATCCCTCTCCAACATTTGATTGAACAACTGCAATGCCGGATCGATGCAACCACATTTTGCATACATTTCAATCAGGGCATTACAAACACTAGTTGACCTCAACAGGCCATTCTTATCTGAGTAAATGTGAATCCATTTCCCTATCTCAAGAGCTCCAAGCTGTGCACATGCTGGCAACACGGATATAATACTGATCTCATCCGGTTCAACCCCCAATATTTGCATTTCCCGGAAAATATCCAATGCATCAGAATAGCATCCAATCCTGGTGTACCCAGAAATCATCGCAGTCCAAGAGACAATAGTCTTACCAGGCATTTCATCAAACAACTCTCTTGCCCTTCTCATCTTTCCGAGTCTAGCATGCCCTGATACCAGACTATTCCAAGAGATTACATCTCTTTCACTCATTTCCCCAAACACCTTCTGTGCATCTGTCAAACTACCACACTTAATATACATTTCCATTAAACCATTACAAGTGATTGAGTGGGACTTTGGCCCAAATTTACACACTTGACCATGAACTTGTCTCCCCAGATCAATACAAAGAAGCCCTCCACAAGATCTTATCACAAATGGGAATGCGAATCTGTCAGGAATAATGGGATTTTCAGCTTTTATATGTCTTAGCATTTGCTTGTAGAGAACCATAGCTAGACTACACGTATTACTATGCGCATAGACTCTGATCATTGCATTATACAAAAAGACGTTTCGCTCAACCACTTGCTCGAATAGCAGACCAGCGTACTCCACTTCTCCACTCTTTTCACACAAGTCCACCATTTTTGTGATCAAGAAGTTGCTCTGCGATAGCGAAAACTTGACGATGCGGGCATGGATTTTCTTCAACTGTGTCAACTTAGTACAGTTTCTCAACGTGGGTACGAATAGATTTTCCAATTCTCTGATTGTTAAGGCCCCGATTTCCGTTGACATCAATGAGTTCGATGAACAAAGCTTGTAATTTTTTGAGTTTTCAATTCGAGATGAACCGGAGGCAGACTCTCGCCAATCTCCTTAGGAACTGCTCAAAGAACTTGTTACTCGATAAGGGATTGCAAGCTCACGCGGCGGTGATGAGAATGGGACTTGGGTCTGATTTGATGCTGAACAATGATCTTATAGATATGTACGGAAAATGTCATAGAACGGGGTCGGCATCGAAAGTGTTTGAGAGAATGCCGGAAAGAAATGTCGTTTCTTGGACGGCTCTAATGTGTGTCTACTTACAAAATGGAAATGCCCAAAAATGTTTATCCTTTTTTGGTCAAATGTTGAGTGTTTCAGATGCTAAGCCAAATGAGTTCACTTTCTCAACGAGTCTTAAGGCGTCTGGGATTTTGGGTGTTGCCGAAAACGGTATGCAGATTCATGGGTTGTGTGTTAAATCTGGTTTTGAATGGGTCATTGTGGTGGGCAATTCTTTAGTGGACGTGTATGCAAAATGTGGCAGAATTATGGACGCGACACAGATGTTCGACAAAATGCCGCATAGAAATCTTATAACTTGGAATGCAATGATTGCCGGTTACACACTTGAAGGAAATGGAAAAAGTGCTCTGATTTTTTTTCGGAAAATGCAAGAACAAGGAGAAGTTCCAGATGAGTACACCTTTACAAGTACACTTAAGGCTTGTAGTGGTCTTGGGGCAATTCGACAAGGAAGCCAAGTACATGCTTGCTTAATCACAAGAGGCTTTCCATGTCAGGTCCAGACTACCATTGCAGGTGCTCTAGTTGATCTCTATGTTAAATGCAGGCGATTATTTGAAGCTCGGAAAGTATTTGAACAAATCAAAGAGAAGAATATTATATCTTGGAGTTCACTGATTCTTGGCTATGCTCAAGAAGGAAATGTACAGGAGGCAAAGGATTTGTTCAGGCAGCTAAGAGGAAGCATGTGTCATCAAATAGATGGGTTTGTTCTCTCAAGCCTGATGGGAGTTTTTGCTGATTTCGCACTTGTAGAACAAGGCAAGCAAATCCATGCTCTCACTACCAAAATCCCATCTGGTTTAGACATATCAGTAGCCAATTCGATTCTTGATATGTATCTCAAATGTGGATGTATAGATGAATCAGAAAGACTATTCAATGAAATGCTAGCCAAAAATGTCGTTTCTTGGACAGTTATGATCACAGGCTACGGAAAGCATGGTCTAGGAAAGGAAGCAATAAGTCTGTTCAACAAAATGCAACAGGACAACATAGAACCGGATAGTGTAGCTTACTTGGCTGTGCTCTCAGCCTGCAGCCACTCTGGACTAATCAAAGAAGGCCAAGAATTCTTTTCAAGATTGTGTTTTGACAATCGAGTTAAGCCAAAAGTAGAGCATTATGCTTGCATTGTTGATCTCCTTGGCCGCGCCGGACGATTAAAAGAAGCCAAAGATCTTGTTGAGAGCATGAAGTTGAAACCCAATGTGGGGATATGGCAAACATTGCTTAGTGCTTGTAGAATACACGGGGACTTGGAAATAGGGAGAGAGGTGGGAGATATACTAATCAGATTGGATGAAGATAACACAGTCAACTATGTTATGTTGTCAAATATGTATGCCGACGCAGGTTACTGGAAAGAATGTGAGAGATTAAGAGAACTGGTGAAAATGAAGGGGTTAAAGAAAGAGGCAGGGCGTAGCTGGGTGGAGATCGAGAAAGAGGTCCACTTCTTCTACAATGGAGATGATGCTCATCCACTTACAGAAAAGATTCATGAAGCTTTAAAGGAAATGGAGAAGAAGATGAAAGCAGAGATGGGTTACGTCCCTGGGTTGAGGTTTGCATTGCATGATGTAGAAGACGAGTCAAAGGAGGAGAGCTTGAGAGTTCACAGCGAGAAGCTAGCGATTGGATTAGCACTGGTTCGTGGTGGGCTCAACAAGGAGACAAAAGAGAAGATGATGATTCGAATTTTCAAGAACTTGAGAGTATGTGGGGATTGCCATTCGTTCATAAAGGGCTTGTCCAAGGTCTTGAACGTGGTGTTATTGGTAAGAGACGCAAATAGGTTTCACAAGTTCGAAGATGGCATGTGCTCTTGTAGAGATTATTGGTGATGATGCATTAGAGAGGGTTCTGGACGTCTTGTTACCTATACCATTTGTACTTTCTTTCACATACAACAAAAAAGAACACTCGAGCAGTCGGGAGTACCAAATACCTAACCGGAACTGAGCAAGCCAATCTTGTCAAACGCAAATGCTGGTCCAACCAGATTTCAAGAGAGAAAACAGGCATGGAAAGACAAATAATTTCTTTTTCAAAACGAAAAACTTTATGCTGATAAAAAAAAAAAACGCTTTCTTTCATTTTTTGTATAAGTTAACATGGTATGAAAGTTGCCAGAGTTCAGCATTATGCTCCTGCAAAGCAAAGGAGTGAAGGAATTCAAACAGACAACAACATTGTCATTCAGCAAGCAATTCACATACAAGACAACCTTAATTCGTTGCCTGAGCATCTCTCTCTCTCTCTCTATCCCCCATGGCAGACAGTTGAAAATTTTCAAAGTTGCTCACGTTGAATTCCTAAAGAAGGGATGATCAAGAGCTTGCCGAGCTGTGAGACGTTCAGATGGATCATACTTCAACAATCCATGTAACAAGTCAATAAGGGAGGCTCTCGAAGACTCTACGTGTTGAGATACCAATTCCTGCATGAAAACATAATCACATCATATTAAATATACGACAAAGCGATTCTCCCCCACAAAGCAAACATCAAAACAATTTCTAAACCAAAAAATAAAATAACTTAAAAAGCAAAACCTTTAAACAATCAAGCTTTTTAACAGCTCTAATGCTCTCCCTTGACACTGCTCCTTCAGGCCAATTCAGTCGTGCGCCTCGCTTGAAATATTTTTCTGCACCTCGGCTGCAGAGGACCAAACAGGGATGGGGTACAAAATAAGCGTCAATAATTCTTCAATACATGATAATTTTTCAATCAGCAAATAAGCTCTTATAAAGCAGAAACCCTTTGAAAGAACAAAAGTGATTCTGAATGCAATATACATAAGTTTGTAGAAAGAACATCATTAAAGTATATTTTTTTTTTTTAAAAAAAAAAGTGAAATAGACCACCAAATCTCACTACGCACTTAGCCCTTTGAATCATATGCTCTGGTAGAGGTCCCAAAACCCTCTCCATCATTGCCAAATGCTCCAAATTTTCGTGTGTCTGAAACAATGCGTCACCCTGAGAATATACGTGGCATGTCAGCTTTCCAACAAAGGAATGTATATTTAAACAATGATAAAGACATTTCAGACTAACCGAACAAAGTTCAACAAGTATGCAACCTAGGCTCCACATATCGCATGGATAACTCCATCCTAGACCTGCATGATTTGTAGACAGGACAATTAAAAACAGAACAGCAGAATAACTAGTTTTACACAAGTAATATAAGAGATAATTCATACATGCAAGACAAATTCTAACTTGCAACAAAAACGAAGAAAACTGTATGCAAGCAATAGGAAAAAAGAAACAAGAAATATACACCTTCAATCTTATGAAAGATTCCTAAAATTTAACTAAAATGCGTAATTCATAAGCAAACACTTTTGCATGATTAAGTATCAATTAAATACATTACCAATGCCTCCAAGGAAAGAGAATAAAACAAAAACAAAAAAGAGGAAGGAAGCTCATAACAAATTGAATTTGAAACCTTTCACACAAGCTAAGACCAACTTGGCAGGTACAATAGAATGAAGCTTACACCATAAAGCCAAAACTGGTTGTTGATAGCCTACCATCATCAATTGTGTAATTTATTTAAATTGACCAGGGAATCCAAATTAATTTTCACAAAATCGTTACCATATCCTCCTCCTTTATCCTAGCTTGACCATTCCACTGTTCTCATCAAAGATTCATTCCCCCTCAAAAGGAGGGATACCTACAAACTCATCAATTCTCTGAGAAACTTACTTTTAAAATTTTATTCATCGACCACCTTGTCTTTATCCGGTTGGAGTGGGAACACTTAAAAGCAAATAAACAACATGAGCACATTTCCACCATAATAATTTACCTAGAATGACCTCAGGGGCTCTGTAATGCCTTGTAGAAACAATGGAGCTATGATTTTGATTATCATAAGTTGTACTACCAAAATCAATCAGCTTAATGGCACTAGACTTGGGCAAGAACCTGTATTGCATTTCTTCTGCAGAAACCCTCTGTACCATTGTCAAGAATTTTTTTATGTGTTATAATTGAGTCCAAATCCAAATGCGAAAATGGCATGATTTTCTATCCGTGAAAGGCCAAGTACCTTATATCCAGGAAGCTTTACATATTCAGAAGACACAAGAAGTATATTTTCTGGCTTCAAGTCAGTGTGAATTAAACGTAAGTCATGCATATCTGTCCGGTATGATAAAACAAAGAAAAGTTAACAGACTTGGAAACTGGTTAGGAACCTCCCCGGACTAACAAAAAAGCTATGAAACAAGTTAGGTGATTCTTTAGGAAAAGTAAAATAGAGAACAAGAAAAACAACACACATGCTACTGATTCCAAAAGCTGTCGTCCAAATTCCCGAACAAGATCCACAGGAAATGGATGGTATTTATTTCTCTTTAGAAAATCAAACAAACTTGGCCCAAGCTTCTCAAACACCTGATAAAACCATTAAAATGGATTCAAAGGAGGGTTTCTGTTTAGCTCCCATTTGTATCAATACAATTAAGTGATAAATTCATATCGAAGAGGAACTGATTTATTGCTATGAAAATAAACAACAAAACCAAATCATCTAAACTAAATGAACATAGCAAGCATTATCAGCACAATCAGCACAGCCACATCTTCAGAGGTGAAACCAAACAACCAATAACAAGGAAAACGCATTTATTTAAGTATCTAATAGGAGCATCAGGAGAGTTCAATCCAACAGCAAAGGACGTCATCAGTCAAGCCACTACTTTCAAAATATATAAGCAACAGCAACCTACTATAGAACGAAACTCAAAAATCCACTATCAAAATTTCCAAATCAAAATAAAGGAAATAATGGGGCAATAGATATAAGAACAATTAGAATAAGCAATTCATTGGAATACTTACTATACAAATGTGATTTCGGTAATCAAACCAATTTCGAATTTGCACGCAGCTGCATAAAGAAAGCAGGGAAAACTTTAGATCCTAGAGCAAGACTAATCACCATGCTATCTGCCAAAACCAGAAAATATACGTACCCTGAGCAGCCTTTCTCGTTCTTAGCAAGATGTTCAAGTATGTCAACCTCAATCATCGCTGCATCCCGATACTTCCTAATGCTTCGAACTACCTTAATTGCCACATACTCTCGTGTTTGACGGTCCCAACATTCCAAAACTCGACCAAATGTGCCTACAGCACTAGCAATATGCTTGAATGACACAAGCAAAACGAGAAAAACATAAAATCGTGTAGACAGCAGAGCACTTGACAGCTAACCTTCACCCATTTTGCTGAGTATTTTGTCTGCCCAAATCAGATACCAAAGAAAAAAAAGATGTTCCCAGTTAAATTCAGGGAAAACACAAAACCCATGAAACTAAAACATAACAACATAGACCGAAGACGGCTACCATCAATTTCAAACAAGGAGTGCAAACTTAAAAAGTTTCGATGATATATGGACCAAACTACTTTTAGATTCAATTAAAAACATTCATAATTCGGTTAAAACAATTGAACTCGCATACAAAACTCATCTCATAGTAACCAAATCAATATCTCAAATCCATGGCAAAGCTAAACAAAGGAACCAGAAACCAAGAAAAGTATAAAACACTCACATCTCGAAGTGAGATTCTCGCCGAGATTGAACACATAATGACCATCGCGATCATCGTCCCGTTTCGGAGGCGATGCATGCCTCGCTATTCCTAAACCTTCATTACCCGGAATCAAAGCAGGTTGGGCCTACACAAAAGCACCATATAAAACCATTTTTCTTTTCTTTCCGCCCTTGCAGATTTTTGTTTTTTTTTTTTCAAAACCCTAAACCGCAATCGAAGACCGAGACCAACCTCCGGTTGAGATGGCCCTACGTCCCAGGCGGACCGGGGCCTTTTCCTGGTGGTTCGCCGCCGCTGCTCCTCCTCCACCTTCTCGATTCGCGCAATTCCCACTGCCACCATTCCCGTATTCGATCTCCCTCACTGCCTACGCTTATATACACATACAAACACTGTGTATATATATGTATATCTATATATCTGCACCACAAAATCTGAGAAAATGCGAGAAAAAGTTAGGGTTTCAGAGGCCGCAGCCGCAGTTTCATCCGAATTTAAAATTTGAGGACCAAATTCATCGGAGAAGAAAGCTCGCCGAGCAACCCCGCTGATCAGAAAATTCTGATTAGGGTTTTTTTATTCTTGGGTTTTATTTCAATTGTATTTATAGAGAAGTTTGCTCCTTGTTGCGGTTGCGGGTTTTTCCGCGAACCGGCTGATCGTGTGTGACGCGCTGCGTCATGTATCATGGACATTACACTGATTGGGCGTTGCTGATTGGACGATGTTGTTATGCGTACGCATCGGACAGATGTTGATGCAGGACCACAGCTGTTGTAAGTGCCCCACGTGTGTGCTTCCACGACAGTCAGGTGATGTTGGAGGTTTGGAGCCTTTAGAGTTCGGACAAGAAACCTTTTTTTTTCCTCTCTTTAAACGAAAAATATATATATACTAAACTGAAAGATAACAGTTAAAAAAAAAAATCTAATTTAGGCGAAAGAATGATATTAAATATACTGATATAATAAAAATATTCCATGTATTTTAGCAAAAAATATAGCTTCCAACCCAGTGTTTTAATTTGTCAAATTGGACAAACCAGTAACCAACAATCTAGTTGATCCGAGATCTGATTGATTCTCCCATTTAGGACAAGCATATAACCACTCTTGACTAAATATTTCTCTTTAATGCCGTACTAGTTTTACTTCACAATCCGAACAAGAGAGCCGACGAGCATGAATTAGGTCCTAACTAAAGTAGCTTACCCAGTGGGACGTGAGAGAGGACTAAAACAAAGAAACCTTGGCAACATTGAATTTCACCATTTCCCACACCCCAATTCAACCCCTCTTTTCAACAACTCCTGCCCTGGGATAAGGATCTTCTATAGGTATGATGATCCCGCTTTATTCGCCTTGAACATTAACCTAAAAAGAATCTGATTTGCAAGAGACAAGAGGCTCGTGATAATCTGTCGATTTCGCTTTGCAATGAGAGCTAAGCTTGGTCGAATAATTGTAAATCCTGAAAGTCAAACCCACCAAATCCGTAAGGAAGACAAATATGAGTCCAACTAAGCCAATAATCTTCCTATCTACATTTGATGAATTCCACCAAAAGTTACACAATACAGATTTGGGTTTGTTACACATTAAGGAGGGGAGTTTCAAAATGCTCCTCAATTAGCTAGGCACCGCTTAAAAAATCGCCTTACTTGGGACTTCTTTGCCACCATCCGAAAAAGCCCCCACTTTCACCCCTGAATTCGATCCTCCAACTATTCTCTTTGATGTCGCCAAAAGCTCTCTTCTTTCACTCGCCAGCTAGATATACGAAGTCATTCATGTAGTTGTGAGTTGATGCATATTAGTTCTTGTTCTAATCCTTTGCTCTTTCTTCCGTTGTCTTTTCTGTTTTTTTTTTTTTTTCCCTGAAAGTCTTTTGTCCTTTCTTAATGTCTTGCCACTTTTCTACTAATTGATTAAATTAATTTGTACTATTCGTCTTAAATTTGGGGATCTTTTTGAAAATATTGACTAAAATACGACCTAACCAACAATAAATAGTTCTGTACGACCTTTATTAGAAAAAATAAATTTACAGGTGCATTTTGGTTGATTCCCAACTTGCAATTACTTGATTTATTCGGAAACAAATTTATAGGAGTTTTGCCAAGTTCAAGCTCAAATGTTAGTACCAGTAATTCTGTTTCCAATTTCTCAAATAACTTATTATATGAAAACCTGACTTCTTCGCTCTGGAAATTACGTTCTATTGATTTTGGCTCGTAACTATTTCTAAAGAAGGGTACCTGAAAGTTGAGGTAATTATACTACTCTTGCTCAAAATTGTTTACAATTGCCAAATCAGAGAAGTGCTAAGGTTTGTACATCGTTCTACGTCAACAGAGGCTTAAGTTTTGATAATTTTGGGGCCCCAAAACCAAGTCTTCTTGTGTTATAATCCGAATTAGGGAGCAAAAATAAACTGATATTTATACTGGTTGGAATATTTGGTGGACTTGGCTTCATTGTGCTTCTAATATGGGTTCTGGTAGTGTTCCTGAAATGGCGCAATAAGGGCACTAGAAATCGAAGAGGGACTGAAAATATAGGGCTTGTTCCCGAAGGAGTCAACCCTCCACTTCCTAAAGACCCATATACCTTTGTGCTAGCTAGTTACACTAGCTAATATGTATTAAGCTTCTTCAAAGTATTGTAGAAAGTTTCTTTGAAATAATGTAAAAAGTTTCTTAATTTTCCCAAAATGATATGCATGTTAAATTATAGCTCGTAATTGTTAGTGGTTACCAGAATATATTAGTAAATAAACACTAATTTGACAATTGGTTATCATAAACTATTGCTTAATTGGATTTCTAAATATAAGCTTTGCTAGCAATATATATTTCTGATGCTTTTACTTCAAAAATATAATTGCTTAATTTGATAACTTGATCATATTCTCCAGTGTTCTTGTTTAATGCCTCACCCAATTCTTGCAGGCTCAATTTTCCCATGCATAACTACCTTCTTACACTTCTTTCTATGCTGAATTATGATTTACTTACAGATAGAGCATTCTGCTAAAAGGAAACTAAAACGGTTTCCAGAAAATAAAAAATGGTTTCTTGTGATTTACATATATACAAGATATTCTGCTACACATAAACCAAACTGGTTTCCTGGAAACCTTTTTAGTTTTTTATGATTTACTTACATATATGGTATTATGCTAAAAGAAATCAAACTGACTTCCTAGAAATCTTTGTGATTTTCTGTGATCTAGTTAGCTACATGATATTCTGCTACATGAAAACCAAACTAGTTTCCTAAAAACTTTTGTGGTTTCTTGTGATTAACTTACATACAGGACATTCTGCTAAAATGAAACCAAACTGATATCCAAGAAATCTTTATGGTTTACTGTAATTTATTTACGTATATAGCATTCTGCTAAAAGGAAATCAAATTGGTTTCCAAGAAACCTTTGTGGTTTCCTGTGATTTGCTTACATACAAGATATTCTGCTACACATAAACCTAACTAGTTTCTTGAAAACTTTTTTGGTTTCCTGTGATATACTTATACACAGGGCATTCTGCTAATACTTACATACTGAGTATTCTGCTAAAACTGAACCAAACTGGTTTCCTAGAAATCGTTGTGGTTTCCTGTGATCTATATACATCGTATTTCGCTTAAAGGAAATCAAATTGGTTTCTAAAAAACTTTTGTAGTTTCCCGTGATTTACTTATGCACAGGATATTCTGCTAAAAGGGAATCAAACTGGTTTCCAGGAAATCTTTGTAGTATATAGGAAGCCTTTGTGGTTTCCAAAAATATAATAATGGAGAAAAACAAAAGGAAAAAAAATAAAAAAAGAATGAAAAAAAAAAAGAAAGAAAAAGAAGAGGAAAAAAAACTGAGATTTTGGGTTTTGAGCCATTAACCTCTAGGAGGTAACAAGAATATCTTGTCACCATGCTACTTGCATTTTTGTTATTTTTCTGGACACGTTTATTTTATAACCGCATCGTAAAAAATATGCCTTATTTACGGATTTGCCACCGCATTTTCTAGCCCAAAAGTATTTTGAAAAATGCCAATATTAAGTCGTACGGGATATTAATTATTTTCTTAAGATCGTATTTTTGGTATTATTTTTAAAAAGATAGGTATTAGTGTCCAAAACCCATTAAATTTCATTGCTAGCTTGCACAAGCCCCAAAAAAAAAAAGTCGTATATTGGATTTCTAGTATATGTGTATATGATTTGAAAGTGTATCACTTATGCCAATTTTATTTATTTAATTATATTATTAATAGAACGTGCCTAAGGCAAGTACCCGTTAATCAATTACGTTGTTATTAAAACAATAGCGCGATAAATATTAGTTAAATAGAGATTAAAAATTTTGAGTCAAAATATAATTAAACTATTGTAATTTTATTTCCTCAAAATAATTAATTATAGTAACTAAAATATGAACAATTTTTTTTATTTTTACATACAAAAAAGATAAAAATTAGTGAAATACGGTGGATGCTTTTTTCATATGGTATGACACATAAATAATTAGAAAAATGGCCTAAGACACGGTTGCAATTCTGTAATTAAAAATTATCTTTGTCAATATCATTTATTATTATTTATTTATTTTTGATAAAGTTAATATTATTTATTAAAAAGTATAACTTTAATACCTAAAATTGAGTGGCTGTGCTGTTTCCTAACAATTTGAGTTCGAACCCAAACACCCTCTTCTACATTTTTTTTTTTAACTTTTATATATATATATATATTTTGTTTTTTAAGTTCTTTTTTTTTCGTTTTTTATCTCTATTTTTCTCATTGAATCATGCTCCTCTTTCTTTCTCTCTCTCTCTCTTCTTTTTTCTACTTTTTTTTTTTTGGATTTTTCAATTTGGTTTTTTTTTTTTCATAAAGAGTATGTACTAATTATTTTTTTCTCTCACTTTCTCTTCCTTTTCTCTTTTTCTTTTCCTCCTATAAGTGCTAAGCAAATCTAATTACTAATTACTACTGTTACTAGTTACAATAATAACTACATAATAGTGAAGGAAAAAAAAAATAGCATAGTGGTAACTAATTATTGTAGTTACCATTTACCAGTATTATTACTACTAACAAATTTAGTTATCGATAATCAGAATGGTCAGTAGTTACCATTAAACACAATGGTCACTAGTTTCTCTAATTCCTGTTATCAATCTGAGTGGTTACTGGTTTCCAAACTTATGACAAGTTACCCATAACCAATCTATTTTTTTTTTCCCTTTTATTTTCACTAACCAATTTAGTTATTAGTTACTTTGGTAAAGTATTCTTTTTTTTTTCTTTTCCTTTTTCCTTCTTTTACCTTTTTTTTCCTTTTTTGTTTTATCTTCTTTTATTTTTTTTTTCCCATGTTTCCTCTCATAGGAATAATGAGCTACATTTTTTTTTTTAAATTGGTTGCCAATTACCAAATTATAATTGATTACTGGTTATAGGTTATTAGTTCATCTGCTAGTTACTAGCCACTAATTTGGGTTTCTAGTTCATCTATTTTATTTTAATTTTTTTTGTCTTCTATTTTTCTTTTTTATTAAGCCATGCTCCTCTTTTTTTATGAAATATTTTTTTGTTTCTTTTTTTCCTTCTTTTAATTGAGCTATTACCTTTTTTTTTTTTTTTACTAGATACCAATAACTGATGTAGTTCTAAGTTACCAATAACTGGTTACATTGGGTTCTATTAGATTGGCTATTAATTACTGGTTGCCAATTACTAATTTCATTACTAGTTATTCTAATTACCAATTACCAATTTTTTTTTCTGATTTTAAAATTAGTGGGTTGTTACAAAGACTAGTGGTGGGTTACTAGTTTTTTGTTACCATTTTAGTTACTAGTTTCTAGTTCTAGATTATAATTTCTAGAATTTGTTTCTGATTTACCATCAACTAATTTAGTTACCAGTTATAAATTACTAATTTGATTATGATTCATGCTGTAATATATTGGACATCATATATCAACATATATCAATGAATTTTCTAGGAATTCTCCCACTACATATATGCTTTATTTTTCTTCACTAGTCTCACCAGTAAATGTAGAC
Organism: Trema orientale; assembly: GCA_002914845.1. Lineage (NCBI taxonomy): Eukaryota > Viridiplantae > Streptophyta > Magnoliopsida > Rosales > Cannabaceae > Trema > Trema orientale. Next base: position 1,979,356 of record JXTC01000001.1, read on the forward strand.
GAACAAATAAGAGTAAGAACTTATAATATATCAGTCATAAGCACTAATCTAGGTTACATTAATCCATACAATATAGTTTAACCATACAAGATATGTGCGTGTGAGTACAGTAGGTAAAGGAATTAAAGACATATCTATTTGAACGAAAATAAATAATTTATATAATAACAAGCATCATGTAACAAATATTTTGAATAATTAACATAATGTAAAATAAATCTACATTATGCAAGTGAAGGATCCCTAAGACTATCACTAACATTTATGGTAATTCAACTTTCCATTAATTACAAGCCTCCTATAAGAAACAATTAATAAGTCAAACTGAAACAATTTAATTTAGAAAATAAAATATCTTATATTTCATATTTCTAACTACCGTTTAATTTAGTCCTTTACTCTACTAACAAGAACTCCTACGGGAGGATATCAGTATTTCAAGTTGAGTATGTAACCATTGTTTCAGTAATTAAGTTTTTTATATAATACAATCTCCTAAGGATGACCAGCCTCATATAGTCCATCTAATACTACCCAGACGAAAACTCTTTTACAGGAGCTCGGCAATTACATAATGAACCAACAATTACAAGAATAGTTACTAGTTACCAATTACAAGATTTATTACTAATTACTGATTATCAGTAGTCAATCTAATTAGACATTAATAAAAATCTAGTTCTAGTCTTTTTTTCATTAGGGCATTTCAACAAACATGTAGCAGTCGCCTACTTAGTAACCAGTTATCAATCTAACTAAATCTTCTAGTCTTTTTTTTTTTCTTTTTTTCATTGTCACATTTCATCAAATATGTTGCAGTCACCAATAATAGGCAGTCATGATTATAGCCTTGTTTAAGCTCATTCCCTTCATTGAGCATAATGCTTGAACACAAAATATGGAATCTTCTCCAGAAAAGATAGCAATCTGTATATACACATCCACACGTGTATATATATACACATATATTTATTTATTTATATAACATGCATATATACGCAACTGATACTAGAAGAATACGGTAGCAACCAAAGAAAAAGTAAATTATAACCAAAGCAAATGGCTAACTAAACTCCCTCTCCTCCTGTTATCCTTGGCTTTGTACCAAGTAAATTCCTTCGAAAAGACCAAGCCTCATACGTAAAATTTCAACTTTAGAAGCCAAGTTTCACTTTATGGCCATCAACGAGGTTTATTGATCTCTCTATCTATTGATGGAGCAAATTGGAAATGAATGGGTCAAATTGGTTTATTAATCTAATTTGGAGAGCTCATGGAGAAGAGATTGGCGGAGTCAAAACTGATGGAGCTGAGACTGGAGTGGAGGCTGGCGTAGGGTGCCTACGAAGGAGGAGGAGGAGGAGTCGAAGCCGGAGCCAAAGCCTTAGGTAGAGGAGTGGTCGTCATGGATGGGGATGAAGCCAGTGACAACTTGGTCGGAGAATCGGCCGGCGCCGTTGATGAAGCCTGGGCAAATATGCCAGAGTCATGAAGAAGACAATGTGGACAGGTTCATACTGCATACCGTATGTAAAAAATAATAAAAATACCATACCGTATTTATCCATTTTTTTTTTTTAACTATCAGATGTATTTGTTGGAGAAATAGTCAAATTAGTGTGTATCTACAAGTTCTGAAAAGGCATCGCCTGTGCCGAATTTGCCAATCTCGTGAACCCTTTGAACATGGAAAGAGACAGACCATTAAACGTGACGTGAAATTGATAAATGTCGCAAACTCATTAAAAATAATAAAAAAGAAAGATAAATTGATAATTCAAGAAACCAGGGGTTCCAAATGATTTTGGCTCTTCGATGAAACCAAGAACTCCTAAAACATTCTCATCTTATTTTCATGTGAATAAATAAAGCCAAGTGCGAAAGTTGGACAATTACTATATGCCACCAATTAAGGAGTATTTTTAGTAATCATTAACACGTACTTTTGAACTCCACTAGTTTACAGACTTAATGCGTGTGACGTTAAATAAATACATATAGAAACTAATAATGATTAATTATAGTACAATACGCCTGTCTTTAATTAGGGACGTTTTTGCTTCTCTTTCCACTTCCAATTTATGATATCAAGTTAGAAGAACCTTTTAGCTATCCAGTTTTTATTTGATTGCAGGAATTATTTCTTTTTAGGCTTCGTCGTTCCCCATATGAAAACTTTGATGACGACGGAGGTCAAAGCAACAAATTGGTCTTTCACCTGTTTTCTGAAATCATCAACAATATTGACAAATATATTGTCTCATTTTTCATTGGACATTCATTGTCTCCCTTTATTAAAAGTTTGTTATCTTTATCTAGTGGAGTATATTTCTCTTTATTATGTAGAATTCATTTATCATGGTTTGTTTTTTTATTATGAAAGTTTTCTTATACAGATTGCTAAGAACTTGAAAAATGTGGAATACAAAGAAAAGAATGATAAGACAGAAGGAGAGGGAGACTAAAGAATGATAAGACAGAAGGAGAGGGAGACTTTTACATTTCTCCCCTTTCGGTATGCTGCAAAAAAACTATATGAATATGAAATAGATTTAAATAAACCAGTTATGCATATCGTGTTAGATCTGTTTATTTATAAACGAGTTGGTTTCAGATTGAGCTATGTATTATTATATATGGATATTGACACGATATGAACACGATACGCTAACACGAATTGTCACCCCTAAATAAACTAAACTTTTAATTTTGACTAAATGTGTGGACTCGATTCAACATGATTGAAAAATGTGAATTAAAGGTTTAATTTGATATAAATGAAAAGATGTAGATTTTTATATAAAACACTTAAGGTGATGGGTTTTTCTTGATATTATTCCTTTATTTATATATATATTTACATCTATTTAATGTATTTGTTGGAGGAAAAGTCAAATTAGGGTATACATTTTCGGAAAAAAGGCATCATTTATATGCCAGTCTCGTATTAACCCCTTGAACAAGGAAAGAGATGTTCATGCACATAAAGTGACATCATTTCGTGTAATGTTTCAGATATCAGTGTAGATATAACTATTGATGATAATCTGATTGTAACCGAGAGTCCTAATTCTGAATCTTTCATTCTCAAGTTTAAAACATATATATATTAATATGTCACTTCGGATGATAATGACAGTGACAATAAATAAATAAATAAATAAAAATATTGTGTCTACAATATATATGTCGAATTGTTCATGGTCATTATTCATGCCACCTATATACTTCTCTTTCTGGAATCTTATAACGACATAGTTAGCTCATGATGTTCCTTATTTTAGTTTTCAAGTTAAATTATTATTCATTCACAACACAACCTCATAAATTAGAATAATATTATAAGGAGAAATGTTAAACACACTCTCTTTTTCATTTTCTTTTACATTCTCTATTAGAATAATATTATAAAGAGAAATATTAAACACACTCTCTTTTTCATTTTTTTTTACACTCTCTAGTCTCACAGTTTGACATGTGGACTCTACTATCTGATTTAATATTTAATAATACAATAAAGCGTAATAGAATCTACATATTAAGCAGTGAGACGGAAAAAATACAATAAAGAATATAAAATAAAATGCTACTAGCATTCCTTATATTATAGGATATCGTATGTATCTCATAACATAATACATCATGTTCTGTCATTGACTTACTGACTAATTATACTTCCACTTCAAATAGAAGTCGAGTGGAATCATCCAATAACAAATTCATTGCTCCGGAAATTTTCCAAAAAAAAACAGACAAACAAAACAAAAAGCGAGGAGGGTGAGAGAGAGAGAGAGAGGGAGAGAGGTGGAGACCACAAGCGTAGCAAATCCGGGGGCGCTATGCTCTGAATTACATATGTTGGATTCATTCATTGGTTAAGATACTATTCCCCAGGTCCCCAACTGCGTTGCAGCCACGCGACCACCACAAGCCCCATCTTTGGCATTTTCAACTCAATATATAAACAACAAATTTCTTTAATTGCTGCCCTCCCTCACTCACTGCTACTGCTAGTCTATACTTGTTTGGGAGAAAAGAAAAGAAAAGAAAAGGAAAAAAATGCAGAGTCTGCAAGCGAAGGCATCCGAGTGGAGCGGAGTTGACTCGGCCGACGCTTTCTCCATTGACGCCACCAATCTCTTCCAGAAATTGGGCCTCCAGACCTTCATCAATCTCTCCACCAATTTCTACAACAGGTCTCTCTCTCTCTATCTCTCTCCCCTCTTAACAATATTTATATATACTCTGTTTGGTCTCCGAGAAAATTGAGTTTTTTTTTTTTTTTTCCTTTTTTTTTTCCTCTCTGAACTATTCGATAAATCAGGGTATATGATGACGGAGAAGAATGGTTTCGTTCGATTTTTGCGCATTCGAAGAAAGAAGACGCCATTCAAAATCAATACGAGTTTTTTGTCCAGAGAATGGGAGGGCCGCCTCTCTACTCTCAGAGAAGAGGTTAGCCAATTTTAGCTTAACCCCATTTCTTGTTTCAGCTTATTATTTATTGCTATTTGATCGTTACTTTTAATATTTCGTTTTATAACTCCTCTTCTGTAACGCCCATGATTTTAGATTGTGACTAGTGTGACTTTCAATTCCTTATATGACTATTCCTATTCTATTTTTATATGCTGCTTTTTTTATAGCATTAGAAGCCGATTGAAACAGTCCTTTACTAGCAAGGCTATGCTTGGAAGTTGGAAGCAACTACTTCTCAATATTTAGTGACTATTTTTCTGGGACTATTGTCCATGATTTGTATGAACTATTAAGTCTATAACTTAGGCCAGAAGTGCATATAAACTGTTGTCCAAATGTTAGCTGCTATTTTGTATGCCAGTCTGGAAATACTTTTTGGACTTCAGTTGAAGACTTTTAATAACTAATGAATCTTACAACCTTGGCAAGTAGGAATGTAATATTACTCTACTTGATTGTTAAAAATACAACTTCACATAGTGCTCTTGCAGTGTAAACTGATTGAGTTCGGATGTATGTTAAATTCAATGTACTTTCCAGTAATTTTCCACCCTAACTCAATAGCGGAAAGGAAAAAATGTCTTACTTAGTAGTTCTTTAATTCAAATAGGCGAGTAACTCACTGAGGCCGATGTAATTAATTCATAATTTCAATTTTTCTGCATGTGTTGGGAGGAGGTGGAGGGAAAATAGTGAAACTAGGCCTCCAGCCTGTTACTTCCAACTCTAGAGAGATCAGGGAGTTTTTGGACTGCATAGATTTTATAGATCATAATTTGTCTGCCGGAGTTTCACTATTTTAAGTCGGTTAAATCGGGATTCAGGTGGGGTGTCCCCTCGATAAAATCTTTTGATCATTCCATTAGCAGCACGCATTTTCTGTACGTTGTCCGTCTCCTTTTTTGAATTAACAAGCCATTTAAAGTTTTACATTTTTGAATTTGAAAAATGAGTACAGTTGCAATATGTTATTTCACCATTTGTGAAGTGCAGTTTCAAAATATTTTTCATTCCCCTTTGATATTTGACAGGCCATCCTGCTCTAATTGCTCGCCACCGACCATTTCCGGTAACGCATCAAGCTGCAGAGAGGTGGTTGCATCACATGCAACAAGCATTGGACAGCACCCCAGATATTGATGCAGACTCAAAAATCAAAATGATGAATTTTTTCAGGTACAAGTTTTCTTAAAACTGCCTCTTGCCATAGGTGATAGATTACAACTTCCAATAGTAAAATTTAATCAAAAACTGTCTCTTTTCAATTTGCCCCATAAAATGTTCCTGTTCTTTGGTTTTGCTCTCGTTTCAGGCACACAGCATTCTTCCTTGTGGCTGGAGATGAGTTGAAGAAGAATCAAATCCAGCAAACCCCATGCAAGCCCGGGAGCAGCAATCACCAAACGTGTAAAAACTTTTGACAGAATTTCTTACTTAATTGTGAGGAACAACACTCCATTATTATTCATAAAGCCATACATTGATGTAAACTAAGACTTCTTAAAGAACCATATTTATAAATTTTGCAAGATCTATTCTTATATGTATGTTGGTTGCATAACTCAACAGTCTTTAGTTGTTCATAGCAATGAGTCCCTAAAGTTTCCGTGGCATATTGGTTGAGACAGTAGTTGAGTTTCAGCTAATTCAGTTATTAAAAAGTCTTTCAGAGCTGGTAAACGCTCATTCACTATGTATTCTGTTCTGTGAAACTGGACAACTGAAGAGAATTCTTGTCTAACGTGCTTAAAAAGGTGATGGGTTAAAATATTGGATGAAGGATTGTGATTTGAAGCTAAAACTACAAAATAAACAAGCGTCGAGTTGACTCGGTCCCGTGTTAGACTGCTTCCTCGGGGAACTTGGCTGCTCAACGTCCCAGTTTGTTTTTCTGGTAGCTGAACTTTCTTTTTCTGGTCCAAGTGGTCTAAAATGTTTAGCTTCTTAAATTCAACTTCCGAAGCTTCCAACCTGCAGTAGGTTAAAAGCTATAAAAGAAATCTAAGTGCATTCTCTCAACTATATTCTAGTATTTTTCTTTCGAAACATACTGCATTCATACACGCAGTCGCATCTTAACAGGATCAGATATCAATATGGCTACAATTTATTTGACGGGCAGCCACCCAATTTATTTAATATTTTATTGCAAAGCATGCTTATCATGAACTTTTTGCAAGTTGCAAGGCTATATAAAAGTATACTATAACATTCCTTCTCAAAAAAAGAAAAAAGAAAAAAACGTATACCATAACATTGTATACTACCTATTATGCAAGATTTTTAATAATGTCTGGACTTGAAACTAGGGTGGAAAGTGGCGAACTGTGCAGCCGATGATAACGGTAATATGAAAAATTCATGATTGCTCATAATACATGAGCACCTTAACTCATGTTATCATTGCCACATGATAAAAGGACATTACATTTCATGTCAACGTGTTATGTCCTCATCATTATAACAAGAATAGGCCATACATGATCTTTTGTACTGGTCTTGATTTCATAGTATTTGTTGTGGATTTTATTTATTTACTTTTTTTTCGAGTTTGTAGTGGATGCTTGATGGTTTGCATGGACAGATTAATTAATTTATACCCGGAAGATTAGAGCTTCAAGCCAAGCAAATAGAAGCAAGACAAGGCTAATTGAAATGAGCAGGCTCACGTGCAATGCACATGTAAAAGCAAGATGCACTAATGTGCTTTTGTTAGTGGTAAGGGTGTGGAGGAATTTACTATGGAAGTGAGCTCGAGATTGGGATTCTCGATTTCCAATACTCTGCCATGTAGATGTGGATCGAGATACCGGTATTAATATTCAAGATTTGTGAATTAAATTGATTTTTTAATCGGCAAATTGAGTTTGAGATGGTCCTCTAGACTCATAGAGGCTAGACTGTCTTCCAAAATTGATTACAAATATTACATTACAATCAAAAACAGAAATTAAAAAAGCAACTTCAGTCTTTATTGTTTTAGCCTCTCAATGAACATAAAATTACATAAAACCATAAAAGACCCATACTTGTGTAATGATGAATCAGAATCTGACCAAAACTAATGTAGACAACCCCACCTTATCATCATGCCCATCAATTCATTATTTCTACAGTTACCGTCATCATGAGAGGAATCCCTTTCAAGAACAACATAGGGAAAAAAAATTATAAGAGAAATCATTAAAAGACTCAATTTACAACACATCCGTAAAAATATGTAAATTTTGTGCATTGGTACCTGTCTATAGAAAGGGACGAAAATTTGATTTTCACCTTTGCATTGGAGAAGCAAATAATTCATTTAGAGCGGAAATTTTTTTGTTTTTGTTTTAACTTGATATTTTTGAAGCACTCGTTTTGTAATTTGTAGTAGGGCTCTCTCTCTTTTTAACTTGATATTTTTGAAGCACTCGTTTTGTAGTAGGGCTCTCTCTCTCTCTCTCTTTCTCTCTCTTCAGTGCAAGGAATTCTGTTTCTGCAGTTTCAAATTTCAAGCAATATTACTAAAGCGCAAAAGTTATACTCCTCCAAATAACCATGCCTAAAAAAAAAAAAAGGAAAATGCCCAACTAAAGTAACTTAAAGATACTATTGTGAATGCTGAAAGAATATCTTTCACCATGTTGTCCTCCACTCGTGAATTGTAAACAGAGAAAAAGTAGGTAGAAGATGCATAGGATAAGACCTCTCAAAGCATCTTTAAATACTACTTGTGACCAAAGTAAGGTAGAAAAGTTGAAACATTCAGGCTTTTTATTTTGTCTTGTGTTTTTTCCCATTTGCTTTGAGATTTGAGAATCATCGTAATAAACTAAGGTCAAAACCCAGAAACCATAGTTCATAATTAATAATCATTCCCTTTGAAAATTTTGTTTTTGAAACCGAGCTAAGCTAGGTACTATTTTCCATAACTTGGAATAGAGAAAAATAGGTTTTGTAATGTTTGACCCGGAAAGTAAACCCAAAAACAATAATAATAATAACAGTAATCTTATCTACTGATTAATACCTATCATGTTCAATGTATGTATTTCCAGATGGTACTCAATTTAGTCAAAAACTTGAACAAGATTATTAAACAGTAAGAGAAACAAAGAGAAAATGAAACAGAAAACAAGATTTCTCAAATGGGTTTTCTGAAAAAAAAGAGATGAAAATGATATACAAGATCAAGTTTCCCTTATCATATAGTACACACAACATTTTTCTTCATTGTAACATTATAATTAATCCAACAACACAATAGACTTGGGAAAAATCCTAGAGGGGTCAGCAAAACGAGCTGAGAAAGAGCGAGAGAGGTTATCAGGCTCGGCCCAGCCCATTCCTTGATCAAAATTCTTGGAATATGTGGTGGGATCATATGTAGTAGCTTGCAACCTCATAGAAGAAGAGCTTGAAAGACCAATATCCTTGAAATTCTTCTTCTTTGTCTTCTTGATTTTCCTCCAAAACGCAAGCCAACCTTGTTGTGTCTTTATGTCGTATCTGCTTTGCTTATTGTCGTAGCTCTGTCCCAATCTGATGGTTTGGTTACCTGAAGAAGAACTGTACCATTCTTTGATTCTCATTGCTGAAGAGAAAGCTAACTCTTCTTCTTTTTTTTATTTTTTTTTTAATTTTTTGAAAATTTTATGTTCTTCTATTCCATCTACTCGAGACTTAGCTGGTGAGGAGTTTGTTATATAGATGTAACGTGACTTTATGGTTCAAGTTTTATGGATTGTTTAATTGGTGCCAACACGGCGCGGAAATAGTTTTCTTTTTTTTTTCCACTTGTTAAAAAAATAATAAAAAATTATCTCCCAAAAAAAAATCATATGTCTTGGGCTTGGCCTTCATAGATGGCTTTAGTTGTTGACTTCATCCAACTCGATCGGCTGAGACTTGTCACACCTTGTCACACACACCCCCCCCAAAAAAAGGAAAAAAACATGGCATATCGTATGCAGTTCTGTTCTGTGAATATCTAGGAAATAAATAATGCGGAAGCATACAAGTTATTGCTGATTATAATCATTATTCAAAACAACGTAGTATAAAAATCTTAATAGCTTAAATTGTTATTATTTTATATGATTAAACGAACTGTAGTTTGATAATTCTGGCCGATCATTAGACTAGGGAAACCGTAAAAATGGGTTAATATTAATCCATATACATTCCTCACAAATTAAACCAACTATTTCAGTAATAGATTCCTAGGAAATATGTTTATTACTGATGTGAATTCCTTTATAATGATGGAAAATTTAAAAGATAAAAAATAATATGGAAATGAATATACTATCTAAAGGTCTTCAGCTACGGCTTAACTAACGAATAAAAGAATTAGCTACTTAGCTAGAGTCTATAAGAGATTTAAAACGCCAGCAAATAATAAAATTTGTTATTTCCAATAAAATAAATAAATAAATAAAAATTGTTAATAAAATAATAAACGGGTCAAAGAGAGAGACCGCCGAAAGAGTCATTGATTGCTAGGCCCTTTTTATTTTTGCTTCGTCCCTTGAAAAGGGAATGTTTACTTGTAAATGGTTGATTCATAATTGTGCTGAAAGTGTCAAAATTTGAGAACCGCAGACGTTTGAGAAATTAAGACATGGTTCACTAACTTGGAAGTTCTTTTAGGCTTTTAAAAGAGAAGAATTATGTAGTAGAGCTCCTTTTCTGGACGTATTTATGGAGTTTTTCTTTTTAAATCATTAGATTAAATCTGACAGACATAGATTAATAAAAATAAATAACTAAATAAAAGAGAAAAATAGACGCAACAAAATCATTAAATAAATGCTAAATCGTTAGATTTAGCTCTATGTAACTATATCTACTAGAAACTTATCCTTTAAAACAAAGGGGATGGCTACGGTAGGGGCGTCCCTACGTAGGGTCATGGTTTAATTATCGTTGGATGGGAATCTGTGGGGAATAACGAGAATCTGTGGAGAATCTATTTATATACAGATTCCCATCCAACGGTGAATAGACAGAGCCCTACGTAGGGGCACCCCTACTGTAGACGCGCCCTAAAACAAAAGGTTCCTTATCAAAAAAATAAATAAAAAACAAAAAACAAAACAAAACAAAACAGAAGGCTTCTTTAGCCCATTACAAAAAATATAACTCCTACAATAAGAAAAATAGTAATGGCACTGCTCCTTGGTTATTATTGTGCAATCTCTAATCAAGAAAAATGACGACCTCGCATTAAATGATAGATCGCGACATAAATAGAAAGTTCAACTATACAAAAGCTCAGCTCGCACATTGGGGCATATTGGGGTTATAATATGCGATCTAATAACAAGAAACATCTAGAAGAATCTTCAATAAATTAGGCAACTATACTTTCAGGAAATCAACTTCCAATAATTGAACTTAATGGATAATTATCCATTCTTGTATATTGTATAATTACCAAAAATTATAATTACTATTCTGGTCTTTCCCATTCTCAAAATTGAGAAACTTGGGTTATCTTCACCTATATAAAGAGGTTTCAGTATTATAATTTTGTATACACAACTCTATGACAAGCATATCTATAACGCCAAATTCTCTTTTCAGAATTTTTACTTTGAAGCTCTGAACTTCTCTTGTAATCTCTCTCAAATAGTGAAAATATCGTAGACGTAAACTATCTTTTTTAGGCTGAACCACGTAAAAAATTCTTCGTGTTATTTACTGCTTTATTATTTTTATGCAATTTATTTGTAATCCAAATTACAATTATCTCGTTGACAAAATCTCTATCAATAGTTGTGATGACAAAAACGATACTCAAAACTTTTTTGTCTACTGCAAATGTTGTGACACTTCATTTACTTTTTAAAAAGTAACACTAGAAGGTCTCTACTTGTTTACCAAAATTCTATTCTATTCTATTGAAAATTCACCAAGCTATGTTTTAGTTGATTTTTTATATTGCAATTACAAACACTTGTAATAAAGGATTTTGGATAAATGACTTATTAGTCCCTGAACTAAGGAGAAAGTCTCACTTTGGTCCTTAAACTTAAAATTGTGCCTTATCTCACTTTGGTCCTTAAACTTTAAATTGCGCCTTATCTCACTTTGATCCTTAAACTATTAAAAATATTTTGTTTTAGTCCTTTTTGCTTTACATTTTATTAGATTTTTATCAAAATAAGCACGAGTTGCATTTCTCATTCTATATTAATGATTTTAACAAAATATTACATTTTGGACAATTTTAGATTGTATTATTATCCTATCTGTAACTAATTTTTGTTTAACCAATCATTTTTAAACTGTTTTAATTCATGTTCTAATCTCTTTATAGTGTTGGACTATGCTTTTAGATATGAAATAAGTACAACAGAATAGTAAATATGTCTTATGTGCTTATTCTTTTAAGAATAAAATGAAATACATAGCGAAAGGACTAAAATGAAACTTTTTTAATAGTTTAAGGATCAAAATAATGTAATTTAAAGTTTAAGGACCAAAGAGACTTTTCTCCTAATTTAATAGCTATTATCGCAAGGATTTTATTTCTTGTATCTAATCAAATGGTCAATTGCCAAATCCACTAGCAATGTTGCAGAGACTAAATAATTCAAAACCCACATGGTAAAAATTCAACCTATATAAGACTGTTGCAAACATCATGATGTTAATGACTTTACTAATTTGACGGTTTCAAAAATCAGAACATGAACACGATCAAAACAACTTTAGTAAAACTTTCATGGCAATCTGATTAGACTATTAGTAGACTAAGAGAATAATAGTCTAATCACATTACCATAAAAACTTTAAAAAGTAGTTAAATAATAATAATAATAATAATAATAATAATAATAAGCATCATCACTCCTAATATGACTGCTCATAAATATAAGTTGCAGAAAGCACTACTAAAACCTTGTGGATTCCAATCCACAAGAGTTGGTGGGAAATTTATAACCATGAGATTGCATTATCAAAGTGGAAGAGAAAAATTTCCCAATTCAATGTAATGCTTAAATAGCAAAAAGAAGCTGGCATAGGGACCAGAATGGTCTTATATTCTTATTATCATTATCTGCTAAGGTCCAAATTCAATGAGCAGTCATTCCACCTTATGACCCACAAAAAAGGACCAAATAATAAATACAATGCATTCGCATAAAATGTCCTGAAAATTCTTTAAACATTACATTTAACATTACCTAGATGGATAGAACAAAAGCATTTAAAGCAGAAGAGTGACTACAAGAATTACATTGAACTTTTTTCAGAATCACACAGGCTCACCCGCCTGTGATTTGGGTGTGTGGAAGGCTAAAGTAGCCTTTTTAACAGCAAAATTTTCCACACACAAACTACACAAGAATAAAGACTCCTAAAACTAGACATTGCCAAAAACATTTTGTCTCATGCAAAAGCTATGTATATATTTAAATATAAGATAAAACTTCCCAGAATAGTTAGGAGCTTAAGCATGAGGCCCACCATTTGATTTGTGCGACTTTGTAATGGACTTCAACTTTTCATAGCCATCAGAGCAGGCATGAGAATAGTCTGACATGGCACGAAAAAGCTCAGGCAACCGAGTTCTGAGGTTCCCAAGTGACTTCTCTCTCACCTGGACGCAATGTCTCTGGTGAGCTTCAACTTCATCTTCCAACCTCTTCTTCAAGCTCTCAACAGCAAATTGCTTCTCCGAGACGGGATCCTTTGTATTTGCATCTTCACCCCTTTCTGGATCCGTTTCGTCAGGCCCCCTCCGCTGCAAGTACTTCTGGTACCATTCTTCAAATGCCTGGCTTTTGCGCAGAAACTCCTTCCGAGTCTCCTCGCACTTCTCCTTTAGCTTCATTTCTTCCTCCTGATGAAGTATTATGGTCTTTATCACAGCAGCGAAGGATGAAATGGCAGATTTGGCAAGTTCATCAGGAAGCTTTTCGATCAAGTCGTGCCATGAATGGAGGAGGGCTTGAATCGGGGGATTCTGGACTCTTGGTGGGGAAGATATTTTCTCTTTTAAGCTGCTTTCAATGGGAATGAGATTCAACTTTAACCAACTGTTAAGAGCCTGAATGTATTGCTTCTGATGAGTCACAAGCTTTTCAAATTGTGAATTCCATTCTTGGACAACGTTGTAAAGTTGGATAGTTCGGTCATGGTGGTGCTTGGTTGTTTCTTTTGGAGCATTAGCAAGGTCAAGAGCCTTGAGGTCTGTAACAATCTTCAGCTGACTATCGTGGTGCAAGCACATAGTTTCCCACATTTTCGCCATCCTGTAAAGCAGATATCAGACATTTATGGTCACAGTCCAATTCAAAGCAAGCTATTTATATACACACACAACTTTCAAAGTCAATGACCATGGGTTCTCTCAAATGAAAAAGAGAAATAGATCATATCCAATGAATTAAACATCAGAATGGGGGAGGAAACAATAGTGTTTTTATGGTTATTCTTCTCTCAAATGATATTCAACTGAGGCAAAGAATTTCTGCATTAGTTGGCCACACATCACAGTGCTACAATTAATAACAAGACAGTTCAGGCGGTGAACGAAAATTCATGAGACGGGAAAGAAAATTGCTATTTCAGCTTCAATTCCGAAAGTTTGAGGGATTTTTTTTTTTTAAAAAAAAAAAAAGGAAAGGTACTTTTGTACTGCACAGGTAACAACAGAAATGGATTTCTAGTTTAATCTATAAATGCAAACACTGATAAACAGGCTCCTGGTGCGTAACAAAGAACATGTAAAGACAAAGAAACTAAAATCTGCTCTGTCAAGAACTGACACATCCTTCCAAAGCAGTAACAAAATATCTCAGCGGAAAATTCAGTCTTCAAAACTCACCCATCTGTGAGACTAACAAGTTTTGGGTATAACTGCTCATCACGTAATCGATTTACTTCTGAAACTGTGGAATCCATGGACTGCATGTCAACTATGTATCTTGTGTGCAAATGACTAACAGCTGCTTTTGTTTTTTCCAAAGATTCAGCACTAGCACCACGCTTCTTCTGCTTGTTCAGAAGAGAAACCTTTCTCTGATACTCTAGCTTCATTAGCTCGCCTTGCTATCAATTGAAACAAGATTCAAAAAGTTTCAGTCAATGAGAATAACATTATAGTACAGGAGAAAAAAGAGTATTAAGTTACTCCAGAAGTTACATATATGACGGCACATATATCACAATATTCAGAAGAAAGAATTACAGGATTTTGAGTAAGTTCAAATAGCCAGTGGGTAGATAATCTCCTGAATGTACAATTAAAAACTAGAGGGAACACCATGACTAACAGCTATTGTGAAAAGGGAGAGAAGGATGAACCAAATGCAGTGTACGCTGCTGCGTACCTTAACTTCATCATAGAGTTTCTTTTCCCAAGCCAACAACTTATCCAAAACAGTGGCATGACTTTCGTATTCTTCTGAATCAAACTCATCCTTCCCACCATCTCCATCGGGTATGCCTTTGAATGATCTATTCCATGTAATGACACGCATTACCCTGGCAGAATGATCTATGTGTCCTGTAAAACACCAAGATAATCAGTAGTGAATAATGATTATCCCTTAAGCACATCAGTAATCTTGGCTTAGTAAATGTCAAATTCTCAGCAAAAGGGTCGTTACAAATCAGTCTCGAGTTTCCTTGCACTGGAAAAATCTTGTGATCCTTGTGTTTTACAACAGAATGTTCAACTAATATATTCGAATATGGGCTGTAGGCATCAACTTAACGGCGAACAACAACGTTGGATATAACACTTTTTCACTTTTGAAAAGAAAGTAAGAGAAAAAGACAAGTTTTGAGGTCAGGACTCAGATTCTCCAAAAGCTCCTATGAAAAACCGAAGGTTATAGTATATAAATAAACAAACATATTAGCAGCAAATGTTTAGCACATAGAGGTAACATTATGCATTTCTTTGAGAATTCAACATTACATCTAAACAAACATAAACATGAACATTAAAAAAAAAAAAAAAAAGAAGACAAGAAAATAAAAAGAAACACCCTCTAAGAAAATGGAGTAAAAGAAAATTTAAGTCGGTGACCACCGTGGATGATGAAACAAAGAAGCAGAAGCCCAAATTACCTCGATTGTCTGCGAAATTGGAGTGATAATGTAACCGAGTGGCCTCGAGCATCTTCGAAACCTCCTGAGCACCCTCGGAGGCCTTTAAGAAATGATCATCAATCCGATTCAATATCTGTATCAAGCTCACACTTGGACCCACCTTCCCCACTCTCCTGAAATCCGGCGGCGCCGTATGCGAATGCTCGATCGGCTTCGGCACCGCCGCCTCCGTCTCTTCCGGCTTCTCCTCCACCTTCTCCGGCGTCTTGGGCTCAACCTTATCGATCCCAACCCCGCCGCCCCCACCCACATTCTCAGCTTCGTCAAAATCCATGGTCTCATTCTCATCATTTTCGTCCTCTGCGCCCAAGGACGACCCGGGCATATGTTCCACATTGAAGAAGTAATCCCAAGCCATGCCCTTGGACTCCGGCATCGGCGGCACCGCCTTCATCATCTCCGGGGTGCGCGGCGGAGACGAAGAAGAGGACGGCGCCGCTTCCTGGGCTGCCTTTCGCGGGCGCCTAGCTCGGTGTATGACTTGGCTCCTTTCTTCATCTTCTTCATCCTCCTCTTCCTCGGCAATGGCGACGGAATGGTTTTGGCGGCCGGGTTTCCGAAGCTTCGTCGGGATCTCGGGCATGCTCGTGGCGCGCTGGAGCACCGGGCTCGGCGAGAAGTTGGGGAGAGGCGGCGGCGGAGGAGGTAGGTTATCGATCGGAGGCGGAGGGGGCGGCGGAGGTTCCGAGGTGGTTTCCAGCGCCTGTTGATGGGGATGGTGGTGTTGAAGTTGAAGCGGCGGTTCTTCGGCTTCGCCATGGGCGTAGTCGCTCAAGGCGGCGCCGGTGTTCTTCAAGGAGATGGCGTAGCCGGAATGCCCGGCGGCGAAGGCGTTCCTAGCAACAACCGCCTCTTTCATCAAGATTTTCCGCTCCTTACACCTCGAAACGGACTCCTCGTTCTCTATTCTCGACTGGGCACACCCCATTTTCGAGGGTTTTTCTTCTCAACTGAGCAAAACTAGTCTACGGAGTTTTGGCTAACAAAAATACCCTTTTTGACATCTAACAAAATAGAAAGCAAAAGCTTTGAGTAGCGGGTTTGGTTTCGAGAGAAAAACAGAGAAAGTAAGTGACAGGAAAAGAAAAGAAAAAAAGGGTTTTTGTGAGGAGAGAAGGTGAAACCAAAACCTGGGTTGTGTTCTATTTTTCTTTTGTTTAATGGATTTGAAGCTAGTTGGGTATGCCTAAAAGGAGGAGGCGTGACTTTCTTGGTTGGAAGCAGCCATGGCTTCTTTTCCTTCTTCTTCTTCTTCTTCTTTGGGCTCAGACTGGTGGGCACAAGTTATGCATTTACAGGAGAGAGAGAGAGAGAGAGAGAGAGAGAGATGGAGAGTGGCATGAAAAAAGAAGAGAAGAGCAGAGATGCTGCCAAGCTCGTACTCAGAGATATGCAGAGAGCACAGAGCGAAGGTGGTGAACTCGCCGAGAGTATGGAAATGTTAAGCTACTCGCTTGCTTTGATTACGAGGTGTCCTAATCATGATTTTTTTAAAACAACGGTCACATTTTTTGATGTTATTCGATGTGGTTCGCCGTTTGCCTTCCCGGAATATGTAATAATTGTATCATTCACAAAAAAAAAAAAAAGAATGTATAATAATTGTAGTGAAATTGGTTTTCCTCGTTTTTTTTATAATAATGTATAATTCTCTCGTGGGTTTTTTTGAGTGAAATTAGTTTTTTTTTTAGAGATGTTTATATTTTTTTTTAGAAATTTATACTCTTATTGTAACTAATTTAACTAGTGATTAATTTAATTTCTTTGAAAAATCCTCAAAAAAAATAATAGTAGTATTATAGTATATTATATGGGCAAATTCTGTAGCTAAAAGCCTCTCCAAATGCATTTTTGAACGGACTTCTTCTTATTACTTGTCAAATTCATCAAAGCAATTTTTTTTGTGATTTTGTTTTGATATATATAATATGTAAATTTAGCATGTAGCACGTAGTTATCTGACGCCAAAAAAATTTAAAAACTTAAAAAAGAAAAGAATTTTATAGTGTAGTTTGGCTGGTTTTAATTTTTATCTACTTTCCCAATAGGGCTAGCGTGAGTGGGTAGGGATTGAGTATTAGATCAACAGTTCAACTCTCAGAATGCGTGAGCTATTTTTCTTTATTTGTAACAAATAGTAGTCATTAATTAAGCTTTACTTTAAAAAAAAAATCTATATGTACGTGCATATCATTTTTATATATAATTCTTTTTTTTTGGTTAAAACATTTTTATATATTCTAAAATTGTGCAAAATAATTTGAATTAATCGAAGCACTTTCTCAGTTTGTGGTACGGATCGGAGCAAATGAGCTTGACAAATTGCACCAATAAAAATTTTCATGAAAAAAAAAATATTATACGAAGTTGAAAAAATCTAATTTACAAATTATAAAGTTCCAAATCAAAAGTTGACAGCGTAAATTTTTGTTGTGGTGATTACAACGACAACAATGGTAACGATAATGACGATACTAATAGAAAAATTAAAATAAAAAGTGAAAATAGTAAAAAAGAGGCACAAGAGTTTGAGCGTGGTTCAGCAATTTGCCTACTTCCACATTGAGGGAGATCAAACAATTCCACTAACAACTATATAACAAGTGGATTACAATATACTCTCAATCTCACAACCTAAATCCCAAGTATACCCAAGGCCCTCTCACAACAACCTTGCAGCAAGGTTGTACTAACTCCAACAATCTTATTGCGATGTTGCTATGTCTCAAACAACCTCAATGCAACGTTACTCACTCTTGTCAGAAACTTCACTCAACCCAAGGAGGACTTTTGTTCTTCAATAAGCTCACTACACTTAAAGAGCTCTCAACGTTTCTATGTACTTAAAATAGTGAGAACATCACCCTATTCTTCTATAGAAAGTTGGCTGATCAAACAAGACATTATCATCTTTGGAAAGCTTGGCACTGCTGCACATAAGAGTAAAAACATTCTTTTGCACCAGCCATATTTGTTTTCTCTAATAAATCTAAAACATACTTGGATTGAGTTAAGTATAGATTAGAAGAACTTCTAGATATTTCAAAACCAAGGAAATAATTGACAGTTTCCACAACCTTAAGTGCAAAATGATCATTAAGATCAATCATAACCCTTTTTATTATTGCAGAGCAGTTTTCTGTAAGCAGTATGTCATCGACATATACTAGCAAATATAAGTTGACTTCAGACGTCTTGTAATAGAACAAAGAAGTGTCAGAAACTGAATTCATAAAACCCCAGGTAACAAGAGCTTGTTTGAGCTTATCAAACTAAGTATAAGGAGCTTGTTTAAGTCCATAAAGAGCCTTTTTGAGCTGACAAACATAATAAGGATATCGAGAATCTACAAAACCAGCAAGCTATTTCATAAACACAGTTTCTTGAAGATCACCATTTAAAAATATATTATTAATATCTAGTTGTTGAATATCCCAGTTATTCTGAACAATTAATGTAAGTATCACATGAATAGTTAAAGACTTAATAATAGGACTAAAAGTTTCTGAGTAATCTAAGCCAGGTGTTTATGAAAGCCTTTGGCCACCAACCTGGCTTTATAATATTGTATAGAACCATCATGACAATATTTAACTCTGAACACCTATTTATTATCAACAATATTTATAGAAGAATCAAGAGGAACTAAAATCCAAGTGCCATTTTTCTGTAAAGCATCAAATTCATCCTGCATAGCTTGTTTCCAACACACTTTATACTGATCCAGATTGACTACTCACTTACTAAGCTCAGTAAACTATATGTGAAGAATATCATATACTTGCATGATGTGCCTTCGAGCATAGTTTTTGACAGAGATCCAAGGTTTACCTCTAAGTTTTGGAAAATCTTGCAAAAACTATTTGGTATGCAGTTAGATATCAGTACAGCTCACTATCCTGAGACAAGTGGCCAATCTGAAAGGACCATTCAGATTCTTAAGGATATGCTCTGTTGTTGCATACTAGACTTTAGTGGGAACTGGGATGATCATCTTCCTTTGATGGAATTTACTTATAATAACAGTTACCAGACCAGTGTAAGTGTGGCTCCATATGAGGTACTATATGGGAGGCCGTGTAGATCGCCTTTGTATTGGGCAGAACCTGAAAAGCATATTACTCTTGGACCTGAATTGATTGAGGAGACTATTGAGAAGATTAAGAACATCCAAGAGAGACTCAAGGAAATTCAGAGTCGCCAGAAGAGTTATGCTGACCCTAAGAGGCGTGAGATAAAGTTCGATACTGGTGATTCCGTTATTCTTGAAAGTGACTCCAAGGCGTAGTGTTACAAGGTTTGGAGTTAAGATAAGCTTGCTCCAAGGTATATTGGTCTCTTTAAGATCACTGAGAGAATTAGATCAGTGGCGTATCGCTTGAATCTACCTGCAGAGTTAGGTCATGTGTATAATGTGCATGTACCGATCTAAAAAGATGTATCCTATCAAGAACAGCCTGTTTGCTTGTTGGCAATAGAGTTGAAGGTGCTGGGCAACAGAGAGATTCCGCTTGTCAAGATGCTTTGGGAACATCACAAAAAAGACGAGGCTACTTGGGACCTTGAGACAGAGATGTATAAGAAGTACACTCATTTGTTTAACTTTCAGTTAGAAGTTATATTGTAATGTAAACCTTAACTTGTATTTGAATTTTTGGACGAAATTCCTATAAGGAGGGGAGAATGTAAAATCCCAGATTTTCCAAGGGCAAAGTGGTCACTTTGTTATTTTTCGGATTTAATAAGAGAGGGACTAAATTGTAAAAATTTTAAAAAGTAGGGACTAAACTATAATTTTTGGAAGGATTTGATTGAAGGAGTTTTGAAAAGTTAGGGGTCAAAATATAATTTTAGAAAATTGCACAGTGCCCTACTAGGAGGGCACACATGGCCCTCATCACTTCTCTCCTCACTCTCTCTCTCTTCTCCCTCGACCTCCCTCTGCTTTCCCTCTCGTTCTCAGCTGCCGAAGGAGCAAGGGACTGCCGAGTAGCCACCGGCCACCATCCGGCCACCCTGACCCCTAGCGTTACCTCGCCATGCCGCCGGTCCCGAGAAGCCGCCCAGCTCCCTCTCTGGAAAAGTGCCGATTTCAAGCCTTGGGAGTTTTGATTTTTCGGCACCGTTTCGGACTGTTTCGACGTGTGTTCTTGGGCTCGTTAGATTCGTCTTGTCGCAAGGATCATCAATATATATATTTTGTGACTCTATTTTGCCCGGTTTGAAAGTTGTCATTTTTTAGTTATTTGAGCTTGAGTTTGACTTTTTGATTCGACCGTTGGGTCGTATTTTTGATGTCATTTTTGGAATATACTCGAAAAATGAAGAAGATTGATATATATTGACTATATTTTGTGACCGGTACGAAAAACGAAATCGGACAGCTAAGATTGCCTTATTTTGCAAGCCACCGGTCCGGTTTCGGCCTGAACCTGAATTGGACGAATTATATATCTAACTTAGCTATTTTGGGTGCTAATAATTCAGTGAAGAGGTCTGTTTGTGGATTTGAAGCTCCGTTGAGAAGCTAATTTTTCACAAGAGAACAATCAAAGGCTTAGAATTGGTTCCTGACCCTCCGAGCGATCGTCCAATAATACCGTGAGGATTCAATAGTGTGGTATCACTATTCTAGTTAGATAAAGATTCAGTTACCTCTGTTTTATATCGTTTTTGAATAAAACTTACTTCTACAACATATGATGACAAATGTAATTTTTGAACTAATTGAATATATGTGATGGAATTTAATTGTATGATATATATTGTATTGCTCTGAGAAATTTCTAAGTACAGGTTATTTTTGGGTATATCAAAAATAGGATCGTTATGATGCCCGGTTCAACTATTGCTTGATCAACACTAGTAGAATCTGTAGTAGTGAGCAAACCACAAGCAATTAGAGATGTAGGCTTAAAAATACCTAACTTGGACCGAGTAGTCATTGAGTGAACAGAGTTAGGACAAATTCGATGCATTGTAGAAACAACTTCAGGTACATGGACATAATTCTGTGATGACAAAACTTGAGAATCTACTTCAGCTGGAACAGGGTGTAGAAAAAGAGCACTAACAATTGGTGCAAAATCATTAGAGATAAAGTGTATACCATAATTATATCATAAGTGATATCTGCAACAGCATCAGAACAAGCAGCTCCGCCAGTACTAGCACCAGTAGTTACCTTAGTAGTTACAGCTAGAGTGATTATAGGTTGAAGAGGCTAAAAATGATAACTAGGTTGCAAAGACTTGGAATAATCTGCATTGCAAGTATTAGACGAACCAGCAAAGCTTTGTGCAAAAAGAAAAGTAGTCTCATCAAAAGCAACATTTCGATTATATAGATTCTGCCAAAAGAATGCAAGTAGCATTAGCCTTTATGCTTATCACTATAGCCAACAAATACATATATAGATGACCTAAACTCTAGCTTATGAGAGTTATAAGGCCTTAAATGAGGATAACAAGCACAACTATAAGTCTTTAAAAATTAATAATCTGGGGCATGATAAAAAACCAATTGAAATAGAGTTTTAAGACTGAGAATATGGAAGCCTATTAATGAGAAAAACAACAAAGGCAAAGGCTTTCCACCAAAAAGTTAAAGGCATACTTGCTTTTGCTAACATTGAAAGCCCTATTTCAACTATGTGCCTATGCTTCCTTTCAATTCTACCATTTTGAGTATGAGTATGTGGACAAGGATGTCTAAAAGTAATACCAAGATTTTGAAAGTATGGAAACACACTTCAAAATTCACCACCCCAATCAGATTAAACACATTTTAACTTCCTGTCAAATAACCTTTCAACATAAGCTTGAAAACGGAAGATAAACTGTTTAGCATCAGACTTAAGTACCAATAGATATATCCAAGTGAAACGAGTAAAATCATCAACAAAACTAATGTAATATATATATCCTTCAGTAGATAAACAAGGAGCATGACCCTATAAATCTGTATGCACCAGTTGCAAAGGAAACTGAGTTTTATTCATTGATGTCTTGAATGGCAAACAGTGAGATTTATCATATTGACATGAGGAACAGAAATTGACATCAGATATATCTGAAATTAGTACATGTAAACTACTAATAACTTGTTTTAAAAATTTTATAGAAGGATGACCAAGTTTACAATGCCATAAGTCCATAACAATGGCAACTTTGGTCTGATTTTTATTTTGAACTATATCAGAAACACTAGAAAATTGACTACTAGAATTTTTAGCAGCAAGAAAAATTCCTTTATTGATGAAAGCAGCTCCACCAGCACTTAGCTCAGCTCCATTGACACCATGAGTAACAGTGCTTGGTAAATCTAGCTGATACAATCCATGCTTAAGCCTTCCTTGAAGAAAAAACTTCTTCGAACTCAGATCCTTCATAAGACAAAAATCAGAATAGAACTCAGCCACAACTTGATTATCACGAGTAAACCTTGAAATGCTCAGGAGACTTTTAGTGATATGAGGAGCATGCAAAATATTGTTAAGCAGAAAAGAACGAATTTTTACGAGAAATCACAGTAATGCCAACATGAGAGATTGGGAGATAAGTACCATTATCAACTTGAATTTTGTCTTTGCCTTTGTAATCAGAATGAATAATTAGGTTGGCAAGATTAAATGTAATATGATTAATGGCACCACTATCAATGTACCAAAAAGGATCATTGACAGTGGCTGGAAAAGCCACATAAGTTGCAGGGGAAGAAGAATGACCACCAGTTTATTGGAAAGAAGATCCAGACTCAAGTGATATATTTGGATCAAAGCGAGAGTAACAACGATAAGCAAGATGACCAACTCGACCATGGATTTGACAAATTGGGTGATGACCACCACGGCCTCGAGCACCATCTCAAAATCCTCCACGAGAAGCATGAAAACTATGACCACCAGCACTAGCACCAGAGTTCAGAGGACTAGACTAGGATTTTGGACCAGAACTAGCTCGATTATCATTTTTGTGTACAAGATTTGCTGAGAGAGAATGAGGATCAAGTAATCTAGAGGATTGAGCTTGATCAATACGTATCTCTTGGTTTTGAAGCATGAACTAAGCTTCATGAAGAGAAGTAGATTCAGAACGAGAAGTCAAATTCACCATAACAGGATCATACTTAGGTCCAAGACCTCCAAGAATGTACAAGACAAGTTCATTATCAGAGAGAGCTTGACCAGCAACAGCAAGATTGTCAGTAATGCCTCGAACTTTGAAGAAATAGTCATTGATGCTGAGTGAGCCATTCTTCATTGATTAAAGCTGAAAACGAAGCCGAAGAAGATGTGTTTTCGAGGTAAAGCAAACAATTGTTGACAGACCAAACCTGAGCAGAAGAGGTACAATAAATCACATGACCAAGCATGGGGTCATAAATCGAAGCAAACAACCAGCTCATAAGAGCTTGTATGAATCCAGAAAGAGTACTCTAGATTGAGATGAGGACCAGAACCAGAAGCTTCTGAAGTTGAAACAGAGGTGCGAGCAGAGAACTCTTGACCAGGTTGAAGATGAAGAAACTACTCGGTACAGAGATGTGTTCCAAGTAGAAAACCTTCAAGATTGTGAGCACGAACAGTGGAGAGAATCTGAGAACAGAAGAAGGCAAAGTTCGAACGATCAAGCTTAAGCGCGAGAGGAATAAGAGCTGAAAGAAAAAGAAGTTGTTGACCAAGGATCGCCATGGATGAAAGCTCTGATACCAGTTAAGATTTACACTATAAAGAATATTAGAAACAAATGAAACAGAGGATCGAAGAAGAAAGAGCTCAGCTGAGCTTCTATTCTATTATAATGGTATTTATACAAAGATAATACATTCTAACAGAAAGAAGCTTCAAGAACTTCTTCTGAACTACCTTAACAAAAGGAAATAGAAAGCAGTTTCTAATTACAACAAGGACTCTGCTAACCTGGAACTAAGCTGATGACTCAGTTGTGACTCAACTTCTTTACAATGTGGTGTATTGGTTGTTTTGAACACTCATAAAAGAAATATACGAGCGCATGGTATATTTTGTTGATATGACTTATAATGTAACTAAACAATACGATACTTTTTCTAAGAAAATAATACTAAATATGAACTATAATATAACTAAACAATACGATACTTTTTTTAAGAAAATAATATTGAATAAGTAAATTTATTTCTGCGTCATTTTTTTACTACATCTTTTTTTCTTAAATAAAATTTAGAATTTCTTCAAACAAACAAGAATACGGTAATGAATCTAATACAAAGATCTAATTCCATGTTTTTGGTAATAATTATAAATCTTCAAAATCATTTTGATTTTCTAAAGATAAAAAATAAATAAATAAATAAATGTGCATGAGATATTGAAGAAGACAAAAAATTTCAAAATAGAGCACTATGATAGATATTTCTTTTAAATCTTTTGAATATATTTCCACTACTTATATAATGATAGTTTTCCAGCACTATAATAGATATCTTTTTTAACTCTTTTGAATATATTTCCACTATTAATACAAAGATAGTTTTTCTATAGAATTCAATATATGATGAAATGAATTCTTCGGGACAAAAATCGTAAAAAATTCAAATCAAACAGAAAATTGGAGAAAATTACACATAAACAAGAAAATAAACAAAATCCTCAAAAATCCACATTTGGTTAGGGTAAAATCTCTATAAATCTATTTTTTTTTTATAGTGATCTCTATAAATCTAGATTTGTAGAAATATATACCTTCATACATGTGGAAAGATTATTGAAATAGAAATGGTTAAATATAGTAATGATTCCTAAATTATACTCATTTTTTCACTTAGGCCCCTAAACTTTCAACTTACATAGTAATTGCTTATAAATTATGCAATTGTTATTGTAATGGCTCCTTTGTTACAAACCATTAGTTTTTTAACAAAAATAGTTATGGACAAAGCATATAATTGGGTATTATTTACTTCTATGAGTCAAATTCTCATTTTTAACCATAGTTACTAAACTGTATATTTTGCACATGACTCATTTCTATAAAAAAATATAATAGTTTATGGGGAAAAAAAATGATCATTGCTGCAATAATTATATAAGTCTTGGTAGTCTACTATATAAGTTAAAAGTCTGGATTCTTATTCTTGATCATAATTACTAAACTGTGTACTCTGTAATGACTTATTTTTGTTAAATATTTAATAGTTTGTGGCAATAAGATTATTGTTACAATAATTACATAATTCAATGGTCATTAATTTATAAGTTGAAAATGCATGGATCAAAATAGTACAATAGGTATAATTCAGGGGTTATTAATATCATTAACTAAAATAGAAACATAAAGTTGAGAAAAATCCTACCAAAGAAAGAGATTCGTCTCTAGGAGGTTGGAAATTGACAGATAAAGGTTGGAAATTGACGTATGAGAATCATTGATAATGAATAAATTATAATGTTTGTAAATTATTTAGTTGTTACACTATTTAATATGTTTGATATCGACGTATACACTATCAGAAATTGTTCCCTATTATAAAGCAATTGAAAACTAAATTAGTTTTTTTTTTTCAGAATTTGAAAATAGGAAATTAGAAGCTTAAACCTCTACTTTGGAAGTGAGATGTGACAATAAATTAAGTTAAACATGCAACCATAAATTAGCTGTTAGTATCATATTTGTTGTTTCATTATAAAGTCATGCTAACAAGTACCGCTAATTTTTAGGAAATTAGACTGATCAGTAGTTTATAGGCCTCAACGTTTACTTTTAGCACTGTATTTTTTAGTTATTTAATTTTATAGAAGCTTTTGCCGTGAATACCCAAATTTCTCATTTTTTTTTTTACTAACTAGTTGAGATTCAAAAGCATGACATGCTTAATTTTGGTAAGAATTGTTATACTTCAAAATATGTTTGGTTAACTACAGGTTTAAATAATAAAAGATATCTTGGCCACTCCTCCTTCCTTGAGGCAAATGTTGTCCCTTCCGCATCCTGGACTTGGAAAAGCATTTGTAAATCTAGAGCACTCTTTCAAAAATGAGTGTATCGTTTCATTGGGGATGGGCGAAGTATGATCATCTGGGACCATCCATAGGTTCCAAGTTTTGAAGGTTTCAAACCTAAGCCCTGTGGAAGACCGTGCTAAAGTTTTTTCTTTGTTTATGATTTCATTCTTCCAAATGTCAAATGGGACCTACCAAAACTCTTGTCATCTTTTGATCCAAATCAAGCCACTGCTATCTCAAAAATCCCACTTCCATCGAATTCTTGGAGCGATTTCTGGATATGGTCTCCTACTTCAAATGGGAAGTTCTCTACGAAATCAGCCTATCTCACACACCAAAAAGCCCATTTATGAAACCACTCCCTTCTTTCATCAGTTCTCTGGAATAAGCTGTTAGGTCCAAGGTGTTGGCCAGTATTGACAAACAATTGGCAAAAATAATAAACTCAAGTTGTTGTGAGAAAACTAACAAGTTGTTGCAACAGGTCTGCTGATGTTGTAAAATACTTGTTGCAACAGGTTTACAGGATTGCTCGCAACGGATTTACGCCGAAAATCTAATTTTCCTTATTAAACATTTCTAGAAGGATAATAGGGATTATTGCTGATGGAATTTCGTGACTAAGCTAGGCCTAATTGATTGAGATATTTTATCTCATTTTCCTTGATTAAGTTTCCATTTTTAGATTGATTCTTGCTCTTTATTACCTCAAATCTTGGATAATGATTGTTTACAAGTATATAAGCAGAATCAAGATAATATTTCGTCCATTATGGTGCAGATTGTGTCCTCATTAATTTAATGTAATTAATTTGATGAGCTGTCAGGATTTTCAGGCAGAATGTGTTGCAACAGATTGTGCTGTTTATGGAAAGTTCTCTTATTTGATTTTGATTGACTCCAATTAATTGTGAAATCAATCTTTGCCTTTAAGGAAAGTTTTTGCAGGTAAATAAGAGTGATTTCAGCTGATTAAGAAGAGCCAAAATCGTGGAGAACTTCTCTCTATGCACCTGGACACTTTTCAGGGATGATTCATGAAAGCTGTTGCAACAGATTTCAGACTGTCCAAATAAGGAATGACAACAGATTTCGTGGCAAATCATTCCTTTCTTATTTTCAGTCTCTTCACACCAAGAAAGCACGAAAATGGGGCTGGAAATTCATCTATAAAAGCTCACCAAGTCCAAGGAATTTGTATGCACTTCAGAGATAAAACTATGCTACAATAGAGCTTTTATTTTGTGCCCAAACTATGAGAAAAAGAGAGCATTTGTAAAAGAGTTTTGGGAGTTTATTTTTGTGTGAGCCTTGAATGTTCTTAGAGTAATTAGCTCTAGGAAAATCACTTGAGATTGTAAAAGTCCTTCGGAAGAAGGGCTGGGTGATCTTCGGGAGAAGATAGGTTCTAGTGCATAGGAGGGAGTCCTAGTGTGTGAAACTGAAAGCACGCCGTAGCAGAGAAGATTGATCCAGCTATTGGAGGGAGTTCAAGATTTTGGAGTCAAGTAAGATGAGTGGAGCTCGCTGAACATATTGAGTGAAGAGTCAAACACGGTGCATCAAGATATGAGGGAGTCTTTCTTGTTTAAGTCATTGGTGTTTGTACTTTAAAAATTTCTACTAATACGTTTCTTTCTCTGGGCGTGGCCCCATGGAGTAGGTTATTGAAAAATAGCCGAACCATGTAAAAATCTCTGGTGTCATTTATTTTCCTTTAATTTTGTTATTGTGATTGTTTTGCCTATAGCACACGTTTAATACTTCATTGTTGCAACAACAACAATACGACTAACTGTTGCAACAGCAGCGGAATTCCTCTAACTGTTGCAACAACAACGACAACCAATTTTTATATTTGTTTATTTCTAAAAATAAATCAAAAAATTAGTATACCTGTAATCTTGGATCTTTCATAAGCTATGGGCGGTTCATGTCCATCCCGGACATAAAATCATGTGGTGGCAGGCTATCTTAGATATCCTGCCTAACAAAATGTCGCATTGCCAGAGTAGTCAATATAGAGAATATAGCATGTCTATTGTGTAGCCAGCACCAAGAATCAATTAACCACCTGTTCTTCTTCTGCGATATTTCTCGTCGAATCTAGTTCGCATCTACTTGGAATCTCAGACTTTCCCCAAATTCCACCCCAACCTTAGCTTCCTAGTTTGAATTCATTTGGAATTTAAACCTATCACCCTACTTTAAGATTCTGGTTTATGCCTCTGTTGTAATGGACCTGATCTGGATGACCAGAAACAAGTTAATACACCAAGATACCCCCTTGGATATGAACATCCTCATCAAAATGATCCGACCCATGGCAGAGGATTACTCTGCCTTTTTAACCAATACTGACTGCCCTTCCATGGAACCGACTTGGTACCCACCCCTAACTGAATGGTTCAAAATTAGTTTTGATGCAGCTGTTTATAGGAATGATATCTCAATTGCTGCTGTTTGCTGAAACCATCTTGGGGAGATCATCGGTATTAAGACAAATAAGTCTTCTCCTGGCTCCCCCCTATTTGGGGAAAGTCTTGCAGCAAAATTAGCTACTCAGTTGGTGATAAAACTCGAGTTAAATTTTGTTATTCTGGAGGGGGACTCTAAGTTGGTTATCCAGAATATTGATCAGGAGATAATAGAGGCCAACTTGGAGATCTCGAACATAGTTTTTGACTGCAAAACCTACTCTAGTCCATCCCAGTATGGAATACCTTATTGGTTCCTAGATTATCTAACTGTCTTGCACATAATATAGCTTCCTGGGCTTATTTTTCTTTTGTTTTCGGGATGGTCGATGAAAAGTTCATCCATGTTGATGTTTTATCAGACTTGTATTGCTGCCTGGTCTCCTAACTCCCGTGTTGTTCTAGGTTGAGTTAGGGACCCTCTTGGTGTATTATCTTCTCTTTTAATTATATTCATCGATGTTTACCAAGGGAAAAAAAAAAAAAAAACTATGTTTGGTTAACTATTATTTGACAAAATTTATATTTTAAATTGCTTTTTAGGTAAGTTTCTCATTATTTTTCAAGAAGAAAGAAATTTATTATTTACAATAACATAGCAATTATTATTATAATCACATGCTTTATTGTGATTGGTAACTACATTCTATTTAGATGTAAAAACAAAAAAGTGTAGTGGCATGTTATATCATATGGGTCAATATCACATGTACAGAATCTATACTAATTTATATCAATATCTTCACACGTAATTTAAAATAAAGTTAAATAATAGAAAAAATAATCAGTTGAAAAACAATTCAGTTTCTCTTTCTATTAAGGATTTAAATGATGTGTTAAAATATATGTAATTTGAAATTTTAGAATTGATCCATATTATATATGTTTGTAAAAAGTCATTATTTAAAAAAATATTTGCCAGATCACATTTCGAAGTATATATTTTTATACTTGGTAGATACAATTTCAGTTAATGTACTGAGTATATAAATTTTTATGCTTAATATATAATATTTTACACTTGGTATATAAACATGTATATCGGATATTTTGCTATAACTCTTAAAAAAAAGATATTTACTTAATTTGGACCCAAAATTTAGTCATTTGCTATAAGACCCTTTCTTTTTCTCATTCACTTTGATAAAATTTCCATGGTAATATTAATAAGAATAATGCTAAAGACACATTGGCATGGTCTTATAAGTAGGTTAATAATACTAAAAATATATCGGGTAATCCAATTATGGAATTTATATGGATCCCACATAAATTGACAAATAAAACGTGTTTGTTACCAGCATTCTTGAATATTAATTCATGAACTCCATAACATTAGCGGCTTATTTGGAATGAAAAATGATATTAGTTGATGAAACCGATGGAAGATTTTTGACCCCTAATTAGTAATCACTTTTCGATTTGGGTGATGATAAAGTGATGGGTTAATGATGTGAATGCCACCTTTCGGTATTTTCTTCAACGGTCTACCTAAATGCTTCTTACTATTAGAATTTTTTTTTCCTTTTTGAGGGGAATTTTACTATTTAAATACTTTTTATTACAGGAAGGCATTGACTACTAGCGAATTTTTCTGCACCACAACTGGGGAATTTGTTTTTCCAGTCAATAAAAGGAATGAAAAAAAAAATGGTGTCATTTTCCAAATGCACAGATTATTTAAAATAAAATAGTAATTTGTTGTCTACACAATTTTGGCTTGAGTTATGAGCTTCAAGAAAATTTGCATATGACATATGAGAACACGAAATCTTCAATTGGGCATCTTGATTAGAAAAGCGTTAACAATTTTCGAGCTCCAAGAAGAAATGCCTAACTAAACGACACATGTGGTAGTAATGGTGTGTAAATGCTTTATATAATAGTCGATACTCATAGTATCATGGTGTAATTTATTATTATTTAAGCATAGTTAGCTCTCATTGAGAATTTATACCCGGAAAACAAGCATAATATACGTCGACATGTCTCAAGATGACTGTGGAAGACATTCCTTGCAAAATAGTCCTATTAGGTCCCTTCTCAATTTTTATTTTTATTTAAAAAAAAAACTCCAAAAAAAAAAAAAGTAAAAATGTGATATTTCAGCCACCAAAGATATTCACTACTTACATTAAAAATAAATAACTACGGTAGAGTACTGCCTACGGCAGAGCTTTTCCACCACCAAATATGCTCTACAAAGAAAACTTTTCAAACTGGAACTTGGGCTTTAATGCTTTTGTGCTTGTCAAAATTAAAAAATAAAAAATAAAAAATAAAAAACTTCAAAGCTTTTTAGCTAAGAGTTATTGAATATATTTCTAAAAGACAAAAAGAACAAGATTGCAGTTTTGAATAATTTATTCTTATGCCTCCGACTTTTATTTTTTCTTTTTCCTTTTAAACAGTTTAGATCTAGATTCTGGATCCGTCTAACTATTCTACACCATGATGGATTAATCAAGTGTCATTATTTGACTCATAAATTTTGTACGATTTTTAAGAGTGTGGGCAAGTTGTTCTTCTCCTATTCAATATTCATACAGGTATCTCAATTCTCAAGTGGTTATGATATCATAAAATCCAAAAGAGCGAAAAGACCGTAACATAAGTTAATCTCTTGTTCATTACTGGGGAAAAAAAACAAGGCTAATCTCTTGTTCTGAAAAAGGTCCTTAATTCCAAGCTGGTCAGAGAATATTCTTCTACTTTGGAGTTCATTTTCTTGTTGGTTAAACTTCAATTTCAAGAAGAACAACACTGCTGAAACATAAACAACAATAGTGTACTTTGTTGATTCATATCTTTAGAAACTACTTTCCTTTTGCAAAAAATTGCAATGAAATCACTTTGGCTTTACTTATATACATATATATATTTTTTGAAATCATAAGTGCTATGGTTTTCATGTACAATGGTTGAAAATTTCCCAACCGTTCAAAAATTGGTATTAAGAATACTATGGTCGACAGTTGACTGTGAGAAAAAATAACAATAATGCATGACATAAGGAGTAGCCAACATAGCCAATATTGAATACTCATTTTTCGGTGGGACCGAGTTTAGTAAACCGTACAACAAAACCGGCTACTTTCAGCAAAATTTTTGACATTTTGTTTCCCAACAGTAAATATTTCAAAGAATCACGTTAGCAAAGAAAAGACCACATCACCTTCTTATCCTTTTTGCACTTTATTTATTCCCTACTTTTTATCCGTGTTTCTGGCCGTTAAGCGTCAAATTCAACCACAGTACGTAACCGAGCACTTGAATTTGTCTTAAAGTCGCTCTCAACCATTTATTTCTTTCTTTTGGCGATCCGAAAGAGGGTGAATTGCAAACAAATATTTTCTATAATTTAAATTCTAAAATTTAGACTCACTATTTTGATATTAAAATTTTTTGAAAATTAATACATTAGACTAACTTTTTAACTAATTTTAATAACAAAAAAATAATATCTTCCATTAAAATTACATTAATCTATATTATTATCCTTAATTTTTAAAATATTATTGTCTTTTACTAATTAAAATTATTCGAAAAGATTCAGAGTATTAATTTTCAGAAATTCAATTTCAGAATATTATTTTCCAGAGTCCAAACTTTAATTTGCAGAATACTCATACTCAAAATATATATATATATATTTTTGCAGTTTACCCTCCGTAAAATACGCATTGTATTATGACTAGATCGACATGAAGGAAAAGAAGAGAACTCTTTTATTATTAATGACTATACAGAAACTCTACTCATTAGTAAACTAAAATATCTACAAAATAGTATCCTAAATATACAGGCTATACCCATCATGAAGCACAAATCTTATAAAGCGTCTCGAAGCAGTCTCAGTGATTGCCAGGGAATACATACGTCAAAGCACATTCCCCACAAGAGGAAAACGATTGCCCAAAATACTACTTACATCTGCTCCAACCAAAAGATTGCTTGATTCAAGGATCCGTGTGTTAATAATCTACATGCTTTAGTCCTGCCAAAGAGGGTAAAAGTAAAACAAAGATGAGTTTTGAAGAACACCGTATCCCAGCTCCAACGACAAATCCATAGGGATAAATGCACTGAAGCAAGAGAGAAGAAATAAGATGACCTTTCCTGGATACAAATAGGATGAATGAATGCATAAACAAGTTAGATAACCTCTCCCAGAAAGAAACAGCATATGCACGTTCATAAATAAGTTTATTGAGAATAAAAGTCATTCATTACCTCCAGGTTTTGATTGGGCAATAAGTCAAAGGTTAGGATCTCAGAAATGAGAGTAATGAACTTTTTTTTTTTTTTTTCGAGGGAAAAAGTAGGAACTTTTAGACATATACATTACCTCCAAGTTTTGCAATTGTGGCAATTAATCAAAGGTAAAGGTCTCAAAAAGGAGAGTTATGAAGTATAACAGAACTTTAAGAATAGTTTCAAAGACCCTTAAAATTTAATTTAGCAATATCAAACTAAAAAATGTGGGAAACTCCAAATGGTTTTGAGCTGTTAAAATATGAACAAATTAGACAAGTCAGGCACATGGCTTTTGAATAGAGTAGACACAAAAATGAAGAGAAGACAATGGGGGGGGAAAAAGATCAAAATTAGGAAGAACTGTGTTTAGCAAAAGTTCATAACCAACCTAATTAAGTTGAAACAAAAATTTACATGTCATCCTATATAAAATTTTGCTCAAAAGAAATATGAGATTCAGATCATTACCGATTATGTACTTTGATACCTGATGAGGTGGTGGAAATCCTCAAAATTTGATGACTTCCGGACAGAAAAAGCTCCAAAAAAAAAAGGATGCCTCTCATGACTTACAATCCAAGAGGAAAAAAAGAACCCTGAAGAGAATGCAGCACCAAAATTCATGAGTGAAATATTTCATTGTCATAACGCGTATTTTTCTTTTGGGTTGAAAACTTACCAATAAGACCAAGTTCACAACATTGGTGTCATCTATCTAGCTTTGAGAGTTGTCTTGAGTTTTTTCAACTCCTGTCCCTGTTTCTAGTTTTTGAGAATATATATATATACACATATATATATATATCAACTTCAGCAAACAATTCGAACTCAGGCAAAAGCAAATTCCAATATTTCACTGCATTGAAAAATTTCGAACAAATTAAATACCTCATACAACTTCTTCCACCGAAAGTCTGATCTTTCTTGTAGTAAGCACCACTCCATTGCCATATCGTATTCATATGAATTAGGCTGAGGACAATGTGAAGTAGATACAGCATCTCTCTGGTCCATGTCACACAAACCAAGAACATGTATCAAAAGAAATAGATATAAGAGAAGAAACAATGACAAAATTGTCAGTACTTGATGGAACCTGCTCTACCTTACTGATTCTATTGTGTATCACTAAATTGATTGTCTGTTTTATTCTGTTGAATTGCTATATTAGGGAGTTTGTTTAGAGAAGATCACCTCGAGTAAGTCACTTGTTTCTACTCTATAGGATAGTTTCCCTTTTTCTTTCTACCAATTCTTCCCCACTCAGTGCCTACGAGTTGTGTAAATATTCTGCAGTTCTTCAGGGAGTCGATACAGTAAATAACTCTCAAATTCTTACATGGTATATAGGATAAATTCCAAGACATGTTTCTGCTATCAGCCTTCAATGTTGAGGTTGTGATTATTTATTTATTTTTTTCTCTTGATAAGAAACAGGGACAGATAATTAAAAAATTAAGAGACATAAAAAAGTTAATGAAAGATGATAAGGTATCATCTTAATGCTTACAACCAAGTCCCTAGTTAAATTGGGAAAAGACGAATCTTAAAAATCTTTGGAATCAAAAATCCAAAAAGCCACCCAATGCTCGACTCTATCTCATAAAGACTCCACACTTCCTTCTAAATCTTCAAATACTAATATTCCATTCCAGCCATAAAGACAAACAAATGGCCATGATCACCACATTCCACAACTACTACTTCCTACACCCACAACAATGAAAACTACCATCAACCTGAAACATAGTCTTATCAATGGCAAGACCCATGCAAGACGAGCCAAACTCCTCGAATAATATGGACCAAAGCCTGTAGCCAATGAACAATGCATAAAGAGATGATTCAAAGCTTCACAATCCATCTCGCATAAAACACACCAATTTGGAGAATTAACTAAATAAGGCTTGTGTGTTTGACAAACAGTGTACGCACTCAACTTTCCCAAAATTACAAGCCAACTAAAAACTTTAACCTTTGATGGAACAAAAGCTTTCCAAACAAAGGAAAAACATTGAAAATGCAAACTACCGTGCTTCACAAAAATTGACTGAATCAAGCAACAAAATCAAGCTCAAAACCTATTAGAACTCCCATTCATTTGGGTTCCACAAATCTCAATTTTCACAAGTAAACCCCACTTCTAATAAAATTCTTAGTTGAACTTGCATAAAGAATACTCATCACATTTTGAGTATTACACATCCTATATAATACAGGAAAGCACAGTGCTAAAGGTCTCTCTCTTGTCCAAGGGTCTCTTCCAAAAATCTAATCTTTAGGCCTTCCAAAAATCTAATCTTTAGGCCTTTACCCACCTTAAATTCAGACACATGTTGTGAGATTACAAATCTTGCTTCTGTATTTAGGCCTTCAATGCAGAAACAATTTTGGCTTTTGCTTATTAGATTGTTTCACCACCTCTTCTTTTCGTTTTTACATTACCACCCCTCAATCCTCCAAGGAAACCCAAAAAAATCCATAAAGAGCTCCATAAGTGAGTCATGAATGGATCAGATCTAATAATATAGCTTCCTTGAGGAATTTTAGTTATTTTCTTTCCAAGAATTCTCTGAACAAACAAAACGACTACCACTCCTTCCCAGTCTTTACCAAGTGGTATCAAAACACAGTTTTGCCTTCTCTCATAGTTGCTAGAACTTGGAGGGAAACCAACACTGCTGAAGTGCAGAGAGCTTTGACCAGCAACTCTAATGTTTAAGCCCTAGAACATTGTGTAAACGGCTTGAACACGCACCTCAACACTCTAAACCACTCAAGTTGATACTCATATAGCTGAATTCAACAAGAAACTCTTTTGATACTCGTTTTGATGAATTCAACGTTGCCCATCTTGTGATTCAACAAAGTTTGGCCACCTTTACAACAGGCTACATCGCACAACAACCACCTCAACCACAAGAACCACCACAAGAACCTCCGAAGCAAGCTCATTATGTCCTCCCTCCAACTGCACATCATCAAGAATTGCCAAGAAGAGCCATGACTATGAAATAATTCAGTCACCCACCCCCCAAACTTGTTCATGTTTATCAAATAAGACAAGTTCTGAGTGACCCAAATTCAAGCGACAAGGAATTAGAACTAGTGGTTGATGGTCGACAAGATTGTTATTACCAATATGGAGTGCACCAAGGCCCCAATGAACCCAATTTGAACTATACAAGATGGACTTTCTACAATTTGATTGATGACTGCATATCAAATATTTCTT
Source organism: Trema orientale (assembly GCA_002914845.1). Lineage (NCBI taxonomy): Eukaryota > Viridiplantae > Streptophyta > Magnoliopsida > Rosales > Cannabaceae > Trema > Trema orientale. The sequence goes on from JXTC01000001.1 coordinate 2,015,903, forward strand.
GGATTAAACTAAAGTGTCGAGAAAATTTCATAGAAATTCTGACTGAGAAGGTGACACTAGAGGCATACAAATTGAAAGAAGGTCATGCTGCTTGGTAGAAACAACTCCAAGAAAAAATAGTGCTAACAAGGGAAGAATTCAATTCATTCTTGGTATAGGATGAGAAAACCGTTCATGGATCAAATCATGGACAGTTTCTCGACCAACAATATCAAAGTTGTCATCAAGGTTCTTGATCTATTGGCAACTACATTGAATCAACTACAAAATCTAAGTTCACAAAGAAGTTAAACCTGTCAATTCAAGATCAACTAAGCCTCCTCCAACAGATTTGGACAATATCCGAGGTAGCCATCTTTTCATACAAGACAGAAACTCAACTTAATAGGTTGAATCTGATGACCCGTTTTCAAACTAATCGAAGGATTTTTCAAGAGACTTCACCACCTACTAAACTAGGAATCTTAGTACAACTACAATTAGCAATAAAACGCTCAGAATCCTTGCATATCAACGCCTATACTACAAGTTCCTCACTCTAATAGGGGCCAGCAAGATGAAGGTTCGAGTTCATGCAATAAATTTGTGTAGGGCAACCAAATTGCGTCAATTAAGATCCTTGTGCAAGGAAAACTTGGCAATTGTTACCACTGCAGTTGAATGGGATAGAAGTCCAATGAATGCCCACAAAAACGTCAACTTGATTGATGAAGAACTAGACGTAGTCCTTGGTGGAAACGTTATTGGGTAGTTTAATTTTAAGTTTGAATTTATTTACGAGGATTCTAGTTGTAATCTGACCTATTGGTAAACAAGGTAGGTTGTTAGTTACAAGGGTAATTAGGAGAGGAAGGCAAGTAGGCCAATTTTGGGGCCTATATATAGTTGCCTATTTTACTTCTATTTTCTATGCTTCAAATTAGATCTCATAATATAATGTCCTTGAGGAATTTCAGTTATTTTTCCTTCAAGAACTCTTTGAACAAAGACAAAACTTCATTTCCTCCTTACCTCTCTTTACAATTAAATAAGTTGTTGGACCAAGAATGACCATTTAAATTCATGGTTGGTATACATCCAAAATGCATAAGATCAACGGACAAATTCTGAAAGCAAGTTACTTCCTTTTCTGAAAGTGTATGCTATAGGGCTAGTGTACAAAACTGTCAAGTACAATGTTCAATTCGGATCTCATTTCGGACAAAAACAACTCATGCTTGGCTTAGCAAAAAGAAAGAATATTAAGATGGGACCATCACAACGAGAAGTTACTACACAAAGAACTGTCAAGGACAACTTTTCCACATGATCTCAAGGGATCAAAACAAGGTGATCATGATATTCCAATCCTAAATTATGCTATCATTCTCCATCTACTCCACAATTTAATATGGATCTTGATATTCACTCTACCATGAGAAACAGTGTGAGAACCTAAACAAAGTATCCTATGTCAAATTTCATCATTTTGCATCAGTTCAATGACTGCTAAAAGCCTTTACGATAATACTAGCTTGTGCTTGGGGACGTGAAAGAGGCTCTTGCAAATCCTAAGCGAAAGGAAGCAATTGTAGAAGAGATGCTTATATTGTAAAATTTGATACATGGGAAATTGTAGAATTGTTGAAAGAAAAAAGACAAAGGGCTATAAGTGTCTTCAGCCTCCAAACCAATAAAAGTGCGATCAATTCTAAAAAAGCATGTTGTGAAAGTTTTTCATCATTTATCATCATAGAAGTGTCATACGTTGGCCATTCAACGGATCTTGCAATAACAGTCAACTCTAGACTAATGCATGTTGACTGGGGTCCGATCGTCAACTACAAGATGTTGTGCCTTTGAGGGAGACAACTAGTGTAGAAGTTGAGATTAACATTATGATTCAAGGGTTGGGGGGAGATTTCAATGTGGTGAGTAGAGTTCAGGAAAAATCAAGTAGTGTCAGTAACACTAGAAGTATGCTCAGCTTCGATGATCTCATTAGGGACCTGAATCTAAGAGATCCTCCCCTGAGCAATGGCCAGTTTACCTGGTCCAACTTCAGAGATCAACCAATTTGTTGCTGATTCGATAGATTTCTGTTTTCGGTGGAATGGCATGCCTCTTTTCCCTTTCATTAGACAGGAGATGGAGGTTAGAATGGTTTCCGATCACTGCCCAATAATATTGGACTCAACGCCAACTAGATGGGGACCTTCCCCTTTTCGTTTTGAGAATATGGCTGGAGCATAACTTCAGTAAAGAATTTGGTAGATGGCGGAATGAGACGACCACTTCTAGGTGGGAAGGCTACAAATTTTTGTATAAACTAAAGCTCATTAAAGATAAGCTGAAAAGGTGGAATATAAAGGTGTTCGGAGACACGAGGTTGGTCAAACAGTCATTACTAACTAGAATTGGGGAGCTAGATGCTTTGGAAGGATCCGGGAGATGGAATGATCAACTAAAACAAGAAAGAGCTTCCGTCAAAAATAAACTTGAAGAAGTTCTCTTTAAGGAAGAAAGGTCTTTACGGAAGAAAGGTCTTTCAGGGTGCGAAGTGGGATATTGGCCAATTAAGTATTTAGGAATGTCGTTGGGGGGCAACCCAGGAAAACTTCATTTTTGGGAGCCTGTGATAGCTAAAGTAGCGAAAAGACTAGATGGATGGAAGAAAGCCTTCCTTCTAGGGGTGGTAGACTCACACTTATCCAATCCGTGTTGGCCTCTATTCTGATTTATTACCTGTCTTTGTTTAAAGCCCCCTCTAGAGTGATCAAGGTGATGGAGAAATTAATGCGAGATTTCTTTTGGGGAAGGCAGTGATCATTTAGGAGGAGAGCATTTGGTGGCCTGGGATGTGATTTGTCGCTCCAAGAAGCAAGGTGGGCTTGGCACTGGTAGGGTTTCTATAAGAAATAAGGCCCTTTTAATGAAATGGTTGTGGAGGTTTCCTCATGAATCGAATTCTTTATGGCATAAAGTCATTAAGAGCAAGTATGGGCTTAATACAAAAGATTGGGACGCGGCAGAGGTGAGCAGAGTGACTCTTGGAAGGTCATTTCTTCTCTCTACGATAAGTTTCTTCATCTAGTGGCCTTTAAAGTAGGAAAGGGTACAATGTTCAGATTTTGGGAAGACAAATGGGTGGGCCGAGACTCCTTTGCAGTAGCTTTCCCTTCTTTATACAGACTGTCCTCTCATAAAAGAAAATTTATTTTGGAGTTTTTTGAAAGTTCAGCTACAGACCCTACTGATACTTATAGCTGGAATTCTCACTTCTGCAAGAACTTGAGTGACAGAGAAGTCCCTCAATTACTAGAGCTTCTCTCGCCTGGAATCTATTTGTATCAATCCTAATGTCGAAGATAGGAGAATCTAGACGGAAGATCCATCGGGAGTATTCTCCTGCAAATCAGCTTTTGTTTACTTGAGCAATGGCCTTACTACCGCTTTTCCTATTCCGGCTAACACTATTTGGAAAGTCCCAGTCCCTTAAAAAATTAAGGTGTTTGCTTGGTTGCTAAGCTTGAACAAGTTGAGCACTCACGATGTTCTTCAGAAAAGAAGACATTTCCACTCTTTATCCCCTAGTTGGTGTATTCTATGCAAAAAGAACGATGAATCTTTGAATTATCTGTTTCTACATTGTGAGTTTTCAACAAGGCTTTGGCTTTATATCCTGAAGGAGTTTGGAAGGAGCTGGGTAATAGAGCCAAAATCCTTTGGGAGGTGGCTACTCTAGCTAGTTTTTGGGCTATTTGGTTGGAACGAAACAAGAGAATTTTTTAAGGGAGTGAAGAATGTGCGGATCTGATATGGGATAGAGTTAGATACTGGGTAGCTATTTGGTTACATGATGTAAAGGATTTCTAGAGTCTTCCCTTCTCAATGACGGCTAGGGATTGGAGTCCTTTGTTGTAATCTGTGTTTCTTATGGATAGCTTATCCACTTTGTAACATGTTTTCATTATTAATATAATTTTCGTTTCTTATCGAAAAAAAAAAAAAAAAACACATTATGGCTCAAGGTTACTAAAATAGCTAAACATACTACTTAAGGAGTTCCATGTTGAGCATTGAAGAATATACAAAACTATACTCATGCAACGATAAACGTTGCTCATATTCTAGTGCATCACGGTCGAACCAAACCTGTTGAAGCTAATTGGCATCTCGTTAAATAAAAGATGGCATCGCGCACATTTGTACATTTATTTCATCTAATTGAACGGTGGTAGATGTCTTCACGTACTTGTTACAAGCCTTATTAGAAGTATAAGTTAGGCTTAGAGAATAGATTTGAACCAACTGAGGGGAGTGTCAAAATCAACTCCCATTTCCCAACTCTTTTCTTCATCATGCAATTAACTTCTTTCTTTCCTTTTAATATTCTCTCAATTCTTCTGCAGAGCTTCTATAATTCTTCAAGAAATTAATTTGATCAATTACTCCCACAAATTCTAATAGTGTTGTGTACATTAATGCACATTTGCAAGTGTTTGTGAGGCACGAAGTGACATCAAAGGCCAAGTGAGTGAATATTTGCAATGCTTGTGCGAAAGCGAATGAGATCAAAAGCTCTACCTGCTCCCGCTGCATTTGATGCCGAAGTCTATCAATAACAAGATGGCCAAAGAATGTGGGCTTCCTTTCCGGGAAGCAAGGGGTTCCTATACTGCCTACAAGAGGCCTGCAAAAGATTAGAAAAAAGAAGTTTAGTGCAGTGACAATAAGAGACTCCACACCAAATCTCATAAGAGAGAAAAGGGGAGATTCATTCGTAGTTTCTCCAAATGGGACGCTTGTGAGCTCTTCTATCTGAAAGTGTTTGTCTTGAGAAAAAAAGGGAGGAACGAAGATGAGTGAAAGATGTATTATTCTATGATAGAAAAGGAAAAGAGGGGGAAAAAAGAAAACTACTGAGGCTTTTCACACCAAGCCTATAAAAGCAATCCAGAATGAGGATAAATTCACAACCGAAATTTATTGAGACTTTTGTCCTCATAAAACTCTAAATCTTAATGTTTAACCACCCTCATTAACCAAAACATGCAGAGAACAAAGAAAAAGAATACTTTGTTTCTTTTTCTCTTCCTTTCATCTCCCCAAAAACGTCCAAAATGCTTTACCCTTCCTTTTACTTCATCCATTTTGCTAAAGTCATTACTATAACTTTTAATTAATTGCAGATTATACGATACTAGAATCCAACAGCCTCGGTACAAGATAGGAATTCAAGATTGCAGCCTTATAGGTACAACGAGTTCAACAAACATCACAACTTCCCAGTCTATGGATTCTTAGTTGAAAAGAACTCACACATTGAATTGTGTAATTCAATCCTTGCATAAGTGAACCTCTTCTCCCACCCCTCTCTTTCTTCCTCCTTTATCTTTAAACTATATTTCTATAGAGGCAATGCAACCATCATCTTCCTTTATCTTTAAACTATATTTCTATAAAGGCAATACAACCATCAAAAATGAGAGAGGGCTTACACAAGAAGAAGCAAAGAAATCAACTTCAAAAGGTTCATATGGTTTTTTTTTCCCCCCTAAAAATAATAATACCCAAGTACATATATTAATCTTGGGCTTATGAATCACTACTTAGGAAGCAATATACCCAAGTACATATAACTAATCTCGGGCTTATGAATCACTAATAAGGAAGGGGAAGGGGGAGCTAAGATAATCATCTCTAACAAATTATAAGCATAAATTGATAAAATAAGCTTTAAGGCTATAGATATTAATTTGATCAAATTATTGAGATTAGAAATCATTTTCACGCCTACCTCCCATTTGATAACAGCAAACAATCCTCATCTAATTTTCTAACCACCTTCTCTGCTATGTCCTTTCTCCTGAAAATAACGAAAGCTTGACCTACAACATTACAAGCATGACATCATTTCTTTGAGAAAAACACAACAAGAAGAAAAGATGTTTCAGCTAAGCAATACATTGTGAAACAAAATTGTTAATAAAGAGATCAATTATTGTTTACAATGGAACAAATGCAATCTTTTCATACCATAATGAGAGCTAGAAAACATCGTGCGTTGAATCATCTTCGCTGTGCAACTTTCGTTGAAAGCATGCGATACAATATTCTAAAATGCAATAGTACAAAATGAGAAAATATATAAATGAAAACCAACACAAAAATAGCAAAGTTAAGCTAGTAGAGTAATAAGGAAAGACTTAACGTTTTCGCATTTGAGTATACGCCATCCTCTTCTTTTGTTCATCTTTCATTATTAAATTAAAGTTCTTGTTTCTTATCAAAAAAACTAATTATAAGAGGCCATAAAACTGATAGGCAAAGTGTAATCTACTGCTTTGCAGGTAGCAACAAAGCACGAAAAATCCAAAGCTAATAATAATCTATAGAGCACCAAAAATCCAATGGTAATATTACCTCAACATCGGCCGAATTGTAATTTGGATCCAAATTCTGAAGTAAAACAAGTGTTCCTTGTTCATATGCAGTTCGCATTTTATCATCCCATGGCTGACATTAAATACATGAAAAGAACATCATAACAAGCAGTTAAATTATTTTCAACTTTAATGGCACTGATTAAATTTAAGGTTCAGCATAAAGATTCAGAATTATATGCTTGTGCTCCTCTCAACTAACAAGGTTATCAAGATTATAACTAGGAATATTGAATTGCACTGGGTTGACAAAGTAATAACGTCAAAATGAATTTCAAGGTTGTAAACATAGGAATCCAAGTTAAGAGAAAATTTAAACTCAAAGAAGAACTTACAAGTTCCTTAAACCATTTTCTTCTACCCTGTCAAAATATAAAAATGAGAAAGTGTAAGAACAAAATCCCAACTGTAAGAGTAAAACTTGAGGTGACATAAAATGGAATAATAAGCAAAAACTCACCTAGAACAAATTTTAAAAAGAGATTGTACTGATAAAAGTCAGTAGCAAAATCCAATGATTTTTTGTTTCTTTTAATTTTACAAGGACAGATGTAGGAAATTAATAGACAATGATAAGTTTCAGCTAAAACTGGCAATGATAGACTTGTTTATGCCAAATTATTTCATAAATTGTTGCCTAAAAAACGACATTTGGAAGCAAACAATTTAATAAAAGATTTCGTAATTGATGACTCAGAATCCATCCATTTTTCTAGGTTGTGGCCAGCAGCAACAATGTCTTAAGGCAAACAAAACAAAATGAGACTAAAAGACCTTGAGTTACAACTTACAGCATCAGGTCTAGGAGTAACTTCTAACTCTTGCCCATCAGATTTATGATCCTCATTATGAGATTGCGTAGAAGATGCTTTTTGCAATTTACCATTAGAAAGAACCACAGATTTGTCACCAGGCTTCAGCTTCTTGGAAAGGCCTTTCTCTATCCTAGAAGAATCCTTACAAGTTTTAAATTCATTTTTAAAATCAGCAGCAGAAACAACCTCCTTATCATTGGCATCAGAATTAAATCTCGATTTATCCATGCTACTTTTGCTTTTGCCCACTTTTTCAGAACTAAGCTTTGCCTTCTTAGGCGGTCTATCATCCAATTCAACGGAAGCATTTCTAACTTTTTCCTCACTCTCAAATGGTCTGACAAGAACTTTACCATCACTATTGTTAGATTCAACTTTAGACCTTATTAAGGCCTTGTGACCTAACACATTTTCCTTAGTCTGATTAGTTTTTGCCGTGTCACCTGATGTCACGCATAAATCAACAGCAGTCTCATCTACATGTGAAGATTTCCCTTTGGCTAAGGAAACATCCAAATCAGCAGCATCATTTACTGAAACATCAACTAAGCACCCATTTGTCTTTATAGCTGCAAATTCTTCGGATAAGTTCTGCTCAGATGTAACTACTGTGGAATCATTTTGTCTTGCACTATTGCTAACTTCATTCCTTCCTGAATCAACCATCAGAGTACCACTATCCTTCTTAATATCCATTTTATTAAGTAAACATTTAACTGCAACATTTAGAGAAACAAAAATTAGAACTAGGAAACATCAAACTACAAATGAAAGATCAAAATAGAGTCTTCAAAGTCAAGTGATTAGTGTACACAGTACAGACCATCAGTCCCAGCAATTATATCTTCTATCTTATCCATGACTTTAAGGGAACCGACATCAAATGTCCGGCAGAATACAAAGTCTGCCATTTGAAGCTCTTCATCTGTAGGTTGGGGATTTCTTATGTCTTTTGAAATGCAAATCACATTGCATTTTCCGGCAATAGCTTCCTGATTCAAGGCATAAAAATTTATTCACAGCAGCTGAAAAGTATGAGAAAATTTATGAAATACATACAAATAGAGACTAACATAAATCAGGAATAAAATAATTGGATGTCATAGTTCACTTCAATAGACTCCCTGTTCAAATTTCATTCCATAAAGAAACAAGGATACGAAGCTTCAAAGCATTTAAGAGATAATAACGATGACCGTTAATGTAGCTCCTCTTATCCTTGTAAATGTGTGCACATCTAAGGTTTTACTGTTTATCACGCATCAAAGACAATTACATACTATTTTTTCAAACTACTTCTAAACCAAAGCACACCAAAATTTAAAAAGCTTCCCAACTCGGAATACTTCCAATTTATATAAAAGTATAAAGTACAACCCCAATTAAGACAAAAGTGTTGAACCAACTAAACATGTGGATAAACATGGAAATCTGCAAAATTACAGACTGCCCAACAAATTTAACAGGATAAATACTTGGGTACAATATAGCATCCTCTTTCAACGCTAACACCCACTTAAAAGCAAAAACACTATTTCATACACCTAACATACTAAACCATCCCCATAAGATACTGCTAGGTAAAATGCATGATCACGTGTATAGTGTAAGCATTGCAAAAGTTTGAACCTTCCTTCGCGGAAGGAGCACAAGCAGGAAAAGGAGAAACTCAAAAATATAAAGTTGTTTAATCTCTTTACCTTAGTCCATATAAAAATATCTTGCCACAAACCTACAAAATCACTTCACTTCCAAGCGTTAAACAGAGAAACTATATAATCACGTACTTTACTACCTCCCCTTTTTCCTTCAAGTCCGTCTACGGTGTTATAAAGAACAAAAAACAATAACAAGAAAGCATATATCACACTTGGGGTTTAAGAATACAACTAAATCATTTATGAAATGAAGAGAAAAAAAGGGTGTTTCCATAGGGTGGATGGCGATAATGTGTTTAAAGTAAATTTAGGAGCTACATTACCAATGGATTGATGTTGCAAAGGCCTACACCTTCACCAGAAGCCAGAAACAATTCATTTTCAGATGCTTCTTCAACCCCGAGATAGTTAGAAATCTCGCAAGGGCGAAAAAACCATAGAACCTTGACTTTCTTTGTCTTCTCACGATTCTCCCATATCTTTATGAGCTTACCAATACAAGGCTCGGGTTCACCTTCTTTATAAAGATAAACAGAATCATAAAGAGCATACTCCACACCATCATAAGTAAAAGAGCCATAAAACTGAACATCTTTCTTCCTCCCACCCTTTCCTTTCACTTGTCCCCATTTAAATTCAACACCTCCCAATGTTTTAGCTTCTTTCATTCTATTCTAGCAAAATACCTTCTTTAATAACCTGAAAGAGGAAAATCATTGTATACAAAGATAAACCTATACATGTGTGTATATACGTCTAAAATTGAAATTTTCCCAATTGAACTGAACCCAAAAACAGGTAAAACAAACCCAAAAGATTCCCAGAATTTGAATATATAAGGATTTTCCGCCAAAACAAACAGAACCCCCGGAAAAACCCTAAAACTCAAAATCGAGAAGAAAAGGCATGTGAATAAGCGCATTGGATAAACTGAGAAGACAAACCTTGGCGGGAAACTGCTCTTTACTCTTCTGCTTCTTCGTCTTCCTCGTCTAGTTTCTCTACTCAGAAACCCTAGCGGCAGTCGAAGACCGCGCTCCTCTCAGTGACCCTCTTCCGTCTAGGCCTTCTACTTTGTCTCCGTCATTCCTGGGGGAGATATATATATATATATATATATTGGGTAATTTTTAATTTTAAATGTCAATTCAAATTGAATTTGCGACGACAGTACCACATCGTCAGTTCTTTGCTGAGATACCCTTAATGTAAGTTTTGTAGTTTGGTTGCTGTGCTTTGCTTTCCTTTTTCTTTTCTTTTTATTTTATTTTATTTTATTTTAATGCAAATATTGAGGATATTATTTATTATTTTTTCTTAAATATATTTTTTTTAGAGACAGACGAAAGAAGGGACAAAAATAATGAGCATTATTTTTTAAGAATAATGAGCATTTGTAGTTTTTAAGCAACCAAAATAGACTATTCACGTAATGAGCCTTTGTAGTTTTTAAGCAACCAAAATAAATTACTAGTCTATATATCTATATATCTATCTATTTATCTATCTATATCTATCTATATATATATTAAGTCTGGAGCAGAGAGAGTAAAAACTCTGATAGCTTCTTTGATCACCATTTTATTTTTAAAATTTTTAGAAAAATCCTAATTTTTTCATGATATGATTGGT
>JXTC01000001.1:2026972-2216742 GCA_002914845.1 Trema orientale
TGACACATTCGTTGTATCAAAATAAATGTAAAAATAAATACATTGTTTAACTAATACCTGTGATACATTCGTTGCATCAAAATAAATGTAAAAATAAATACATTGTTTAATGTTTTATATAATATTATATTTAATTTAATACTAATTATATCTTATATTAAATTTAGTCCATTGAACAAAAATTTATGTAATATTCATCTCATCAAAATAAATATAGAGACAAATATATTCTTTAATATTGTAATACATTGAATCTAATTATAAATTAATACCGTATCGTGCAAAACGCGGTATAACGTTTAGTGAGTATTAAGGCAGAAAAAAAAAAGAATTCTTTTTTTTTAAAAAGGACAGAAAAAGATAATTTTCAGGATAAAAATACATATCCCAAAATATTTCAACTACATTTTTTAAAGAGAATTTCAAGTACCTTTTATCCTTTATTGTATATATATTTGGATTAACCTATTATTCTAATAAAATACAAATATACTATTTCGTACGTGCATATGTAGGAAATTTCAAATTGATCATACAAAACATTTGTAACCATTCTAAATTTTAAATTTATGGTACACATTTCTGAATTTTTGAATCAAATATAAATGTCATCAATTAATTAAATCTTCGTACTATAATTCACTTGATACAAAATTGATTTACATGTGATATTTTTCTTAAGGAACAAATAACCTATAGCAAATGAAAAGGTGAAACTATTGTAGTTAATTAACAATCAACAACGAAACACATATTCCTTATTAAAAACAGGAAAAAAAATGAAATACTTAATTGTTGTTTTTCAAAATCTCCCTCCACCACTAAAGTTGCTTATTTTGATCAATACTATGATAGATTTATTGCATCAGTAAAAGTTATAAATTTATAAGATAAAACCTACACGAGAGTAAAGAAAACAAATAAAATCTATAAATATCTATAATCGATGAGACAAAACACTCATTATATCGATGTATGATAATATATGCCTTCATACATAAGGATCAAATACTTAAAAATAAACTAGAAAGGAAAAGTTATGCCTAATATAGACTATAGATTTTTCTTTCCGACGTAATGAAAATCTTGATAGTTATAGATTTGTGATTTTTAAAAATAGGATGTAAATTCGAATATAAATATATAATATATGTATAAAATAAATATGTAGTGTGAGTTGTGATAATATTATTGATTGCCTATTTACTTGATGACTTAATTAAGATCATCATCGATATTTTTTAGAGAGAGAAGATAGAGAAAGGAGCTCTCACATGCTCCCTTTTTCTTCCTTCCGATGAGAGTGTTCTCTTCTCCTATAGCCTTCGCAGCTCTACCTCCTCTACTCCTTTCTTAGCAAAGTGCCTCCCCTATCATGAAGGGGGATTTTTCCTCTCATTGTTATGGATTTTTTCTAATTTTTCTTTTTTATTTTTGCTTTTATTTCTCATTAATCTTTTTGTTTGGTAAAGGTAGTTGTACACCTGGATATAGATCTATGATATTTTCAGTTACCCAGATCTAGATCTGTGATATTTTTGGTTGTATTTTAGTTATTTTTCTATTACTAGTACAGTTGTCATTTAGATCTCTGTTATTTTTTATTTAGATCTATAAATATTATTTTTTATTATTTTTTGTGTATTTTATTGGTACTCTTCTAGATCTGAAACTCTCGAGAGCCAGATTTAGAAGATTTTATATGGTATTTATGGATGGACGCTGTGAATAGGATGTCGTTTACTGTTGAACGATGTTGCGAAGAGGAGATTGTTGTGGCGTTTACGGACGTCTGCAAGGAATTTTGCCTGATGATTCTAAGGATTTACTTAGAGTTTTCTCTATGTAAATGGGATATGGTGTATTGCAATCATATTTCTTATAATAAAAATATGATAGCCTATACTTTTTGCTGGGTTAGGGTAGAATTGGTTTTTGTTTAAGAGATATTTCTATTTTCTTTTAAAAATTTGTATTATTTTTGTAGCCAATTTGATTAGTGATTAATTTAATTCACTTGAGGAACCTTTCAAAAAATAAATAAATAAATATGTAATTTTTTAAAAGAAAAAAAATAAATTGTAGTGAATCCTGTATTTCATTAATAAATTAGGTGAAAACTAATAAGAAATTTCTATAATAAATTACGTGAAAACTGATAAGAGATTTTTATAATATATAATGTGAACAATCATCAATTTGAAATAGTATGAAAATGAACGAGTATGTATCAAAACTAAAATTATTCTTTTTTTTTTAAAGGAAAAAGAGAATAAAGTTAAACCAGTAAATCATTCAGTACATAACAGTGGACACAAGTTGGGGTTTCATCAACCCAGACTTGGTCAATACGAGAACGAAAACGGAAATGAGCTAGGTTATGGGCTACCATGTTTCCAAGTCTGGAAATGTGGTAGCAAGTAACATTACCAAGCAAATAAAAGGAACTATAAATATCCTTAAGAATAGGACCCTTGAGCGAGTACAAGAAGCCATTCTGGACAACTAGAATGGCATTTCTCGAGTCACTTTTGATAAAGGAAATAGGGAGATTATACTCGACTGCAAGCATAATTCCTTCTCTAATATTGATACATTCAGCGAGAAAAGGGGAGAAGATACTCACAATTTTCTTTGAGAGAGCAGCACGAACCGAGCCTAAGCTGTCTCGAATAACGGCACCTACTCCTATATAGTTATGGCCTGCACCTAAAGCAGTGTCCATATTCAATTTCAGAGAATTAGGAGGGGGCAACACCAAGTACCACCAGAGGAAGTCGCTCCCGAATGGTCGGGAGTTAAAGTACCCTAATTCAGTCTTTGGAACTCTTTTAGCCATAAGTCAGCATCTTCGAGGAGCGTCTCAGGGTTGCGAGTTTGATCATCATGAACGAGGGTATTCCTGTTACGCCAAATCAGCCACGCTATCATACACCACAATTCAAAGTCTGCTTTGTTGATTTTGTTCTTCAAGTAAAGAAACCAGTCTGCCATAATATAGCCCTGAAAGTTTCTCAAATACTTCCAAAAACAACTCAAAGACCAGCAAGCTTTTGCATGGTAACAAGAAACAATTGCATGGAAAGATGACTCTACTCCATTCTAGCAGCAGGCACACACTGAAGAAACATTTATACCACAGTGAGACAGGTTATATGCAGTAGGGAGGAGATTATGGAAAGCTCTCCAAATGAAGATTCTTACCTTATTTGGAAGTTTTAAACTCTAAAGGAAAGTCCACCACTTAGACAGAATGTGGTGATTGGATGACTCTTAGTCTTCTAGTGAGCTCATCATAGTTTGGTACCTGGACTTAACAGTATACTTCCCAGTTTTATCGAAGTGCCAAACAAGGCGGTCAACTCCCCCATTTAAGCTCAAAGGGATACTCAGAATTGCTTCTATGTCCACTTGCCAAAAATTCGACATAATCGCTTCTAAGTTCCATTTGCCACCCCCTTCAATAGGTCTGAAACTCGGAGGTCTTTGTTACCATTATTAAGCCTCATTATTAGATGAAACAACAGAGGACGAGGAATCCAAGCATCATGAAATACCTTGATCGAGTGGTCGTTTCCCAACCGGGTACCCAATTTTAGAATATTAAGGCCCCAACAAAGCCCTCTTCAAATTGCTGAGTCTCCATTCACACAACGAGCTTCGAGATAACCAGAGTGGGGGAAGTACTTGTTTTTCAGGATGTGACTCACTAAGTAGTTAGGGTTAGAGATAATTCTCCAAGCCTGTTTTGCAATGAGGGCTTTATTGAAAGCTCCCAGGCCTCGAAATCTCATGCCTCCAAAATTCTTTTTTTTGCACATTTTCTTCCAAGTCCAGATTTCTTTTCTCTGTTGAACCACCCCACCAAAATCTAGCCACTAGAGAGTGTAATTCTTGATATATAGATGTTGGAATTTGAAAAATACTTATGGTATAGGCCGGAATAGATTGTACCACTGCTTTGATAAGGACCTCTTTCCCACCAATAGAGAAGAGTTTCCCTTTCCATAGTTGAAGCTTCTTCTGAACCTTAGTCTTCAGATGCTTGAAAGCTTCTCTTTTGTTTCTACCGATGACCGATGGAAGACGAAGGTATTTTTCATGAGAATGGACAGAAGAAAGTTATAGGGCTGTCTGGACCGAGCTCTTAAGGTCATCTCGCATATTTGGACTGAAAAAGATAGTCGATTTCTGGAAGTTAATTGACTGACCGAAGCCATCTCATACATATGAAGAGTATCCCAGATTTTATGAACTTCGTTTAAAGAGGTACGAGCAAACAAAAGACTATCGTCAGCAAAGAACATGTGATTAACATTTGGGCCATTCCTTCTACAAGAGAAACCAGTTATGTCGCCCCTTGTTTCGGCTTTATGGAGTAGGCAAGACAATCCTTCTGCATAATTAAGGAACAAATAAAGAGAAAGAGGATAGCCTTATCTCAATCCTCGTGATGGGAGAATACGACCCTGAGGTTGCCCATTAATAATCACTGAGAATGAAGCAGAAGTTATGTAGTCATTTACAATTGAAATCCATTGAGCTGGAAAGTCCAATTTATGAAGTATAGATTGGATGAAAGACCACTCTACATAGTTATAAGCCTTGCTCATATCTAATTTCAAAGCTAACCAACCTTTATGACCGCCAATTTTTTTTCCTTAAAGAGTGAAGAATTTCAAAAGTAGCTCTTATGTTATCAGTAATTAGCCTTCTTGGAATAAAAGCACTTTGGGCATCATCAATTAAGGATGGTAAAATATATTTTAAGTGATTAGCAAGGACTTTAATAACAGCCTTATAAATCACATTGCAGAGACTAAAAGGGCGAAAGTCAGATACCTTTCTAGGGCAGTCAATCTTCGGGACAAGCACAAGAGCCTTGACTGATATGGTGCCTTGAAGAATTCTGGAGCAAATAGTTACCACCCTTCCACCCACAACAGACCAGTATTGTTGAAAAAAGAGAGCATGGAACCCATCCGAGCCAGGTCTTTGGTGGAGCCCATGCTAAAGACTGCATCTTTAATTTCTTCTGCAGAATAAGGTTTCAATAAGGAGTCACTCATCTCAGTATTTCAAGGACTGCATTGAGAGCCAAGGCATCAAGTTGAGTAGAGGTGAAGATAGAGTTAAAGTAGTCTTTTATGATACCTATGACCCCATCAGGGTCTTCATGCCATACTTCAGCTAAGTCTTCTAGCCCCAGAATTTCATTTTTCCGCCTCCTAGACGAGGCTTTTCATGGAAAAATTTAGAGTTTATATCCCCTGCTTTTAGCCAATCAACTATGGATCATTGTCTCCAGTACCCCTCTTCTAGCTTCAGGATTTTATCTCTGTCTTTTTATAGGCATCGGATGTGGGAGAGTGAGAGAGGGTCACGAGACCCCAAGTAAGCCTTTTCCAGATCCTTTTGTGTACGGGACAAGTTTCTTACAATGTTTCCAAATTTTATATTACTCTAAGCACCCAATCTGGCTGCACAGAGTTCTAAATTGTTGGAGAAAGACTCAGTTGTGCCGTCAAAATTAGTCTGGGACCAGGCAGATTGGACAAGCTCATCTGTTTCATTATTTTTTACCCAGTAAGGTTCGAAAGCAAACCTTTTTTTCCTTCTACTTCTGGCACTCGCCGTGTGTGGAGGAGGTTTCAAGATCAAGTGTAAAGCCCTGTGGTTTGAGCCACAGAAATCAAGTGAAAACACCCTGGCTCTCCCAAAAAAGCTCCTCCACCTCGGACAGGCTACGAAGCGGTCAAGACGTTCCTGTACGTTTGCTGTACTTTCTCTTCGATTAAAACTTTTGGTTCTGAGAAGCCCAAATCTACAAGAGAACAGATATCTAGATTTCGACAAAAATTCTCTATTTCTGCTAAGCAATCAAGATTACCACCCAGTTTTTCATTAAGGCTCAAAATTATTCTTTCTTAGTTTAACTAATTATTTGAATAATTCACTAAAATTTATTTTCTAAATGTGTACATATTTACTCAAGTGAATGGGAAAGGAAACAAAAACAATTCATTATTTTTATTTATTATTGTCATATAAGATTTTATCTAATAGGGCCTCATCGTCCACGTAAGTGGCTAAAAATATACGATACATTATTATATATATATTGTGTATAAAATACAAAATGGTATGGCGTAGATTTTAACTACAATGATTTTTTAAATAGTGTACCATCGTATTTTGTGTACAAATTATATGTATTCTTAGAATTACTAATTATTTTTAGTTTTATTTTATGCTTTATAACAAATATCATTGTAACCACGCATAAAAACTAGGTTTAAGAGGAAAAAAAAAAGAAAAAAAGAAAAGGTCTATGGTATAAGTGGTCCCCTAACTATCTAGCTCGCAGTAATTCTTCAAAATTATAATTATTGTAACTATGCCTATAAACTTTTCATTTAAAGTAATTTGGTCCCTAAATTGCAACTTATTATTAAATTTCTGACCAAAATACACATAAAAAGTATATTATAGCATTTGAAAGTGTATTTAAAGGAAAATAAACAGAGCAAAATGATTTCGAGAGAAGAAAAAAAATGTATTATTTGCATTTTCTAGGATTCTTGGAGCTGTAAATGTAGAGATTTTTTTTGCGATTGTATAGTTATTCTCAACTTACTTTTTAAATACACTTTCAAATACTACTATGTGCTACTCATCTGCATTTTTTGATAAGAAATTATAACATATTGTAATTTCAAAAGTTTAAAGACCAAATTGATTCAAATCGAAAAGTTTAAAGACTTTATTGCTATAATTAAAATTTTGAAAACCAAAATGCCATAAAATATTAGAATAATGTCCTATAAAGCAGTTTATTATTTTGACATTATAAACAATTTATTATCGGATTATTTATTATCTATTTATTGTTAATAAATTCTATGTTATGAATTTTAATTTCATTCATGTCCCATTGATATATATGTGATGTGTATGTTTATCTTATGCAAACATCTAAAGATTCCAAGATATACAACGAGTAATAAAGAATTATTCGTATGATGAGTTCATATGTGAGAGACATTATATTCTTTATTTCATTATGTCTAAATTAAATTATTCATATTCTGTATATTGAAGATGGAATACTTTACTATGCCATAGAATGTAGTGTTGTCTATTTAATTAATGAAGTCTCTAATTGTCGAAGTGAGTCTTCGGATAGAAACACTAGTATGTTCTAAGAAAGTTATAACAGCATCGAACAAGACCGAGTGAATTAGAATTTAAGGTTAAGTGCCATAACTTAAATTTCTAATTTCACTAATCTAGCACTATTATAGAAAACCTTAATCCTAGTGATTAACGAACTTATTTTTATGTGTTTTATCTTTTTGAGTTACTAAAGGACTAGTTCCGATTTATGGTTCGAACTCCGGTATATTGAAAGATAAGGTGTATGAAGTGTGTAGAATATTTTTCATGATCGACGCCATGCGTATAATGTCACTTTGAGTTTTTTCAAGTACATGGATAATATAAACCATGGCCCTGGTATTCACTATATGAATTTGACTGTGTTGGTATAAGCAGATACAAACACTGTAGTCAACTATTATCTATTAGATGAAAAATAGTAACTTAAAGGTAAATATATACTAGAAGAGTAATACGGTAATTTCACCCTCTTAGTACGACATTGCATTGGGGGTACGTCTGCAGGTATAGTATATGCTAAATGGATTGAGCTAATTATTTGATAATAAGCTTCACAGAAAATAAATAACATTTAATCTAAGAGTTTAATATTGGGCCTATAGTGGCGTGCCCCAATATTAATGGACAAGGCCCAATCATAATTAACAGTTAATTATGATAGTAGGTTTATGGTCTATTGAAGCTTAGGCTTTATGGATCCATCTGGTCCTCTGTCTAGCTCAAATTAAAGATCAATAATTATTTGATGATCAGTTGAGCCCAATAAGCTCATTAGGGTTTACTAATCTCTCTATAGTTAAGAGAAAAGTTCTATAATTGAACATAACATCAACTACAACTGAAACATCCCCTTGTGAAGAGAGTATCACACGCATAGTAGAGAGAAAGGGAGTGCAGAAATCAGCCAGTACTAGGGTTCACCATTCTTGGTATTTTTCGGCCATCTCAGAGAAATCAGTTCGAGGAGATTGTCTTCTTATTCATCTACGGATCTCTTTATTGGGAATCAAGAAGGTGACCACCCACCAGATCAATCAAATGACTTTCGAGAATAGACGGGAAGACGAGAAGGTTGTGGAGCGAATCTGGGTATTTTTTTGTCTAGATCAAGAGTTAACTTATGTTAGATAACGATCTGAAATGTTTTGTAAAGAGAAAAATTTTAAACGACCGATTCCGCTGCGTTTCTAGATTTTACAAAACTATGGTATTCTTGAAAATGATTTTATGAAAATATTTTTCCGAAAATTTATTCCAGTAAACACCAGCATAAAATCAATAGTTCATAGACTATTGACGCCATTAACATAAAAGAGAAAGGATTGATAAAATTATAAATCTCCATTCATTATAATTTAAAATTTTATGAATAAACTTTTGTTCTTAAAAATATAGAAAAAATTCACTATGTATAGCATTTTATTTACAAAATTCTTTCATAATTAACAAAGTCAATTAAAGTAAGCTGAAAAACAAAATTGCCCTAAATTAAACTCCTTTATAATTAGTAAAGTTGATTAAGATAAGTTGAACAATAAAATTATCCTAAATTAAACTCCATACTAGTTCGTTTTTACCTAATGCATTCAAATTGTAAAATTTTTGTTAAATACATTTAAAAAAAGTAGGAGCTATATTATAAAAAATAAAAATCTTATTAGATGGTTATATATTTAGTAATAAAATTATATCGTTATTAGACCCAAAAGTGCTAGCTTGAAGGCACTTTTGGGTTTATGGATCACAATTTGAATACTCATGATCTTCTATGAGTATACTGATGTGAGACTTGGGGCATTACAATCTCCCCCGTTAAGGACCTAACATCCTCGACAGAGGGTCTATATTCAAAAGCTCATATTTAGCCCTACGAGTGGGATCCACATTGCCACGTTCAAAAGCTCATATTTAACCCAATGGGAGGATCCATATTTATCATGATTACGGCTCGTGGCAGTCTACCAAGGCCCACACTGAGCCTTATTAAACTTAAGATGTTACAATCTGCCCCGTTAAGGGCATAGCGTCCTCACTTAGGGGTCTATATTCAAAAACCCATATTTAACTATATAGGCGGGGTCCACAATTACAACATTCGAGAGCTCACATTTAATATTATGAGTAAAGTCCACATTTATTATAATTACGACCTATGGCAGCTTACCAAAGCCCAAACTGGGCATCATCTAAAAGTACTAGCGTGAAGAAACTTTTGGTCTCATGTACCACTACTTAAATACCCATGATATTCCGAGAGTATACCTGATTAGAATTTATGGCATTACTAATGTAATATTATTAGGCCTCACCCAAAAATACTAGCTTAAAAGTACATTTGGACTCATAAATTACAACTTAAATACATATGATCTTCCTAGAGTATACCTGATGTGGGACTTAGGGTGTTACACTAACATTTATAGTAAATAATACTTCATGAATTTAAATACTATATTTTTTTTCTTATGAAATTATTGAAGTAATAAGAAATAAAATGTTAGGAAATAAGAATGTACACATACAATACAAATACAATTTTAGAACCAACTGTACAATTTAACCTTGATTTCTTTTTAGTAGTAAACCCTTAATATTTAAAATTATATTGCTTAGGCCTCATATGGGATTGCTTCTAGATTCTGCTTTTAGCTTTTAAAAACAATTAGTGAAAAATATAGGAGATAGAGATATTTGGTAAGTCATTGCTTTTGATCAGCTGATTTTAAAAGTTGCCGTGTAACCATTATTTTAAGCAAAATTCGAGAAGAAGGTAAATGTTACTTTTTGAAGCTGATTTTGCTGTCATAATACAAATTGGGCCTGTTTTGGATTGATTATGGCTACTATTTTTAGTTTTCAAAAGTAGTTAGCGAAAAAATCGGGAGTGTGAGGTGTTTGGCAAGTTCCTGTTTTTGGTGAATAGATTCTAAAAGTTGCTGTATAACCACTAATTTAAGTAGAATTTAAGAAGCATAGTAAAAGGTGCTTTTCAAAGCTGATTATGATATAATACAAATTGTTTAAAATATCACTTTAAAACATATATAATCTATAGTTTACTAAACACTTAGATGCTATTTTTAAATGACATAATATTTACCAAACGGTTAGATCTTTTTTCCAAGAGCTGCTGCTTGTTTACAGTACATCTACAACACGGCAACAACACTGTTGCAGTACAGCACAACTAGGGGTGTACAAAAAAAACGACTGGGCCAACCCGGCTAACCCAACCTAACTCAGCCCGAATTTGGCGGGTTCTGGGCTTTTATTGGGTTAGGTTGGGTTGAAAAATTAAATTTTCAATCTCTTATACTCAGCCCACGGGTTATGGGCTTCGTAACCTGATAGAGCCCGATCCAGCCGAATACTTCTTTACAAGAATTTTTTAAGAAATATTTTTATATATGTGTATATATATGTATATCATGAAACCTTACCTAATGTCCTAACATTTACCACTTTGAGCCGTCACCTTTAAAAACTCAAACCCTAATTTCTCTCACTTTCCATATTTCTTTCTCAGTTACTAGACTCGCCGCCCTCACTTTCTCATTTTCTATATTTCTCACTCATATTCCATCTCTATCTCTGTCTCTCTTTCATTGACACTTTATCTCTCATATACCACAGTCTCACTTTCATCTATGTTCTTTATCTCAATTTCATCCCTTTTTCTCTTTCACTCTCGGCCTTGGCACTTCTCATTGGTCTCTCTCATTCACAGGCCAGACTTCATAACTCACAAGGTTAGTTCATAAGTTATTGAGTTTGTAATGAAGTTGATTTTTGTTTTTGATTTCATGAGTTCATTTTTTTAATTAAAGTATTTCTTATTGATGATTTTTATTATGAATGCCACCTCGTATGTGTTGCTCAAATTAGAATAGCATGATGGTTTAGTAAAAAAAAATCATATATAACAAATTCCAAGGACTAAGAATCTTGGTCGTATCAACACTTGAGAAATTGGGAATAAAAACAGGTATTATAAAAAGATATCCTTTGATGTTTATGTAGATAAGAGATTAGAATATGCATTATTTAGTGTTATAAGGGAAGAAAATCATTGTTGAATATTTTTTATGTTTAAGTAAGGGATTAGAATATGCATATATAGCAAATCCCAAGGACTATTACATTTATGTAATTTTTTTTATATTTGATACTCTTGTTGTTGGATTGTACATTAGTTTTTTTTTTATACTGTTAGTATTTATTTAAGAAAATAATTGTTAGTTTTTTTTATTGTTAATGCTATTATTTAATTAGTTTTGAATATTATAATTTTAGTTCTTACTTCAGTGTTCAACAATACTTAATAAGTTGGTTCTATTGAATTTTGTAACTAGTCTGTATTAATCTAGTTAACTGTATTTGTAGTGTTATATTATCTACTATTTAAAATATTTTTGTATATGTTAATGTGAATAACTGATTAGTGTTAAGTACCATGTTAATTTATTAGTTGTTAGTAGTTACTTATATTGTTTTATAGATTTGCATTTTATTTGTTTAGGATTGGAATTTTTGAGATGGAGAAATATTTTACTCAATCCGCTACCCCTACTCAAACAATTGAAGTCTCATCCGAATCATTTTAAGATTAAGTTTCATAATTTTGTAGAAGTTCTGATTTCAGTCTTGTTCAAGTATCTTGATGCATTCTTTTCGTAAAATGTGTATCTTGAATAATAGTAATTTATAACAGATAATTAGCACACTAATCTCTAGAGGATATTGACCCTTTCCACAATCCATTTCTATTCCGGACACAAGGTAAGTAAAGACTTACAACTGCGTCACAAGAATTACATGGAAGATGTCATTATGTGAAACTTACTTATTATTGAAAGTTATAAAATGACATGTGCATGGCACGTCTTACATGCAAATTGAGAATTTTATCACAGAGTATTTAAAAGTGAGTACCATCGTACTAATTTTATAAGATAAGTTTTAATGGTAATTGCTAGTCTGTTGGAGCTGGGTAGATAAGTCTGTTGCTACAGACTCTCCCGTTGAAGCAGAACTTGTGGATCTTATGATGTGTCTTGTTGAAACAGGACAATACTAGCGCAGTGTGAGATACCCCTTCGATGAGAGAAGGATTTTTCAAAAATTTCACACGATGGTCGCACGTTATTTTTACTCTTGGCCAGAGTTTTTACCCAATGTTATCACGGCCTATCGACTTACGGGGCTAGCAATATGCTAAGGGGCCCAACTATGAATATTTTTTTTAAAGAAAATGTATGGACTCAAATGTTTAAGAAATGAAAGTGTACAATAGGAACTTGATGAGATTTTAAAGCATACATGAGCATGCATAGTTTTTACTTACTGAACTTTAGCTCATTTTAGTCTTATGATGCAGATTGAGAGGCACATTTTAGTGTTGACTAGCTGGTTACCTGGCTTGCCTTTTGTCGCCATAATCATACAGATGTGGACGAGTTTGACCCGTGGACGATATTTTCCTTATGTAAATACTGCTACTAATGGCAAAATAGATTAGTAAAAACCTCTTTTGATTGTACATTTTATAAAGACACTTTTAACAAGAAATACCATGCAGTTGCTTTAGTTTAAAGATTTTGGAAAGTTCAAATTTGCCCATTTTTTTTATAAAATTAAAGATATAGTTTGAGAAAGAATAATACTTTATAGTTTAACTGTAGATGACAATATAGTTAAACTAAGGGGTGTAACAACTACCGAAGTATAATTATACAATAGATCATGCGAAACTGGTTTTAAGTAGTATTTTATAAATAAATTAAAACAAAAATGGGTAACAATTTTCTCTCATTTTATTTTTTTACTTTTATGTATGTCACTCCTATTGAATAACTAACCAACCTATTGTATTGCTGTCTTTTTGGAAGAAATAGGATACCTTAATCGAATAAATAACTAATAGTGATATTAAGGGTTAGTTTGATATTGACGTGATGTGCTGCAGCTGTATTATAACCATGTTGTAGCTGCGTTGTGAACAAAAAACAACTGTGAGAAAAAATGTCTATGTGTTTAATAAATTTAGTTTACAAAACTATTGTGTTGTTTAAAATCAGCATCTAATGTTTGGTAAACTATATATTATGTGTGCTGTAAAATGTTATTTTAGATAGTAGACCAGTTTGATATTGTTGTGCTTAGGGGTGTACATTAGCCGGGTTGGGTTGGTTTGTATTAAATTTCTAAGCCAACCCAATAAGGTCGGCCTGACTATTTTTCAACCCAATAGAACCTAATATAGGCCCTAAACCGAGCTGGGCCAGTGACTGTCGGCCTCGAGTTGGGTTGGGTCAACCTAATCGGCCCAAAGTTTTTTTTTTTCTTTTTATTTCAGAAAATTTGAAAATAGGCATTGGACTGGGCTTTATATTTACTGAAGTTGGGCTTTTTAATTACTTAACCTAATCCTCTTTTAACGTTTTTGAAATATACTCTATTTATTGAAACAAATAAATCATTAAGGTTCGTTCAAAATACAATAAATACTCAAATCCAAAAATCAAAAATTAAACGTCACTAACTATAAAACACAATACCTATTGCTAAAGCAATAACAATCCTGCTAGTCTTGTAAAACCATATGACATCATACTGAAAATATACTAGTCTCATGAAATAAAACAGTCACTTTAAAGCATAATAGTCTTATGAAATAAAGAAGTCCATACTCGATCCATAAAATATAAACATAATAAAAAGTAAAAACAACAAATAAAGAAGTTTATTTGGAGTAGCATTATCCATCTCCAAATCATTCTAAATAAATAACAGAATCAAATTAGATATAAAAGAGAATTAACATTAAACTTACCAAGTACCAAACAAGCAGCAACAAATGAATCTACCACAATAGGCTTCACACCATCAACCAAACTTGAAGACTATACATCTCAATTTTTAGCAAGCAAAGGGGAGTCAAATAAAACAAAACAAGTATAATTCTATCAAGAAAAAACAATTGAAAGCTTACAAAAAATACTAGCTAGTTATCGTACTAATAAAATATATTTACCTGATTCAACATACTCATATTTTTGCATCTCATCTATGTAATCCTTCGATTGTAATGGCTCATGAGTGGACTTAACCCAATTTTGGGTACAAACCAAAGCCTCCATCATATTAGGGCTCAAAGAACTCTTAAATGGATGGTACTAAAGGCTGATTCAGAAGCCACAGTAGATACAAGAACAACAAGCACATCACAAGCAATTTTAGCTAGGATCTTATATTTGAAGTTGTTTCTTTCTACCATGCTAAAATGTCAAAGTTGGGTGTCAAGGGATTAATAAGATCCTTAGATAAGTACTTATCAAGATCATTTTGTCTCTTACTTGAGTCTTTATCCTTTCAATGTTGTAAAAATTAAGATAACAACTTATGATCAGATCCTAAAGGCAAAATCCTTAGCTTGGTTAGTCTCATATCCTTCACTACTATTAGTCTTCCCTGATGTGGTGCCACCACCATAAGATTCCAGCAACTTATTAAAGAGAGTTTTAACCTTTCTGGTCAAATTTGTAGCAATAATGGCATCATAGACACAGTCAAAGCAATATTTGACATACTCAAATTTGTACTCCGGATCAAGACTAATAGCAACAAACAAGATACAATTAATATTATCTATACTTCCCTACTACTTCTCATGCTTTCTTCTCATGCTTCCAGCCATACTTGCCATAAAGCAATCCCCATTATGCATTAAATCATTGATATGATTTTCAATCTCACAAAACTCATGATAAAATGCATTTGAAGTTACTTGCAATGAACTACTAAGCCTCAAAGTGACATTGTAAAAAAATTTCAAAAATATTATAAAAGCCTTTGCATTATCCCAATCTTCACTTATTGGCGGTCCAACATTATCTTTTCCAATGTCATCATCCTTAAAAGTACTCAAGTACTTGTCATCTTCTTCTTCATACCTCTCAAAAGCTTTTTGAAATTTTATAGATACTTCTGACATCAAATAGGTGGAATTCCACCTTGTGGGGACATTTAATACCAACAAGCCCTTATACTCTATTTTTTCTTGTTCCAAACATGATTAAAACTTTTACAACCTAGCTGGGGATGACCTCACATATCTCACAGCCCTACAAATAGATGCAATTGAACTATGTATATCTTTCAACTCTTCATTAACAACAAGATTCATAATGTGACAATAACACCTCAAATGTATAAACTCCCCATTTAAGACAACCTCATTCCATCCTCTTACCTTCTTTTTTAGATAGGCTATAACGGTATCATTAGAAGAGGCATTATCTACAGTTATGGTAAATATTTTCTCTAATCCCCAGCTACGTAGACAAGACTCAATCACCCTACTAATTGTCTTCCTCTTGTGGTTAGCTATTTGGCAAAAGTTTAAAATTCTCTTTTGCAACTTCCATTGAGAATCAATAGAGTGGGCAGTAAGACACAAGTAGTTTATGTTTTGAAGAGAGGTCTAACAATCTATAACAAGGCTAACCCTTTGTGAACTCCTAGTCAATTCACCTTTTAACTTATTTCTCTCAGTTTGAAAGAGTTGCAAGATGTCTTTAGCAATTGTTACCCTGGAAGGAGGGTCAAATCTAGGCTATAACTTCAAGCAAAAATGTTTAAATCCTTCTCATTCCATAAACCTAAATGGTAATTTATCTAAAATGACCATTTTAGATAAAGCATCTTGACAAGCTTCTTTGCAATAACTCATAGCCACTAAATTGGTCCCACTCTCAGTTTTAGTTGAAGGCTGAAAACATAAAATCTTTTGCTTCTTATTTATAAATCTAAAAGGGTATTTTCTTACATTGGGTTTACAGATACACTAACATGCTACTTATATCACATATTTTTTGAATTACTTGCATAATCCTTCCCACAATAATTACAAATACACCTAGGATTATTTGGATCACAATTCTTAAGTCTAGTAAAATGCTCCCAAACAATAGAGGCTAGCTTGTTTGGTTTTTTCTTATGATTTTTTGGATTTGAGCCTATTTCCAATCCTTCCATGGTTTTTGGTATAGGACTAGGAGTACTAGAGGGTATAGTAGGTTTTATTGAGGCTGGTTTTGAAGGAGTCATTGTAGAATTGGTCTGGGTTTCATTATTAGATTGTGAAATCATTTAAGGTACTTGGCAGTCAATAACTAGCACTAAAAAACTATTCAAAAGTATTAAAATATGAATACTAGTTCATTAATACAAAAATAATCTAAAATGACACATAATTTTATAAAACTAATCCATTTGCCTCTAAATGGTGCTATTTTATTTTAAAAATATGTGGACAGGACCTCCCTTATTTTTAGGATATTGCCACATGATTAAAATCATGGTTTTTAACCTGCAATAATATTTTACAAGCCAATTCCCACATATACATCTCAAAAAGAATTACTTAGAATGACATAAGCATACTTGAACTCCTTTTCGGTTTAAACAAAGTTTAAAATAATTTGTGTACTTTTCTATGGCTACAAACAACAATCAAATTTATGGAATACATAATAGGTTCCATGACATATACGTTACAAGTTGAGGAAATCAGATTACAAGTATAAAAAACTTAATTCACCAATTAAAATACTTGAATCTATAATTAGCAAACTTTAGGCCCTAGGTGTAACTTAAATTTTCCACTTAAATTCTATATTTCCAGCAATATACAAGGGTTCCCAGGACCATTATTCATCAAATAATAGCTTTAGTTTAAGAGCTGAAACAAAAGAAATTAACTACAAATTCAAAATCCCACATAAACCTCATATTGACTAGTTTGAGTCTTTGCTAGATTTCTTGCCTTCTATCTCCACCAAACTGATTTCTAAGGCTTAGAAACAGATTTTTGAACTTAAAGGACCTGAAGGAACCATTATTTAAGTGGGAATAAGTAGAAAATTGAAATTAAAGGACAAGACTTGGAAAGAAGAACTAGTAGAATTACCTTGACTAGTTTTGATCTATCTTGCATTTTAGAGCTTCAACTTGAATTCTACCACTTGGAAACTCTTGGATATGGCTAAGAGAATTTGAGAGAAGTCTAGAAAGGAGCTAGAGAGATTCAGGTCGTGGCTAGAGAGAAAGAGAAAAAAAATGACCAGATTTGGTATAAAAGTGATACTTAATGGCTAAGAAATGACATAACTTAAATTCTAAGGGGTATTTTGGGTATTTATCACATTACTTTCCACGTGTCCAGTTATAAAACATCTTTAGCATAGTCACCACGTTGCTGGTCACTCCCATATACCCAAGTGTAAATAAAGTTGGTGAATCCTAGCTTAGAAAGTGAAAACTAGTCATACTTTGACGGGATAACTATAAAAAAATACCATGAAGTTTGAGTGTTCTGCAATTTAAACCCTGAAGTTTGGACTTTACAAAATAATACCATGGGATTACGAATTTCTGAAAATTAATACCCTGAGTTGATTTTTTGAATAATTTTAACTGATAAAATATAATAATATCTTCAAAATTAAGATGAAAAATATGAATTAATCTAGTTTTAATGGAAGATATTATTGTTTTTTCGTTCCTAAAATTGGTCAAAAAATCTGTCTAGGTATTAATTTTTAGAAATTCTTAATATCAGGGTATTATTTTGCAGAGTTCAAACTTCAGGATTTAAATTGTAGAACACCCAAACTTCATGAGATTTTTTTGCAATTATCCCTACTTTGACTTATGATCTCGTGTGACAGGTTTTATTGTAATCTAGTAGAACCTAGTCCCATAACCAATTATTAAACATAAAAATAAGTCAATTAGATTTTAATTAATAATACAAATATAGTATTAATACTCAATTATTAGAATGCACAAAAATGATATTACGCAATTAAACTGAATTTAAGCTAACTTAATGAAATAAAACACAAATAAGTATCGTGAATGCAATCTCGTACTTACCTAGAGCCGACAAATAAAATGCTATAAATGAGTTCTAAACATTGAATTAAAGCTATTTAACGTGTTAAACACATAGTGAATTTGGCTCCAAAATGTGTGAAAATTGTATTTTATCGAAAAAATACTATTTGACTAAGTTATCAACAAGTATGATCTTAATACACGTACACATAATATTTCTTTCATAAATATATTCTTTGTTCTTTTAGCACATCGAGCTCTTTCTCTTGGGGTATTGAACCCCTACACTGTATCAGTACACTTTAACAATTATTAGTGTAATAACATATATGTAAAAGCACATAACATAAGGAATGAGTATATTACTATGAAATTTGCATTAATAACTTCTAGATACTTAATATATAATTAATACATATTTATTATTGGTTTAGTATGCATATGAAAATCTTTTGCACTATAGTAGTTGGCGACCTAAACTGATAAAAGTTGTGGATAAGAACTGCAAAGTAATATAATCTTGAACGAAACTTAAAAAAAGAAAAAAAAAAAAAAAACAGCGATCCAAGTGACACGAGTTTGAAAAGTTGAGATCCACTGCAGAAGATGCAAAGGGCAAAATTGAAATTTTATTTTACTATTATTATTCTTTTTGGCAGTTCAAATTAGTGCCTAGTGGCAACAAGAGGGAGTGGAAAAAATGAGATTGGCGCGGTGGGGTGCTTCTAAGGTGATTTAATTCAAATACTCTTCGGGGCGCGCAACGCGAGAGAGACGCAGACACAGAGCGTGAAAGCTCTGGCTTTTTACAGATCGCCCTAGACCTAGAACTCTCCTTCTCCGATCATGGCGTCCGGTTCGCCCCGGTCGCGCATCGATCAGGTTCGTCTCTGCCATCACTCTTGTTCTAAAACCCTAGTCCGAACTTCGAGTTTCTCAATTTCTCTCTCTTTTCGCAAGTACGGAGTATGAATTTCGTTCTGAATGGGTCACCAGTGCTCCTCTCGTCACAAGTTTATGTATTTTTAATTTTATTTTGGTAATTTTGTACTTGGTTTGGTAATCCGTAAAGAAATGCGAAAATTTTCGGATTTGTCTGTGCTTCAATGGATGCAGAAAAAGATTGTTTGGATTGAAAGGATTCTTTCTTTCTTCGAGTATTATTGCGTCGAAAATTGATTGAGCGCAGTGAGATTGATTCATTGAGTTTTCTATTTTTTGATGTTAGGTCCATCATGTCTAACTGTGAAACCCTAGATTTTGATAGGCTTTAAGATTCAGTTTTGATTTCATTCTCCTCTTTTATGCGCCTTTGTATGGAGGACATGGGTCGTAATACGTTGTGGTGATGAAAACTGGCTCTAGCTTTTTTTTTTATTTTTTTATTTTTTATAAAATAGGTTGTTTTGTAATTTTGTTTCCCATGTGCAGTTTTTCACTTCCAAGAAAAGGAAGTCTTTGTCACCCTGTTTGAAGCCTGGGAGAAATGATAAGGATGTGAAAAAAATAGTACAGGGGTCGCCCAGTGCCAAAGGTACTTTGGACAATTACTTAGTGACTTCTCCCGGTGATGATAACTCAGATAAGCCTACGTGTGCTGCTCGTGATACATTAGCTCCGCAAGACTCGGTGAAAAGAAATTTGTCGATAGAGATTAATAGTTCTTTAAAGGATGAAGATAAACTTTCATTTTTATCAACTCAATCTCAAGCTGCTGAAGCGCTCGAAGCAAATCAAAAGGGTGGATTACCTGAAGTGGTTGGTAATGCAGTTGGAGGGTCTGGAAAGGGTAACGCAGATTTGGTGCAAGGTTCGGAAAAATCAGAATTAAAGAAGTTTGCAACCGACTTTTTGTCTTTGTATTGTAGGTACTGTACTCTGAATTCAAGTCCTTTTAAATTCACATGTTTGTCTTTGCAATTTTGGCCTACAGGTGTTTATATCTTTTGTCTATCTATTATTTTTCTGATGGTCTCTCCAGGAATAAATTAGTGATAATTATATAGCAAGCACCCTCCCATGCTAAATAAAGTTTTTAATTGATTATTTTATTCAGTGATATTCAAGCAAATGTGGATTCAGCCTCAGAGTTGAAGGTGAATGACCATAAGAGACAATCTAGCCCAGTATCGATTGATACATCGAAAAAGAGGCATTGCATTACCAGTTTGTCACATTTAGAATGCAAAAGCACTGGCCATAATGAGAAGAATTTTCCAGACATTCAGTCCAGTGCTGTCTGTAAAACTGGGGTACATTTTTCAGCTTTTATAGAGGGATGATTAATCTTTTATGCTCATATATAAAATTTATACAAGAAGTCTCTTTTATTGTTGTCTATAAGAATATTGTTTTATTGATGTTTAAGTTACTGTTGATAATGATTTAATTGCATTTCAGACAATCTTGAAGAAGTGCAGTAATACCTCTAAATCATCTCTAGACATAACTGAATGCCGTACACCAGCCTCCTTGACTGCTAAAAGTTGTTTTCGTGAGACCCCTAATTCAGCACGTGGAAGCTCCATATTTTCTCCAGGAGATGCTTTTTGGGATGAAGCAATTCAACTTGCTGATGGTCTGTGTTATCCAATGGCTAACTTCTCTGCAAAAGCTGCTGACGAAATTGGCGTTGCGGAGAGCCAATATCATAAAAAGAACTCAGGCAATTTGAAAGAAAAGATAAATGAAGATCAAAGTATGGCTGCATATACTTCATCAGGAGGGTTACCAGGAAGGCGTGAAAATGAGTTAGAAGAAAAATCTCCACTTCCTGTAAAGCATTTTGATTTCTTGTTTGATGACAAAAATTTGGATGGAAGTATTCCATGTCATGGTGATACAAGTTATTCAAAGATCACCCATGGAGGTGGTGCGTTGTCCAAATCTAGTCTAATCAATCATAGTTGTCCAGAAAATAACAATAATTTGAACCATGATAGCACATGTGAAAGAAATAAAGAAATATGTGGAGAACAAGAGATGACTCCTGTTACTGCAGTGGCTAAAATGAAGGTGGAATTAGTGGGTAGGGATGAAAGGATGAAATGTGATTTTCCAGATGATGGGATTATGAAGTCAATCGGTAACTCTGAATCTGCTGAAGGTACTCCCTCAAGTATTATGCCGAGTAGAGATTGGCTAGATATAAACAGTTGGCTTCCACCTGAAATATGCAGCATGTACAGAAAGAAAGGAATTTCAAAACTGTATCCATGGCAGGTATTACTAAACATGAGAACAAAGCAGATACAATTCTTGAATTTATTTCTTTGATTTTGGAACATCTGCTTTGTTAATGTCATTTTATTTTACAAACGATTTGAAGTGAGGAAATCAGGTTCCCTATTTTCTTCCTCAAGGGAAGACAATTTTCGTCCTTGATTGATTAGTGTTTTGGAGATTAGATTAGTGACACAAATTGGTATCAGTTTGTTTTGAGGTGAAATAACTCGTCGATTTCATCAGTAGCACCCGTTATTTGTTAATTGTTTATCTAGCACTTTTGTTTGTCTTTTGATGGTTTGCTATTTCTGACTGATATATTTGCATCCATATGTTTTTTTCTGGTTATTCATTCATCCTTTTTTGTCCTTCCCCTGTTTATAACTATTCATTTGAGTAATAGTTTCGGCACTGATAATTTTACTATGTTTTAAATATTTTAATATGGTTTTTGGCCTTAATGCTTACTATTCGGTCTGACAATAATCTTGATATGGCTGGGCTCCATCTTTAGAATGCAGTCACTATGTGTTGGCATAAGAAGTTTTCTAGAGTATGATATTGCAGATATTTCCATTGTTCAGGTTGACTGCCTTCAGGTGGATGGTGTATTGCAGAGAAGGAATCTTGTATATTGTGCATCTACAAGGTACTTATTTAATTGCTACGGATTTGCGCATTGGGATGTCTTTAAGCAAATTTTTTTTTACTTAGTGGCTTTATTATTTTGTTGAAGCATCTACATATTGCTAAACCTACTTTCCTCCAACAGCGCGGGTAAGAGTTTTGTTGCTGAAATTTTAATGTTGCGGCGGGTCTTATCATTCGGTAAGATTGCACTGCTTGTGCTTCCTTATGTATCAATTTGTGCAGAAAAGGTAACATCTCGTTTTTTTCCAGGAAGTTAATTGGTTTACATTTTTTTCGATAGAAAAAATATTGGTTTACATTTTTTTTTTGTCATAGATTATAATTACCTTTGAATCTCTTGCCATGATTGGTGCAGGCCGAACACCTGGAGGTTCTTCTTGAACCACTTGGTAAGCATGTTCGTAGTTATTATGGAAACCAAGGTGGTGGAATGCTTCCTAAAGACACTTCTGTTGCTGTATGCACAATAGAAAAGGCAAATTCGTTAATAAACAGATTGCTGGAAGAAGGTCGCTTGTCAGAAATTGCAATTATTGTGATAGATGAACTGCACATGGTACTTCTAGTTTCATATAACTTTTGGTGGTTATATGTCGTAATGCGTGCATATGGTCAAAGTTCTAATTGAGATACTTTTTCCATTGTTTGGATTATGCCGTTTGATTTGGATTCCTTTAGATTGTTTACATGCTTGTAATGGTTAATAGGTTGGTGATCAAAGCAGGGGTTATCTTTTGGAACTTATGCTGACAAAACTTCGTTATGCTGCTGGTGAAGGCAATTCTGAAGGAAGTGGTGGTGAAAGTTCAGGTTCGAGCAGTGGTAAAACTGACCCTGCTCATGGTCTGCAAATTGTGGGGATGAGTGCAACCATGCCAAATGTAGGAGCTGTTGCCGATTGGCTTCAGGTAAGCAAGACTATTAAGTAGCACCTGTTGTGTTTTGTAGTGTTCTCTTGTTGGCAAATTTTCCACTCTAATGAAAGAGCAGACATTGTCATTAACTACTGCAGGTATGTAGTTAATTTGTTGTAGACTTAAAATAATTCCCATACATAGTCTTGGTTTGTCAAATCAGATAAGACATTTTGAATCTCATCGAGAATGCTGCATATGTATGCAAGTAAAAATTATGGGCTCAAGAATTTATGTTTCTTGTTAAGGAAGAGCAATGGAAAAATAATTGTGGTTTGTTATTGCTGTAAATTTCTTGACTGTAAATTTTGGTTAAAGGCAATATATTAACCTTATTAGGCCTTATGAGAATCAGTTTGAGAACCCTCCAATTGTTTTTGATATTTTTATTTTTCTTATTGGGAATTGCATATCATTATTTAATTTTAGCTTGGTTGAACATAAGTGGAACAAGCATATTGCCATTGAAACTTAAGCTCTAGTCTTTTTACAAGCTTTTATGATGTATGAATAAATGTGTTTATCTTAAAGAAAATTCTTTCCCTATCATTCACTAGAACTGCCTAGAAGGCTTTTTTTTACATTATTCATTCTTCTAATATTTCTGTGTCACAGTAACTTTTCTGTATGGCTAATTTTTCTACGGACATTGTTCCAGGCTGCACTATACCAAACTGATTTTCGTCCAGTTCCATTAGAAGAATATATTAAGGTTGGTAACATGATTTATGACAAGAAAATGGATGTTGTTAGGACAATTTTCAAAGCAGCTGATCTTGGTGGGAAAGATCCAGATCATGTTGTGGAATTGTGCAATGAGGTACAGATTCTTAATTTTTTCTCCTTTGAAGTTGGTCTGGCATCAATTTATTGTTGGATTATGACTTCATTGAATATATCAGGTTGTACAAGAGGGTCACTCAGTGTTAATATTTTGCTCTAGTCGAAAAGGTTGTGAATCAACTGCCAAACATGTTTCAAGATTCCTCAAAAGATGTACGGCTAGCTTTCAGAATGATGATGCTGAGTTCGTTAATATTACTTCTGCCATTGATGCCTTAAGGAGGTGTCCTGTTGGATTGGATCCAATATTAGAAGAAACTCTTCCGTTTGGTGTTGCTTACCACCATGCTGGTCTCACGGTATTCTTTTTAGTTTTCAGTGTCTTTCATTGTTCTATGTTTGGTACCTAGATTTTATTGCCCTTGTTCCTTCAGTTTGATTCTCAGTAGATTATTCTTTATTGCAATTTCTGTCTTAAGATTTTGGCATTTTAATTCTTTAATAGGTTGAGGAAAGAGAGATTGTTGAAACCTGCTATAGGAAAGGCCTCATACGAGTTTTAACTGCTACATCTACCTTAGCTGCTGGGGTAAATTTGCCAGCTAGGAGAGTCATTTTTCGTCAACCCAGAATTGGTCGTGACTTTATTGATGGGACAAGGTACAGGCAGATGGCAGGTCGGGCTGGTCGTACAGGAATAGATACAAAGGGTGAAAGTGTATGTTTTTGTATTATAGCTTGTTTTTGCTTTTTCTTCTTATTCATTGCTTCTTTTGTTTTGTTTTGTGATTATCCAACAGCATATTGACTTTCCTTAGTGTTCAACTACTTCCCAAGTTTTTTATTTTCAATTTTTTATTTTTTAGTTTTGTTCTGAATTTCTGAAATTACTCAATGTTCTTTTTTGATGTTTCTTTTGTATTATTTGGTTATTTTATTTTTTCTGGAAGGCCCTTAATACTAATGTTATTCGATCTTTTGAAATTACTGAATCTTCTTCTTGAATATTTGTTTTGATTAGGTTCTTATTTGCAAACCAGAGGAGATTAAAAGAATTTTGGCACTTCTTAATGAAAGCTGTCCCCCATTGCGTTCTTGTCTATCTGAAGATATGAATGGAATGATTCATGCAATCTTAGAAGTTGTAGCCGGGGGGATTGTTCAAACTGCAAATGATATTCACCGATACGTGAGGTGTACCCTTCTGAATTCCACTAAACCATTTCAGGATGTGGTGAAATCAGCACAGGAATCTCTTCGATGGTTGTGCCATAGAAAATTTCTCGAATGGAATGAAGATACTAAGTTGTATAGTACCACACCTCTAGGGCGTGCTTCATTTGGCAGTTCTCTTTCCCCAGAAGAATCACTTGTAAAGATTCTTATCTTCTATTTTCTTTATCATGTGATCAATTTCCAAATACTTCTGTGCTATTTCACTCGTAACGATTATTGACTCTACTTTCATTTGTGATCAATTTTCAAATACTGTTGCGATATCTTTGTGGTACTGTATTCTTGTTTCTTTTTCTCTTTTTCAATTAAACTTTCTACCTGACCCATCCCAAGTGGGTACACACTCTTTTGTTGTTGATGTTGATTATTATGTCTTTGGTTGGTTCCTAGATTGTATTGGATGACCTTTCAAGGGCGAGAGAAGGATTTGTCCTTGCCTCTGATTTGCATTTGGTTTACCTGGTAACGCCCATCAATGTTGATGTTGAACCAAATTGGGAACTATACTACGAGCAGTTCATGGAGTTGTCTGCCCTTGACCAGGTACTTTTTCTTTTTCCCAAATGTGAAATTTGTCTGTTAATAGCAATTGTTATTTAAGATTAAAATGGTTTGGAATTGTCTGCCCTTGACCAGGTACCTTTTCTTTTTCCCAAATGTGAAATTTGTTTGTTAATAGCAATTGTTATTTAAGATTACAATGTTATTGGGACCTGTTCGCATTTGGAGTATCTTGGGTCCCACTTTGGTGCTCCTTTCTGGCCTCACCAGAGACAAGCCTTCGATTATTATTATTATTATTGTTACTTTTTGTTTTATCTTATTTATTATTATTATATTGTTTATATCATTTTGCATTAACTTAACTGACCCATGGGTTTTATGACCCCTTGATTGATATTATTCTCTCTCGAAGGGGTTCCAGGACCTAAAATTTCCTTCTTGTCTAGCTCTTCATTGGTTACTCATATTCTCTGAGACAAATATAGTTTTATCTTGATTTAGAAGTGAAAAAACGAACATGTAGTGGGAATATATGTTTGTCTATAAATGTTTTCCAAAAAATAGTTATAAATAATAGTGTTTGATGTGGTTCTTCCTATGTTTCATTACGAATTAATATTGAGACTAGAGTTTGTTTGGTTATTGTTGCCCAATCTTACTATTTTGTTTATGTATCTCACAATGTTCTCATTCTAAGTTTTATGAAGTGCAGTCTGTTGGTAGTCGAGTTGGAGTGGCGGAACCATTTTTGATGCGCATGGCACATGGTGCACCAATACGTGCTTCAAAGTCAAAAGAAAAGACGACAGGATTGCATAGCAAATGTCAAAACCAACTGGGAATCACAAACAATACTTTGCTTTCAGATGATCAAGCACTTCGAGTGTGTAAACGGTTCTACGTGGCTCTGATCTTGTCAAGGCTAGTTCAGGTGTTTTTCTCAATTTATGTTTCTTACTTCTTCATTCTGATGGATATTATAACTTGTAATCACCAATGTTAGTTAATGCATGGTAGCATATGTTTCATAATAGTCTTATGTCTAATTTTCCCTCTTTCTGTCTTTCTTTTAGTGGCAAATTGCACTTTTGCCCCCTAAATTATGAGCCCTATGGCACTTCAGCCCTTATATATTGTTTTAGCATTTTAGCCCTTCAACTTTTGAATTTAACAATTAATTTGAACTAAAAAATTTGGTAAATACTGTTAGCAAATTCCGTTAGTTTGGGGTACTTAAGGAAAATTTCTTTAGACTATAAAAGGGTACTATAAATATAAGAAATAATGAACAAAATTGTAGAAGCCTATTTATTCACAGGGGAAATATAGAAGAATTAAAAAGGATTACTTCTGCCGGAGATTTTTTTTGTATACTGCATAGAAACCGCATAATGTGATGTTTTTATTTTATTTCTATTCCTCCTTAAAATAATATTCTTCCACATTATTATTACTTATTTCTTACATTTTATAATTTGTTTCAGGGTTTTTTTCTGATTAAATTTTCTGAGGATACCCCTATAATAACAGAATCCCTTGTCAACTTTTTATGGAGCTTTTGTTTGGATTTAACTTTTGCTCAGAAAGTTCAAGGATGTACCACAACACATAAGGGCTAAGTAGAAAAGGATGCTGTGATAAGTGCGTAAAAGTGATAGTTATTTAAATACTTATAATTTGTTCCTAAAAAGAACATGGAAGAAAACATACAATTATCTTTTCTGTGCTTGCTTTCTTCTTTTTCTGATTGAAGTCTATCATATTGGTACCTTGTGTTCTGAACTATCCTTGGTTTAACTGTCTTTTATTCTTACTACGGGGCAAAGGAAGCTCCTGTTGCTGAGGTTTGTGAAGCTTTTAAAGTGGCCAGAGGCATGGTGCAAGCCTTACAGGAGAATGCTGGTAGATTTGCATCTATGGTTTCTGTATTTTGTGAGAGGCTTGGATGGCATGATCTGGAAGGTTTGGTTGCCAAGTTTCAAAATCGTGTTTCATTTGGAGTGAGGGCAGAGATTGTCGAGCTTACTACTATTCCGTATGTTAAGGTTTTTAACTCCTCTCTCTTTGATTCTATTTTCTACCTTTCCTTCTGTATGAAGTTTGCTTCCAGGTACTCCTCATGGTCAATTTCCTCTCAAGTGATGCCTACTGAGGTCCCTGGTGGCTTTAGTAAATGCTTTGAGTTGACTGTTATTTTTACTTGACTTTTAGGGTTCTCGAGCTAGAGCTCTTTATAAAGCTGGCCTGCGCACTCCTTTATCAATTGCTGAAGCTTCCGTCGCTGAAATTGTGAAAGCTCTTTTTGAAACCTCTTCTTGGGCTGCACAAGGTGATGCATCGGCCATTGAACTCTTATTACATCTATTATGTGCTTCATAATTACGATAATTTACTTATTATAATAATGTCTCTATGCTACATGAATTTGCTCACTTGGATAATGGGTTTATTTGAAGCTGTGTATAATAATCCTTTGGGTGCTATATT
Organism: Trema orientale; assembly: GCA_002914845.1. Classification (NCBI taxonomy): domain Eukaryota; kingdom Viridiplantae; phylum Streptophyta; class Magnoliopsida; order Rosales; family Cannabaceae; genus Trema; species Trema orientale. Next base: position 2,054,851 of record JXTC01000001.1, read on the forward strand.
TTCGTTACTTCTTAACATGCGTTTGCTTTCAGGATGTTCATTTGTTGGTCTGTTTAACGGGAGCTCAGCAATAGGTATTTTGAGTAAAATATTTAGTTAGTAAGATGTCAGCCATTGTCTTACTTAGAGTGCTCATATGTTGTTTGTATGCCTTTGTTGAGTCCATTTTTCTGTTAAGGTCCCGAGTGTATTCTTCTGCTCGAAAGAACCCTTCTAATTGTATTTGCTCACATACAGCTCCAGCCTTCCCCCCCTCCCACATTCAGTAAAAGAAGATGAAATTCTTGGGTTGTAAACCTATGCATACTGCTGTTCTCCATCACTTTTAAAACTCTGAGAGTCGTATAGACGTCTTTTGGGAAGATTTTTGTTATGATGCAATTATGTTCTTTTGGCACCGCATGAAGTGATCCTTTATGCGGTTGTGTCCAAGCTTTGATAAAGTTTGGTTTCACATTGCTTTTCTTTTCTATTTTTTTTTTCCGGATAGAGTTTTGATTCCCCCCCTAATGTGATGGTGCTACATTTATTCAATATACATCTTTTCATTACCTGTAATTTCGTTGACCTCATATTAAGAAGTTGACTTTATGAATTTAGAAGGTTCAGCTCAAAGACGGATACAACTGGGAGTGGCCAAGAAGATCAAGAATGGAGCGCGCAAGATAGTTCTTGAAAAGGCTGAAGAGGCAAGAATTGCTGCCTTCTCAGCTTTTAAATCACTTGGACTTGATGTTCCCCAGTTTTCTGGACCACCATTGTCAACTGCTGCTGGCAATCCCGGCGGGCAAGGAGCCCCCACACCCTCTGAAAATGACATTTGCAATAGCTCTGTTAATGTAGAGCATGTGGAACATGCAGCTAAGCCATCTGTAGAAGAAATTGTTTATTCTGATAAAATTGTGTCAGTAAATGAAGAGAAGTTAACAAAGACATTAGATATTACTCTTGTTGGTTCTGAAGTAAATTCAGATGCTGTCATGCCTCATAAGTTTGGTGCTGATGAATCTATGGTTTTAACTGAATGCCCTGTTACCCTTCACACTGAGCTTGATGCTACCATTTCTCATTCCAAAGATGCTAATGTTCTTGATCCCAAAGATGCTAATTTGACACAACTAATGAAGTTACAAAAACAAGGTGATAGAGCCATGGCAGGTAATGAGGCCATTGTTCCTCAACCAAGGGAACGGCAAAGTAATGCTAATTTATCTTCTGGCTTTAAGGTCAATGCTCATGAGAAAGGGCCTATGCATGCCACTAATATTCCGGGTGCATTTGATTCATTTTTGGATATCTGGGACAATGCCTCTGAGTTCTGTTTTGATGTCCATTACAGCAGAAGATCGGAAGTGAACTCTACTGCCCCTTTTGAAGTACATGGCATGGCCATCTGTTGGGAAGATTCTCCTGTGTATTATGTCAATCTTCCTAAAGATCTACTATGGTCTGACAAAAATTTAAATGATTGCTCAAACGTGAATGCATCTGGTAATATAAATAATCTGGTTCCTGCTGGACATTGGTTGGAGAAGGTTAGACATAGATGGGAGAGGATAAGCAAGATAATGGGGAAAGGAGATGTTAGAAAGTATAGCTGGAATTTGAAAGTTCAAATTCAGGCGCTTAAAAGGCCAGCAGTATCAGTTCAGAAATTTGGTTCCCAGAAACTTGAAGGGGAAAACATAGGGTTTGAAATCATAGACAGCTCATTTTTGTTGTTGACCCCAGTTCATGTAAAATATGGAATTGACGTGTGCATTCTGTCATGGATTCTCTGGCCGGATGAGGAGAGAAGCTCTAGTCCAAACCTGGAGAAGGTAATAATACAATAGTACATGAACAAATGTTATGTCAAAACTAAACCTTTTTTTGCTTTTTCTCTTGGAAGAGAATTTTTTTATTTAAATAATTCCAAATGCTGATATCTGTTCATCAATATATTTTGACAACCAAAATTTTGGCCTTAAAATAATTAATAACTATATGCTTGATGTTTTCCATTTCTCAGTGGGATTCTGAACTTTTAATGTGTTAACAGGAAGTTAAGAAAAGGTTATCCAGTGAGGCTGCAGCAGCTGCTAATCAAAATGGCAGGTGGAAGAATCAGATGCGTAGAGCTGCTCATAATGGTTGCTGCCGTCGGGTTGCACAAACACGGGCATTATGTTCTGTTCTCTGGAAGTTAATTGTGTCTGAAGAACTCACTGAAGCACTTCTGAATGTTGAAATTCCTTTGGTAATTCTTTTATCCAGCGAAATTTTGTTTAGGTGAAATTCATTTCTCATGATTGAATAGAATTTAAAATGAAACTTGATAGACCTTTTAGATGGGCAAACAAATTAAAGAAAATGATACTGTTGGAGTTCAGCCATTATTGTTCTTATATTAAGTAGGGATAATTACAATTTTTTATCTTGCATTTTGACTGTTTATTCGATTTATATCTTGCATTTTGGTTATTATCAACATTAATATTCAAATTAAAAATTGTAACAAATGTATACCCTCCCTAAATCAAACACCAATTTTGACCACTAGTTTCACCAAAATAACATTTTTAAAGTTTAAAAATATATGTTTAAAAATAATATGTTTAAAACTAATTAAGGTTAATTATTAAATGACAAATACTGACAAGTTAATTCTAAAAAGGTGCAAAAATCTATACTTTTTAGTATTTAGCTTTAGTTATTAATTTTAAATAAGCTTTAAATTTGAGTTTCTTTTTAAATATGTAAGTTTAAAGTTTAAAAGGTATTTTGATAAACTAAATGATCAAAATTAGTGTTTGACCCATTGAGGGTATAATTTTGTTACAAGTTTTAAATTTGAAGGTCAGTGTTGATAATAACCAAAATGCAAGGTTTAAAATGCACAGACAATCAGAATGCAAGGTATATTAATGTAATTGACTCTATTAAAATCCTCTTCTTCCCTTTCTGTCGCTGCTTAGCATAAATACAAGCTTTTGTGGTCTGTTCTTGGAAGTTATTTCTTTTGAAAAAACTTAATGATATAATTTTGAATTTACAAATTCTTTTTATAAGATCTTATATTCTATCCAGTTCACATTTTAAGAGGGGAAGTCTTGGGTTGTCTAACTCTGATTTACACTATGTTTGATAGAGTGGATTTTTGGAGGGATGGAGAAGGGTGGAGGGAGAGGAGTGGGGGGAGAACAAAGTTCCTCCGTTTGGTAGGAGGGAGAGAAGAGGAGGAGGGAGGGCTCCCTCAGGGCTGATCATATTTCATCCTTCCATAGTTGGAAGGATTAGAGAGGAGGAAGAGAGAAAAAGAAATGAATTGTCCAATATGGCCTCGAGAATTATTATTTAAAAAAATCATTAAATGGTTAGTATAGTAATTTTACAGATAAACACTCTCCATCCTTCCTATTCTCCATTTTTCTCACCAAACAATTTAAGAGATTCTTATTCTCCCTCTTGCCAAACATAGCCTTAAAGTTTCCGGGACCTTCTTAATTTTAAAATTGACTGTTTCATAGTAGGAAGTACATTCTTCTTCTTGTCTCCCTACAACAACCCCCCCCCCACCAAAATTTTTTTTTTTTTTTTTATAATAAATTCCTCATGCCTGCAATTATCATTCTTGTGCATTTTTGGCGATGAATGTACTAGTCTAGTCTCTCTTGTGGTAGGGTTTTCATGTATCAGTGATTGGCACTTTATGCGTACCCTCTTTTAAGTCTAGGATCTGTTTAAACAAGGAAATTATTTCTAGAAATACATTTTCTTTTCGAACCATTCAACAGATTTTTAGGAATAATTTATGCTCTTTAGCTAATTATATACTAAATTTCTGCCCAAAAGAAAAAAAAAAGGGTTCATAAAATAAGCTCTGACACTATGTCAATTCTTTGTATGTTAAGGTTAACATTCTTGCCGACATGGAACTTTGGGGAATAGGTGTTGACATGGAGGGATGCCTCCAAGCACGAAATGTGCTGGGCAAGAAGTTAAGAAATCTTGAGAAGGAAGCTTATAAGCTGGCTGGGATAACATTTTCATTATACACGGCAGCAGATATTGCCCATGTACTGTATGGACACTTGAAGCTGCCCATACCAGAGAGGCGTAACAGAGGGAAACAACATCCTAGTACAGACAAGCATTGTCTGGATTTGTTAAGGTATTGTCCCTGGTCATATTCTTAACTTTTTGAATGAGGAGAATATACATGCTGATTAGATGATCGAATGTTTTATTCTTCTGTACACTAAACCTTTTAGAAACTAAAATCTAATTTTTCTTAAGAGACGTCCGTGCATAGGTTCTTCTATTTCAATACTTATCAAAGAGAATGGGAAGTTGGTGAGAAGGTGCAAAATTTCTCATGGTGTTTCTGAGAATTTTAGGTCTGGAAACTGTGTCAAAGACTAGATAGCAGGACTGCGTAAATAATGGGGACAATTTTATTGAACCAAGTGCGATCTGTAAACTAGATGTATATGTTATGGTTGACTAAATTTACCTACCAATATTTCTAAACAAAGAAAGGATATTAATAATTAGGGTAGCTATACTAACACTCTCAAAAACTATAAAAGCACCCCATTTATCAGTTAAATTATCAAAATAGACAACTTATCAAAATTGACATTCGTCATATATCAAGGCACCCCGCCAATCGATATTGACCGGACAGCCTTTCATGGAAGTTTTCTGTTCTCTAACCCAAACAGATTAAAGGCGTACAATTTCATTACATATATATATATATATACACATTCATGCATCAATTCTAATAAATTAGAAAACACAAGTTTTGCGTTGAAAGAAATTTCAATGGACGTATTGAAAATTTCATCAAACTAAATATAGTTTGTACAAATTCATCTTCTTTTGATTTCTTAAGTTTTCTTGCTATTTTTATTGAAAGTAAAAGTATTGTTCTATCAGGTTTGTTTATCTTGTTTTAATTATTATTATTATTATTATTATTATTATTATTTTGGTTTTCAAATCCTCTATCTGTGTGTCTTTCTCCAGAAACAAAGCCTAAGAAATACAGTGAAAGAGTTCAAATTGAAACAATTGTGCAAAAGATATTGAATAAAAAGAAAGATGCAAAAATCATGAATTGAAGGGTTAGGGAGATTCAATCCAAATAACAGAGGGACTAACGAAAGTTGAAACTGAAGAGATATAATGGAATGACATATGGAGCGAGGGAGAGATGGGGTGTACTAAAATTTTTATTAGGTTGTTCTTTTTAGTCCTATTGAAAATAAAATGGGTGCTTTGATATACTACTGGGGTCTCAAAATATTCCCCCTAATAATTATACTTGCGTTTTGAGTTCTTGTTCATTTTATCCTTTGCATTATAGATATTATCAATATTGCCCTAAAGATTTAAAGTCTAATTCATACCCTCTCTTGATCAAACACTAATTTTAACGGTGAGTTTACCAAAATACCATTTCGGAGTTAAATAATATGTTAAACATTGTCGGAGTATAATTGTTAGTATTTTCAGATGCCAGTCACTCTCTGTCATGAAATTCAAGCACAGATTGCCCGCTTTTGGTGGGGGGGCTCAGCCGAAAAAAGGAAATTCCATTGGTGGACTTGGAATCGTCTTTGCGCCAAAAAGAGAGATGGTAGCCTTGGTTTTAAGGACTTTGTTATCTTTAACGAAGCCTTCCTAGCGAAGCAAGCTTGGAAACTTCTTAAGAATCCTTCCTCTCTAACGGGAAGAATTTTGAAGCACAAGTACCATAGAGGGTCAGATTTCTTGCATGCTCAAACTGGCACAAGATCTAGTGCAATATGGCAGAGTATCACTTGGGGACGAGATAGTCTTTGGTTGGGACTCCGATGGCAAATGGGGAACGGTAAAAAAATTCGAATATTCAAAGACCCTTGGTTTCCTAGGCCAAACAACTTCCGACCAATCACGACCCCTCCCTCACAATTAGAGAACATGCTGGCTTCAGATTTGATCCTAACTCTAGGTCTCTGGAATGAGAACAAGATTCGAGAGGTCTTTTTGGAGGTTGATGTTCCCACCCTTGCTATACCGTTGAGTGTTATTGCATCTGAGGACAAGCTAGTCTGGCACTACGAGGAGAATGGAGCCTACTCTGTTCGTTCTGGTTATAAAACGATCCTCAACTCTAAAAGAGAGGCAGAAAGTTCAAATCCACGAAGGGGTCGTCAATGGTGGAACTTTCTTTGGAGTCTAAATTTCCCCAGCAGGATTCTTATCTTCATTTGGAGAATTTTCCATAGAATTATTCCAACTGCCCATAACATTGCAACGAGAGGAGTTTCTTGTCCCAACACTTATTCTAGATGCCAAGAGGACCGAGAAACTAGCATGTATGCATTAGTAACGTGCCCTTACTCCTCAGCATGTTGGGAGCATAGTTCGTTTTGGGAGACCATGGAGAGTTTTAAGGGGCTTCATTTCCAGGATTTATTAATCCATTTCTCAAAAACTCTCACGAAACAGAATTTTGAAACTTGGTGTGTGGTTACTTGGATGCTTTGGCATAATAGAATTGTTATGGTTCATGGAAAGGACGGAAAGCCGACATATATAATTCTCGAGGACGCTGATCTTTGGGTCAGGGAATACAAAAGACGTAATTCTTTGCAGCAAAATCAACCTCCGTGCCCACCGAGTCCAGTTCATTGGTGCCCACCGAATTTTGGTGCTTTGAAGGCAAACGTGGATGCAGCCTTATCCAAGGATGGCAACTTTATTGGCATCGGAGTGATCATCCGGGACCACCTTGGGGCTATCTGAGGAGCTTTATCTCGTCGATTACCTGGAGCTTTTTCAGTGTTCCTGGCAGAATGTGTAACTGTTAAGAAAGAGTTACTTTTTGCCATTCACCACGGCCTCCCCCCAAAGGATATCGAGTCAGACTCCAAGAATGTTGTCTCAGCGATCACAACTAGTCAACCCCTTGTTGTAGGGGGCCTTATAATGAATGATATTCATATCTTTTTAAACCAGCTAGGAATTATGGGTTGCAATTATATTTCCCGAGATGGGAACACTGCGGCCCACACCTTAGCTCGCTTTGCTTTAAGAATTTCTTCCTTTATTTGCTGGGTTGACGAGGTACCTAGTTGTATCTCTAAAGTTGTAATTGACGATCTCTTTTTCGAATTTTAATTTTTCGTTTCTCCAGTTCTGAAAAAAAAAAAAAATTGATAGTATTCACGTGTTAGTGGTCTGTTAGTGCTTATCTTTGTATAACTTTTATTAGTGCTCCACTAGTATACATTTTTTATTAGTAATAGTGTTCCACTAGTGAACATAATTTATTAGTACTAGTGCTCCACTATGTATTAGGTTAGTCAAATGTGCCTATGTATATTGATGTATTGAAATAAGTAAAGATGCCTTTTTTGGGCCTCTCATTTTCTCCGTCATGGTATCAGAGCTTAATTAGCTCTTGGAATTTATTTTTTCAGCCATCATTTGTCTATATCCATAGCCAAAATAGAGGAAAACTAAACCCTAGAGCAATCAAATCCGCGTTTCTTGGCTATTCATCTACACAAAAAGGGTACAAGTGCTATCACCCTTCTTCAAGAAAACTCTATGTTTCTGCAGATGTTACTTTTGCTGAAAACAAACCATACTTCACACAATCTTATTTTCAGGAGGAGATTCCTGTGGAAGATAAAGACTGTTTCTTTGGGCCTTTTGACTTGCCCGCAATTCCATCTTCTCTAATCCTTCAGCAAAATGATCAAATCCCTGAAGAGTCAGTCTTAATTTCCACTTCTACTGCCCTGAATCCATCCCCAAGCCAGTGTCAACTTTAGCCCCTCTTGTTGACCCAGTCACTCCAGTATCTGCTCGCCCTTATGACGTTATAAGATTTCCTCAAGTGTACTTAAGAAAAACAACCGTTCAAGACTTGGAACAAGTCCAAACTGACTTCCGAGCCCTGTTATTGAAGACAAGGTGAGTTTTGATCCATCTTCACCTATTGCAGTTAGAAAAGGTACCAGAATATGCACAAAACAGCCTTTGTATCCTTTGTCCCATTATGTGTCTTTTAAACGTTTGTCGTCGAATCATAAAAATTTCATTGCGAGTCTAAACACTATTTCTGTTCCAAACACTCTATCTGAGGCATTATCAAAAAAGGAATGGAGGAATGCTATGAGAAGAGAAATGGATGCTCTAGAAAAGAATAAGACATGAGAGATTGTTGATAAGCCAAAAGGGAAGAATTTATTGGGTTGCAAATGGGTTTTCACCTTGAAATGCAAGGACGATGGCTCTCTCGAAAGATATAAAGTAAGATTGGTTGCTAAGGGCTATACTCAGACATATAGAGCTGATTACCAGGAAACGTTTGCTCCCGTGGCCAAAATGAATACTGTAAGAATTTTGTTATCTCTGGCAACTCATTTCAATTGGCAGCTTCAACAGTATGATGTAAAAAATACTTTTTTGCATGGTGAACTTGAATACGAAATTTACATGAGTATTCCTCCAGGATTTGAAGAAGAAAAGACAACTAATAAGGTGTGTAGATTGAGAAAGGCACTATATAGATTGAAACAATCACCTAGAGCTTGGTTTGGAAGATTTGCTAGAGTAATGAAAGCAACAGCGTATAAGCAGAGCCAAGGAGATCATACTCTCTTCATCAAACATTCGGCCTCAGGGGGGGTGACAACCCCCTTGGTATATGTTGATGATAATCATTGTTATAGGGAATGACGAGAAGGAAAGACAAGACTTGAAACAATGTTTGATCGAAGAATTTGAAATCAAGGAGTTTGGAAGACAAATACTTTCTCGGAATGAAGTCTCACACTCAAGACAAGGAATTTTTATCTCGCAGCAAAAGTATGTGACATATCTCTTGAAGGAAATAGGAAAACTCGGTTGTCAACCTATAGCTACACCGATTGAGCCAACCCAGAAATTGGGAGTTGCAAAAGAAGAACTAGTTGTAGATGAGGAGGCTTATCAGAGATTGGTCAAGAAATTTATCTATCTTGCTCAGGCACGGCCTGATATGGCATACTCAATGAGCATCATTAGTCAGTTCATGCACGGTCCGAGGGAGGTACATCTTCAAGTAGTCTATCGTGTGCTTCACTATCTGAAAGGTAGTCCGGGAAAAGTAATTCTATTCAGGAGAAATAATGGACTCACTATAGAAGCTTATACAGATGCCAATTATACTGGTTCAATGGTGGATAGAAGGTCAACGACCGGTTATTGCACTTTTCTTGGTGGAAATTTGATAACCTGGAAGAGTAAAAAAAGAATGTGGTGGCAAGGTCTAGTGTTGAATCTGAGTTTAGGGCAATGACACCAGGAGTGTGTGAATTGTTATGGTTAAAAATCATCCTGGATGATTTGGGAATTAAGTACGAAGGTCCCATGAAGCTGTATTACAATAATAAATCAGCAATTAACATCGCACATAATCCAGTGCAACATGATAGAACAAAGCATATCGAGATTGACAGACACTTCATCAAGGAAAAGTCGGAAGAAAAATTAATTTACATGACTTATGTACTTTCAGAGAATTAACTAGCAGATATGCTCACCAAGGGGCTCAATAGCACAGACTTTCAAGAAATTATTTTCAAGCTGGGAATAGAAGATATCTATTCTCCAGCGTGAGGGGGTGTCAGAGTATAATTTTATTATTCATGTGTTAGTGTTTTGTTAGTGCTTATCTTTATATAACCTTTATTAGTGCTCCACTAGTATACATTTTTTATTAGTAATAGTGTTCCAAACATAGTTTATTAGTGCTAGTGCTCCACTATGTATTAAGTTAGTCAAATGTGCCTATATATATTGATGTACTGAAATAAGGAAAGATGCCTTTTTTGAGCCTCTCATTTTCTCCGTCGAACATATGCTTATATATATATATTGAGACTATTTGAAATTTAAAACTAAATTATTACAAAATTGTGAAAATTTCGAATTAATTTATTTGTTGAAAATATTAAAAGCTATTTAAAATTCAAATTCTCTATTGGTTTGTGATTGTATATTTTAGATAAATACATTTAAAAACAATAGTTAGATTTAGATTCAAATTTAAGTTTTAAATAGCCCTTTTTTTTTTCCTCGGCTAATTCGTATTTTTATGTTTTTTGATTATTTGTTACTTAGCTATTAATTTTAATTTAGTTTTAAATATGTATGTTTAAGTTCTATTAGGGTATTTTGGTAAAAATCACGGGTCACATGGTGTTTGACCCCGATATATATGAATTTCGAGACAAATTTTAAATGGACAATGTTGATGATATCTTGCATTGGTATAATTATACGAACATCCTATTAAGGAAAGAACAACTATGCTGATTTATGGGAAACAAACCTACCCAGTGAATACACAATACAAATGTCTATTGCTAGCTGTACAGATCAGCAATGAATGCTGCGTAATCCCTTAATCTTAGCTGGTCCTGATCTTCCTGATCTAGTCAACTAGCTGATATTTCATTAAATTTTGTAACAGAATCTTAGCAGATTCTCTGACTTTGTTGCGGCCTTGCCCCTTTGATTACTGTCTTTCAGGTGGATTTGAACCATTTCAGTCAATGGTTTTGCTTTCTATTCTGTTTACATGGAAGCATACTTCACAAGATGTGCTAACTACTAAACTTTTTATAGATTTTCCGGTTCTAGATGACATGGTGCATGCTGCTTTCTGAATTTTCTTTTACAGCATCATTTCTTTAGATTCTTAAACTGCAGCTCTGCAAGTGTCTTGCATAGTTGTTGTATATGCTTCTTGCCATGCATGTTGTGTTCTAATGAATAGATCTCTCACGCATTCTTAAGTTTTCCAACCCGTGCACTTTAGACAGCTTTTATTTGGTCTCAGGCATGAGCATCCTATTATCCCAGTTATAAAAGAGCATCGGACATTGGCGAAGCTCCTGAACTCTACATTGGGATCAATTTGTTCACTTGCTAGGCTTTCTGCTGGGACACACAAATACACTTTACATGGTCATTGGCTTCAAACATCAACTGCAACTGGTCGGCTTTCGATGGAGGAACCTAATCTACAGGTTTGGGCTCTCTCTCTCTCTCTCTCTAGTTCCTACTTAGTTATATCTAAAAGTCCAAAAGTAAAAGTTAGTGTTTTGATCTATCATTTTTGTAAACATTAACTTATGTCTTATGCAGTGCGTTGAACATATGGTAGTCTTCAAAATCAACAAGGACAAAAATGGAAGTGATGCTGATGCAGATTGTTATGAAATTAATGCTCGTGATTACTTCGTCCCTACTCGGGTATAAATTTATTGTTGTATGTGTACCAAACCGAACCCCTGTAGATTCATAGAATGCTGAAAGTGTAGAGTATTTTAATTTTCATGGAGATTGTTATTTAATGCGCTTAGTGATTTCTGTCATAATTGTTGTATCAGGACAAGTGGTTACTTTTAACAGCTGATTATTCCCAGATAGAACTGCGGCTGATGGCTCACTTCTCTAAAGACTCCTCCTTAATTGAACTCCTTAGTAAACTCCACGGTGATGTCTTCACCATGATAGCTTCAAGATGGACTGGGTGTCCAGAAGATTCTATTGGTTCTGATGAACGAGATCAGACCAAAAGGTTGGTGTATGGCATTCTTTATGGAATGGGTGCTAACACCCTGGCGGAGCAACTTGGATGCAGTCCAGCTGAAGCTGGTGAAAAAATTCAAAGCTTTAAGAGTTCTTTTCCTGGAGTTGCTAGTTGGCTTCATGAAGTGGTTTCTCACTGCCGCGAGAAAGGGTAAGACATCTTATTGACTTTTTTGTTACACAGTGGTCGTTATCATTACTAGCCATCTGTTTAACTCATTTGGTCAAGTTTAGCTATCGAGTTATCTGGATCAGTTTATTACTTTATATTATTTGTTGTGTCGTTTCGGATGCAGTTTAAGATTTTGTTTTCCGCAATCACTCTATCTATTGTATTTTCTCTTCTTTTGAAATATCTTTTCTAATATTATAATCAAGTCCGAAGGAATTGCGTGCAATCTTTTATATTCCGAATTCTTGTTTTGTGCGCATGGTATAATATATCCAACTATTTCTCTTTAGCCATTTTTCTCTCTTGTTTTCCTCATGATCCTTCGTATATTCAATGCACTATTCTCTGAATTTTCTTCTACCACACAACCATCACTAAATATGTTAATCATGTTCAGTTATGTGAAGACCCTAAAGGGAAGAAAGCGGTTCTTGTCAAAAATAAAATTTGGAAATATAAAGGAAAAATCGAAGGCTGAGAGACAAGCTGTGAATTCTATTTGTCAGGTAAAACCTTTTATGGTTCTTTTTGTTTGGAAAGGGGTTAGAGTTACAAATGAATATTAAGATCACGAGATATTCTTAATACTAACGAATGGCTTTTATAGGGATCTGCTGCTGACATAATTAAGATTGCTATGATAAGTATCTACTCTGTAATAGCCGAAGGAGTTGTGCCTGTTTATACTTCCTCCCTTGCTGACAAGTTTAACATGCTAAAGGGCCGCTGCCGAATGTTATTACAGGTTGTTCTGGACTATAGATTTTTCTTACGGTTCATGTAATTTTTCTTCTTTCAAATTCGTTGGACATTATGAACATACCAGAGGTGATGTGAATGCAAAAAATGACGTATGGAAATCTTCATTTACTTTATTGCATTAGTTGTTAGGGGAGCACATAGTTCTTTATGTCTTATTGTGAAACATCAGGTGAAACTTAATCGTCATCTTGTTGGTTTCTTTCCAGGTACATGATGAATTAGTTTTGGAAGTTGATCCCTCTGTAATAAATGAAGCTGCATCATTGTTACGGATGAGCATGGAAAATGCTGCTTTGCTTCTTGGTATATTTTCCAGTGTCTTGAGATAAATGGTTTCTATTTTGTGTACACGTATTTATCAATTTTCATAAATGTTTGCTTTTCAGTACCTTTGCATGTCAAGCTGAAGGCTGGAAGAAAATGGGGTTCAATGGAACCTTTCCAGGAAGATCAGTTGTGAGATAAAGCTCTTCTCGCTGATTCCCAAAGTTTTATTCTTTTCCTTGACCGGAGTAAACAAATGTTCCATGACGTCGGAGAGAGGATTTATGGCCATTTTCCAAGTCTAAGTAAGTCTTGTTGATCAACTACTACAACTTATCGATTTCGGGCTTAATATTCTACTGCTCTGATAACAATAAATTATATTTTGCTAAAAGTACCTCATGGTCAATTAGCCAAAGAAGATGAACAGAAGAGATAAGGACTTCCATAGCATCTTTCTGCAGATTCTGCTTCAATCATGAAACAATGTCAGAGCATGCTGTTCTGACACGCAGTCTTTCTTGATCCTTGTGGAGTTGGTTTTTATTGTTTTTCAAAGACCAATCTCATATTCATAATGGATCGTTAGACAAGTGTACAGAACTCAAAGGAAGAGGAGTCTATGCTCTACTATGTTTATGTCGTTTCTGGGCCATGTGGAGTTCCAAGATAAAGCGATATTTCTTGGTCTCTCCAGTCCACCAGCCTTCAAACGTTTGGCTCGGTTGTACAGAAAATTGTCAGACCGATCTCATTAAATTCTTTTATGTGAATGGAGTTCCTAAAAAGGGTCCTTGAGTTTGTCCGTTCACATGGTATCCACCACCTCGATATTGGGTTAAAATTGAAGCTGGTTGGGTTTGTGAAAGGTTTTTTATTGTGGCTTGCTGGGGTGGTATTCTGGAACTGCAAGGGCTTCTTCATGGATGCGTCAAGCTCTAACCATGGAATCTAGAACAGCATTGGAAGCTGAGATACTCTTGGCGTGGACCTCATCTACGGATAGGATAAAGGACGGAATTCCATTTGCGTTAAGTAAGCGCAAACTATTCTATTGTTCATTTGAAAATTACTCTGTTAATAAGCTGTCCTTGATGAACGTGTGAATATGAGATTTCATAGCTAATAAATTGGTTGGAATCAAATTAAATCCCCATGACTTCACTTTATTATCTTGTCCTTCTAACTTTATTAGACGATATCCAACTAGATGGTGTTGGCCGTACAAGATGGAAGATTAAGATCTATTAGCCTCTTTTTTAATTTGATCTCTGTAATGGAATATTCTTGTAATTAGCAGCTGATGAATTAATTGGTTCACCGTCTGTAATCTTTGTTTCTTCAATAGCATTTTTTTCTTTCATCTTTAATGAAAGTGCTGGTTAAGCAATGCATTTCCTGAAGGGGTTATTGGCTACCATTTGAATTTAGTTTTACAAGTTTTAAATTCTATTCCTTGGTTATTTATTTTTTCTCATCTTATATACGAATTAAAGAAGTTTAGTTTTATATTTTTTTAATTTTTTAATTTTTTAATTTTTTTTGATAACAAAACGATAGCTTTTGCTATCGCAGTACTATTGCTTTTATTATTATTTGGGGGAAAAAATCAAAGAAGCAGAGAAAACCTTGACTAAATAATCTAATGTCCAAGTGATGTATGATACTCCAAGAGGTTTTCAGTGTATTAGTCAAGCCATTTATGACACCTAAATCGATGTGATGTCCTTTTGATAGTACATTTTAACATGGATGATTCCTTTTCTTCGATGTTATTAATTAATGACTGGGATACTTGGGCACTACCCGGTAACGAAAATTGGCTTCAGTTGCTTCCAAGTCGCGTTCTGGTTGATTTTCCGTAGTATGGTTTTATGCCGTGTGGATCTAGCCATAGAAGATTATAGATTGTGAATTTTGGTGAGAACTTTTGAAATATATTTTGCTATATTTACATCGCTGTATATTAGAAGATTACTACTCCCGACTATGACCATTCTGAAGACGAAAAAAGAACAGAAACAGATCACAAAGTAAAGGATGTAGCCAGAATTTGCATTAGATAGAGATGAACCCATGAGGGCTCTCCTTTGGGGTTTGACTTGTTGATTGGGATACTAACATCTACAAATGGATTAACAAACTTCTTGGCTGTCGGTTCTGTCATTAACATCAAGTTATTCTGTATTGGTCTAGTGGAGGGAATGATGTAGATTCATCTCAAGACCACTGAAGAGAACTGAAGCATCTCATTGGAACCATATGATATTATTTAACATTGATAACATAGTAATTAAACAACTATATGATATAAATATATATAACACGCTTCATACACACTATCACATGATTCATAAGGTACGTGTGGTACATGTACTTATTTATCTGTGACTCACGATTTAAACCTGCTGCAACTAAACTACTACTACTCCAACTGAATAGGTAGAAATGTTTGTGGTTTCTGGTCCTTAAATTATGTAGATTTATGGTTTGGAATCCAGACAATATGATCCTCAGGAAGGAAGTGGCAAACAGGAACGGTTCCGGGCCTAACTTTGAGAACTTGAAAGGCCAAGTGCTTTGGGTTCCATTCTGATGTGTCCTTATGGCACACTGCTACTGCCTTGGCTTTGGTCCCATCTGCGCCTTCCAAGGACACCTTATAAGCCTCCGTGGCTTGTGTCGAATGGCAATAGAACACTGCATAGGGATAGTTCTGCTTGTGGCACACCACAGATTTGTCACCTGCTGTCTTCTTCTCTACTTTCGTTATTGTGTACTCCTCTATCCCTGATTCTTTTTCCACCTCAGTAGAGATTGCTTCTACATGTTTTCCGAGCTTGGAAGTGCTAAAGTCGATCATGGACTCTAGTGATGTCGCGCAATACTTTTCTTCTCCTTTAATGGTCGGTTCTTCACACTCTTTGATTGTTTCCTTCACCGTCTCAGCTTCCACTGACTGAGGTGTCAATGAAAGTTTGTTGAGAATTTGTGGCAGTTTGTTGGATTCGAAAGGGATTGATTGCGCTACTTGGCGAGGCAGGAAAGTCGCGCGATTCGAACTCTTGATGAAGTTCAAGTTCATCTTAGTGCCAGTTTGAGTGTCTTTCTCTAAGAAGAAAAGAGCTACATTTGGGTTGTCATGAAGTTGATTCTCACTTGCAGCATATCTATAGAGGAATGGTACTTTTCCTGGGGATACTCCAACATAAACAGGCTTGCCCTTGTGCCCTGTGCTTACAGAGACTCCTCCTTTTCCAACACCAACATTGGTTCTTTTGCCAGGCTTTCCTGTACTCACTCCAACACCTGTGCCTTTGCCAACACTCACATGGGTGCCGCTTCCGCCGGGCTTTCCTTTCCCGGTGTTAACACTAACTCCACCCTTCCCAACACCGACTGAGGTACTCTTCTCTTCCAATACGTCTACAAAATCAACACCCGTATAGTATCAGATAACTCGTTATAAAAGATGTGTAACAAAGAAAAGCCTCAACTGTGTGCCTATAAAACACGTAGATAACATAAAAACAAATCTTTGGAAGCACTGAACCAAAGTTCTTAATCATTCTGTATAGAACTGTAGTTGCTTTTGTTGATATGTTAATACTTTTGGGCTCGAGCTATTATCTATTGCCTGAAATCTTAGTGAAAGCCACTCCAGCCTCTTTGTTGGAAATTAGTAAGACACGTTCAGCTATTTTAAGAATCTAATTAAATAATTGATTGAAATGAATCCTATAATTAAGAAAGGAAATATTCATAGTAAAACTTTCTAAGAGGGAGCTCTCAGTTTTCAAATACCAACCCGGTTGTAGAAGATCACTGACTGCTTTTGGCATTGGCGTGTTGGGCAGGACAGATTTCCAGTAGAGCTCAGGTGACTGCACGGCATGGCTGGCTGCAAGCAGCAACTGCATGCATATAAACTCATATTAGCTCATATTAACCAGTCAGACAGTGCCATCTAAGAACACAAGAAGTTAATATAGTACAAACTAAAGATTGGATCTCAAAAACTACAAAAGCTTACAGTGAAAAAAGCAAGGACGTATGGGAGATGGAACCCCATTAAGGCTGTGTGACACTAAATTATAGAGCGGAGAAGTTTTGGGTATAAGTGATGAACTATATAGTGAAGCTGAGAGCTAGGTAGCTAAGCTAAGCTTGTAACATAAATGTAATAGACCTTAGAAGCAGTTCACAGCATTTTATAGAGTGGTTTGGGCTAGAAAAGGCTATAAAGTAATTCCACCCACATTATCAGCGATTAATTACTTCCAACTGTCCCTGGCTCCCTTAACTATCATTTACGTCAAATGGGACAGGTGCGTAGACGTCGTACCTGACAAGTGCATGGCGGTGCACAGTGAAAACAAAAGTTACTAGTGGTCGGTTTCGTAGTTCTGATAGACAATTTTTTTTTTTGAAAGAACTGATAGACTTAATTTTGTAATAATAGTACTCAATATATCCTTTACTATAATCATATCGCCTTATTCCTTGGAATTTCTTGCCGCTACTTTTGGACTGTGCCTGCCTAGTGATGCATAAATATTTGAAATAATCAAAATTGTCACTCTTTAAACTGCGTTAGAGACATCTTCCATCACACTTAAAACGAACAACTACTACATTTATGGGGTTTAGTAGAAGTTGAATGTCGTACTCTGCCATGATTTATATTTTTAGTATATGGTATTTTTTTTTAAAAAAAAAAATGGGAAAACTAAGTGCATGCTTTGAATAGTTTCCTCTGGTTGGTGTTTGTTGGGGGAGAAGTCGGTACGGGGGCATTTTCCCGTGTTACTCTCTTCTAGCCCAACTTTAAGAAAAATAGTAAGAAGAAATTGGGATACGATGCGAGTGGGTTTCCTTCTATCCAGGAAGAGGCAAAAAAATAATAATAAAAAAATGTGTGTGGCCTAACAAATTCTAAATAGCTCAAAAACGAGAAATTTTAATTATTAAACTATCCCTTTACACCAAACTTTAACATAATACTTGACGAGTAAAATGGTAATTTTTAACTAGAGTAATTTTATATTTCCTTTCATCAACTAATTTAAAGGAAAGGTATTTTTCTATCCAAAAAAAAAAAAGTATTTTCCTTTTTATCATTTCTATAGTACATCTCTCTTACTTTATTCATCAATTTAATTTTTTCCCCCTCTCTAGACTCTATCAATCATAACCTTAAGAAAAAATTTGACATGAATGCAACTATTTATTTATTTTTTATTTCTTTTTAATTTTATGTATAATTAAGTTAAAACGTGAGGGTTTGAGAAAAGTTAGTGACTAGTGTCCTCTATTTTTGTGACAGGAATGAGTGAATTCTTTTTATGTACTTGACAGATGTACATGGATATATAAATGGTCATGAACAAACAAATTTGACTTTAAGGACTTCTATTCTCTTTATAATCTTATAATTGAAATCAAATGTTAGGTGGAAGACCAGGCTATGTAATGATATATATTGGGGCATAACTTATGTACGTAATGAAAATTTAATGATATCGAAATTTAATATGATAATGCATACATCATTCGTTAATTCATTTAGAAGAAAACTCTTTGTGTAAGAGGGTTCAAGATTTGTCTAATCTATTCAAAATTTTCTACATATAGAGTTCAGGGCACGTAATGAATAGAATCGTAGCAAGCAATTCTGGACTTGAAAGAGATGGAATAAGAGAAGAATGTGATTCCTTTTATTGTGTTTATTTACCTATCAAAAGCAAAAATTGGAATTAACATTTTTTTTTTGCTCGAGAAAATTGGAATTAACTTAATTTACTTTCTAGAATTTACTGATCTATTAGCAAATTATAGCAATAGAAATCAAAATACGACTCACTTATTAAAATTATCTTTTGCTTAAATCATTGATCAAACTCCTTAAAAAAAAAAAATCATTTATGAGCCTTCGCAAATATATACTATTTTTGCCCCATGTAAAAATACTAATTTTATTTTTATCTTTTTCTCAGTTCTTTTCCCGAAAGCACTCTTTTTCTCATTTTCAATTAGTAAAGTGACCTTAGACTATGTACACTGTACAGGGTAAATTGGAAAACTACTGGTCTCGATCTATTTTTACCTCTTTTCCACATTGATATCTCTAACCCTTTTTTCTTTCAGCATTTAGGTACTTAACACATACTTCTTCTTTTTTTTTCCCCCCCCTTCGATCCGTTAGTGATCTTTTTGCTTTTTTTTTTTTTTCATCCAAAAATTTTTCTAGAGGCCATATGATGAAGGGCAAAAACTTTGTATTACTGATCTCTCTAGTGTTTCAAAATTTGGTTCTTATTTTTTTTTTCCTTTAAGAAAATTAGACCAACACTTTCTTATTTATCAAAATGGCAATGACTTAAAATAAACAAAATTTTGATCATTTAGACATGTTATTGTATAATTTAAATAATTAATTATTATTTCAGTATGAAAACTTCATAATTAAATGAAAATGTAATGGATAAAAAATAAAATTTGTCAAAGTTGACTCGTAGAAGAGGGTGTTAGTGTAAATTTATTTTGTTTTAGAGGTGGTAAAATAATTATCATTTGTCTATAGGTGTTACTATAGTTTTGACATAAACTTAGGGGTGTCAATTTTTTTTTTTTTTTTGGCATTCAACAATAAACTGTTTCTTTTGCATCTGCCAGTCCTTTCAAAAATTTTGTCCAAAAGCAAATGTTTAGGTAACAAAATATGGGAGAATCAGGAGGGGAAAACAATGATATTTAAAAAAAAAAAAAAATGGTCAAGGATCCCTTGCTAAATTTTAAGAAAAATCCTTGAAATCTACGGAAATAATATTGTTGTACTTTCTCCTTCTCATACTCTGCAATTTCACGTCGCCTCTAAACAATGTTTTCTGAACGGAATTTTTCAAACGAGTGGCACGTGCACAAAATTAGGATCAGTGGTGCAAAAATTGTTCCCTTCAGTGGACATTTTGGATGGAAAAGTTAAACAGGATAGCTAGAATGTAATATATGTTAATTCAAGCTAAATGACCAAAAAAAGAAAAATAATAATTAATAAGAGGCCAATGTGTAAAATGAGTAAAACATTACGGACTAACGAATCATTTAAGTTTTCTTAAATTAATCTTTTGAGTTATTACCCTTTTTTACATTGTGACTATTATTTACTAGTTTTAATGCTCTTAATTTGTTTCATAGTCTTGCTCAAATATTGACACCGTGAGGAATGTTTAATACACTTATTTTCTCACTTTTTTTTATACTTTTACACACGTGGATTTCACTATCCAGTTTAATATTTTAATAATACAATAAATTATAGTGGAATCCAAGTATTAAGCAATGAGACTGAGAAAATGCGAAAGAGAATACAACTAGCATTCCTCTTGATACCATTTTATTTTCATTCCTTCCAAAATCTCTCATGCCAAACATACTGGTCTTTCACGTACGTACGAATCACGGTGTTATTCTGATTTATCCAATAATAAGAGTAATAGTGTTGTGGTAAAAGTGTTGAACTTGAATGCTCCAATTTGAGTACAAGGAAATGCATACATAAATATTTTCTCAAAAGTACTTGTGTATTGGGTCATGAGACAGATCGAGGCTCTAGAGAATTGTAGTCATACGTTGGTTGACTTATTAAATGTTGAACGTGGTTAGGTCAAATTATATATACTTCAACTTCTTTAAACGAGCACTTAGACCATCATTTAGAGTAATATTATACGGCATCATATGATGCTTAACACTGCATGATGTGTCAATATGTTACTAAAAGTTTATAATGACACTTTAGATCATAAGATTATACGAGATTCAATTTATTAATTATAAACTTCTAATAATAGAATATGTGATGTTAAATACCAATAATATCTCATAGCATTGCTCCATCATTTAAAGTTTCTTAAGGGCTAAGGTACCCTAGCAACAAACGACATTTCTAATTCTCTCACTCGCCCAAACAAAAAAATGTTGAGAAGGAAAGTCCCAAAAAAGTTGCTTTGCCTTTCATTTTTGTAATATTTTCTTGCCTTGTCCTTTTATTTTATTTTGTTTATTTATTTTTGGTGATTTAGATGATATATTCATGTTATCCTCTTTTTGTGTGTGTTCTTTTCTTTGACATTTAAACGTAGATGATCCCAACTAAAAAAATATGTTTTACCACCAAAGTCCAAACTCTATATACGTGTAACTATATTATCTTTTTTCAGAGTAATGTCATGGGGTACCAGTGTGCCCAACATCATATGATGTATAATTTTAATGTTGAGTGATTAATCAATAATCTGGATCACATATGGATCTTATATGAAATATAATTATAATTTGCCAGTAATAAATTACCACATTATATGATGTTGAGTATTATATGGTGTCCCTTAGCATTACTCATTTTTCTTATGTTTTAATGTATGTTTCTCCATATGTTTTCTTAATAACATTATCTTATGTATTTTATGAATAATAAAAATAAGTTCACATGTTCCCTCAAAAAAGAGAAATCTCCGAAAGACTCTCTCTAAAATTTAATAATTTAATATTTTCTTAAACACTTTTAATTTAAGATTTATTTATTCCATTAATCATTAATAAAAATCATATGAAACTTCTTTTCCGGTCCACACACTAATTTGAAAATCTCTTACCCTTTTTTTTATTAGTGGGCCTTATAAAAATATGACTAAATTTTGGGCCCAATTTAAGTAAATATTCCTTTGTCAAATATTGTAGCAAAATGTCCGGTATATATATTTATATACTAAGTGTAAAATTTTATATACCGAGTATAAAAATTATATACCGATATATTTCAGTACAGTAACTGAAATTGGTAGATAAACATATCTACCAAGTGTAAAAATATATATACCTAGACATTTAGCTATGAAATTCAAAAAGTGGACATCTACTTAATCAAATTTAAAATATTGGTCATTCACCTAAATTTCTCTTTATTCTTTTTCTTTCCTTTTACTTTCTCAATAAAAGCTCAGCCCATTGTATCGAAGTATTTTAATATATTTTTTTAGGAGAACTGCAAAAAAAAATCCTGAACTTTGAGTGTCCTATAATTTAAATTATGAAATTTGGATTCTACAAAATAATACGAATTTCTGAAAAATTAATACCCTAGACTAACTTTTTGACCAATTTTAGTAACAAAAAAATAATAATATCTTACATTAAAACTGGATTAGTCCTTATTATTCTCCATAATTTTGAGGATATTATTGTCTTTTACCATTTAAAGTTATTCAAAAATTCAACTTAGGATATTAATTTTCAGAAATTCATAATCTCAAGGTATTATTTTGCAGAATCCAAACTTCATGGTTTAAATTGCAAAATACTAAGATCTCAAGGTGTGCTTTTTTTTTTTTTGGCTGCAGTTTACCCTATATTTTTAATAGAAAAGAATAATATATGGACCAACTTTGGTATTAAAAATATTAATCAATTTTCAATCTCTTTTATTTTTTTTTTTCTATTTTTCATAAAAAAAGTTAGAGTTGCTGAGTTATTTTTAGAATTCTTGAGCTATTTTTCATGAACCATAATTAAATCTTTAGAGAGAGGAAAAGAGAAACTCAATTCATCAAAATGTTATAACTCAGAACTCAGGATATTCAGAGGGCTCATTTGAGATAGCTTTTACTTATATTTTTATGTAGTAGAAGAAGAAAACATATGGAAATTTGAGTATATTTGACATTAAATGACATTGTTTTTTCTTCATTAAAACTAAAAAAAATTCCATATATTCTTTGAAACTCTTCTTAAAGAAGCTACATGAGTATAACTTTCGTTAGAAAAGCTTTTATAGTCAAAAACTCTTTTGATATTTTACACAAACAGACTCAAAAATTGCTTTCGGCTTCACCTTCTAAAAGCTATGCCAAACAAGCCAATAATATGTTCATCCATGAGTACTAGCTATAACTACAAAAACTTAGTCTCACTATTTTATTCTATAGGTACGATTGATTTTATCAAATGTGTTTGAGAGGCATATTAAAAAAGAATATTCTAGTTATTTAATATTATTTGTATTCATTTATGTCATTAATTTCATATAAAAGTATTTCCGTCATAACTTAATTATCTCGTTTGGTAAGAAGATTAAGAAAAAAAAATAGCAAAAATAAAAAAAAAATGATGGCGGCCACCCTTTGCCTAATTGTACGAATGTTCGTTGTAATTTCCCTTTAATCCTTTTTTTTTTTTTTTTTTTTGAAAAGGCCCTTTAATCCTTGTTGCCAACCCTAGAAAATGCTACAAAAATTTGTGCCATACCTTTTCTGCTTTTCAACCCTTTGGTGCAGTTTTTTTCCGTCTCGGTGCGAAGTAAGACTTATGTTAACTGAGGACCATATATAACTAGATACTAGATACTGATTGGAAACTACTAGATTATATCGAGAAAAAACAAAAAAGGAAAAAAGAGAGAGAGAGAGAGAGAGGAGAAGAAGAAGACAGGGTCGGTTTCTGTTTAATTGATTTGTGCAGAAAGTTGGTCCAGGTTCAATCGTTGAATCTAATAAAGTTTTACTGGAATTTATTGCAACATACAGTAGCAAAACGAAGGAAATTTTTTATTCTTTCTATTTTTATTTTTATTTTTCTTGGTAAAAAAAAGAGAATGAAATGAAAATGAAATAGAGCGGGGCCTTGGTTATGGACCCCCATAAATAAATTGTCACTAATGTTTCTACTTTCTAGGGTAGGAAGGGAACTGTACCATATAAATATAATAATCAAAGTAGTTATGACACTGTACAACCAAATGTAGTCAAAAACTGATGGATCAAACTTAGTTTTCCGGAGCATGTTTTGAAGTTCTTACTCAGATTATAGGTAAGGTATTGGGTTATGTCATGAAACTGATTGTAATGAATTTGAAAATGAATTTTCAGACTGGTGGGGTTGCAAGTTGCAACATATAACGATTGCTTCTGTATATTAATATGTGTAAGGTTCTAATTGTCTCCGAATGGTTTTGAATCCCAATTGGGTTGAAAATCAATCATGTTTGGTTTACATTAACCCACACCGAAATTATATCACAAAATATTCAATAAGAACCTTCCCAAGATCAAAGGAAATGATTTTAGTTAACTCTATTCAATATTATAAAGGATTATTGGTCCATTTGGTTCCATAACTATTTGGGTTATAACGATTTGGTCCCTCAAGTTTCAATTTTGGCAATTAAATCCTTGAACTTACAATTTAGTAGCAAATTAATACTAATTGTCATCAGAGTTAAATTTTTAACAGACTCATCACGTGAAAAGCACAAGACAAGATAAAAAAATTTCATTAAATAAGAAAAAAAAAATCCCCACATGAAACGTTCCTTTCCTATCTTCCATAATTGCCTTTCCACCATGTTCATCATCATTCAAGCTAAACCAAAATCTCAAATCATAATCGCCTCTTACAATCGTCCTCTTCTCTATATTTTTGGTGAAAAATATACGGAACACAAAACAATAACCAGCAAGCCCGCTCAAACATCCAGAGCAAAAAAAAAAAAAAAAAAAAAAATAAAATAAAATAAATAAATAAGAAGCTTGCTCAAAAAGATCCGAAACTCATGAACCAAGTCAGACAGAAGATCATAAGACCCCAAACCCATCTCTGTTGATGGTTTTTCTTTTTTTAATTGTTTGCTTTGAAGTTTGTGCCGAAATGGTAGAAAAAATAAAGATCGAGTTCGAAAATCTCGACTGAAAAGAATCAGAAGCAAAAAATTAGCTTCAATAGTTTCATAATATACCCAACTCGGAGTCGTTAAAAACATGTCTTCCTTAAAACAAAAACAAAAAATCCTTTGCCATAGATATTTGCATTTGGGCATGTAATGCATAAGATCTAATATTACAGGAAAAACCAAAGAGAACAGAGAAAAGAATATTGTAGAAGAAGGTTCTGTTCTATCTTCCGATTAGTGACCCATGGTCGTATATATATACAATGGAGAAATACCAGATAAATATCTGGGACAGCTAAGCAACAACTCATCAGCTTAACTAACTAACTAACTATGTACAAAATATCTAATATATCTAATACTCCCCCTCAAGATGGACTGTAAATATCATAAACAGCCATCTTGGATAAAAGGGAAAATAAAAGAGAAGAAGGCAAAGCTTTAGTAAAAAGATCAGCCAATTGATGATGAGATCGGATTGGCAGAAGTTTAAGAAAGCCTTGACGAATTTTATCATGCACAAAATGACAATCGAGCTCAATGTGTTTGGTGCGCTCATGGAACGTTGGATTAGTGGCAATGTGAATAGCAGCTTGATTGTCACAAAAAAGAACAGTAGGAGCAGAAACAGTAAGCTGAAAATCTCGAAGAAGATGATGAAGCCAGACGATTTCACTTATGGTGGCAGCCAAGGCGCGATATTCTGCTTCAGCAGAAGAGCGAGATATGGTAGACTGCTTCTTGGCCTTCCAAGAAACCAGAGAGTCGCCAAGAATGATGCAAAAACCAGTAACAGATTTACGTGTATCAGGACACGATCCCCAATCAGTATCAGAAAATGCCTTGACTTGAAGAGAATAAGCAGCAGAAAAAAATAAACCCTGACCAGGACGATTTTTAAGATATCGGAGAAGGTGATGAGCTGCTTTCAAATGAGGTAAACGGGGATGAGCCAAAAACTGACTAAGCTTGTGAATAGCATAAGTGATATCTGGACGCGAAAGCGTCAAGTATAAGAGACGACCAATAAGACGGCGATAAGAAGAAGCATCTGGAAGCAAGTCACCATCATTAACACTAAGTTTCAATTTTGGATCCATAGGAACATTAGTGGGCTGACAAACAAGATAACCAGTATCTTCAAGCAATTGCAAAGTATAATGTCGCTGTGAAAGAACAATGCCTTTGACAGAAGTAGCAATCTCAAGACCAAGAAAATACCGCAAAGGACCCAAATCTTTAAGCTTGAACTGGCTATGAAGAAAAGTCTTTAAATCAGCAATGACTTGAGAATTAGGACCAGTAATGACAATGTCATCTACATAGACCAGCAAGGCAACAAAAGAAGAGCCTGAACCCTTAGTAAACAGGGAATAATCAGATTTGGACTGAGAAAATCCAAAAGAAAGGAGAGCATGGGAGAACTTGGTATACCATTGGCGAGAAGCCTGTTTTAAACCATAAATGGACTTATGAAGGCGACAAACAAGAGACTTCCCCGTAGAAGAAAGCTTCCCCTGTGGAAGAAGACCAAGAGGAACATCCATATAAACCTCTTCAAACAAATCACCATTTAAAAAAGCATTGTTCACATCAAGTTGAACAAGCTGCCACTGCTGACTAGCAGCCAAAGCAAGAAGAACTTTCACAGTAACAAGCTTAGCAACAGGAGAAAAAGTCTCAATAAAATCTAAACCTTCTTGTTGAGTGAAGCCTTTGGCTACCAAGCGAGCCTTATAACGATCAACCGTTCCATCAGCTCGATATTTAATCTTATAAATCCACTTGCAGCCAATAGTATGCTTGCCGGGTGGTAAGGGAACAAGAGACCAGGTGTGATTTGCTGCCATAGCATCAAGTTCTGCTTGCATAGCATCCCTCCAGTGAGAGAATTTGACAGCTTGATGATAGTATTGAGGCTCAAAAGAAGTAGAAACATTGAGAACAAAGTTTCTATATGATGGAGAAAGAAAATCATAAGATAAACACCTGGTTAAAGGATAGGCAGTATTGCAATTGGGAATAGGATCGTTAAATAAAAGATTGCAATAAAAATCCCGAAGGTAAGAAGGAGGATGATGTGCACGGGTGGACCGGCGAAGAGGAATAGCAAGATCAGGGCAGGCTGGAACAGCAATAGACTGAGTTGGAGCAGGGGAGACATGAGAAGTAGTAACATGAGGATCAGGAGAACTAGAGGGACTGTCAAGATGAGGAACAGGTAAAACAACATCAGGAAAAAGATCAACCAACGTGTCTGGAGAAGTCACAGTATGAAAAGGAAAGCAATCTTCATGAAAAACAACATCGCGAGATATAAAAATCTGCTTGGTCTCAATATCATAAAGCTTGTGTCCTTTCATACCAAGAGGATAACCAAGAAAAACACATACACGAGCCCTAGGATGAAACTTGGTGCGATGAGAGGAAAGAGTGGAAGCAAAAGCCAAGCAACCAAAGACCTGGAAAGAAGTATACGACACAGGTTTGTTATACAAAAGATCATGAGGTGTTTTGTTGTGTAACAAAGGAGACGGTGCTCTATTAATGAGAAACACGGCAGTAAGAACACACTCAGACCAGAATTCTAGAGGAACTCGTGAATGGAAATAAAGAGCTCGAGCAACATTCAGCAGGTGTTGGTGTTTTCGTTCAACAATAGAATTCTGTTCTGGCCGATCCACACAAGAAAATTGATGTAATACTCCCTTGGCATTAAAGAAATCAGTAAATGATAATTCACGAGCATTGTCTGATCTGAAAGTTTTAATAGTAGCTTGGAACTGAGTAGCAATCATATTGAAAAACTTTGGAATAACCATAGTAACATCTGACTTGTTTTGAAGTAAGAAAATCCAAGTAAAACGGCTGTAATCATCCACCAATGTTACAAAATAACGATGGCCAGAATAAGAAGGCATATGATAAGGTCCCTAAATATCACAATGAATTAAATCAAAAGGGGCTGAAGCCATGTGATTGTGAGAATCAAATGACAAGCGCCGTTGTTTAGCTAGTGGACAAATATAGCACGGTCCATCCTTTCGAGCTTTGACAGCATTAAAATGTAGTTTATCTCTCAACATATCCAAGCACTTAAAAGACAAATGACCCAGTCGATTGTGCCAAGTAGTTGCAGAGACTTTATTAAGGGATGAAAAATGCAAAGTAGCACAAACAATATCATCTGAAGTAATATTGGTAGTGTCCAGAATGTAGAGCTGATCCAACTTATCACCCTTGCCAATCACTCGCTTGTGGGGCAGATCCTGAATGGTAAAGCAATCAGGAAGAAATGTCACAATATACTGTAAAGTCATGTTGAGAGCACTGACAGACAAAAGATTAAACTTGAACTGTGGCACATACAAGACATCCTTGAGAACCAGTAGAGGACTTAGTCGAATATCACCACATAAAGTCACAGGTATTTGAGTGTGATTAGGCAGAGTAACAGTGGAGTTGGATAAAAGTCTAAGAGAGATGAAAGCATTTGCATTGGAGCAAATATGCCTACTAGCTCCCGAATCAACAATCCAGTGTCTAGTGGAAGATAAAACAGCATTCAAGAAAACTGAAAAACAGATACCTGTGGCATAGGAGGTACTTGGAGTATCATTATTCGTTGTGTTGACTGAGGCAGCAAGATGAGTAGACAACAAATTCATCAACTGCTGATATTGAGTTGTGTCCAGATTTTGGAGGAAGTTACCAGCATTGAGTTGCTCAGTAGATGCAGTAGCAGTTGATGTGAGTTGAGTGGAGACTTGATTAGTACTTGCCGAGGTGTTTGAAATTGAAGAATTATCCTTTTGACGTGGCTGATAGCCGGGGGGATAACCATGGAGCTTATAGCACTTGTCAATGGTGTGTCCATGATATTGACAATGAGTGCAAAAAGGTCGTTCTCTCCGCTGCCCTTTGTATCCACCAGAATAGTTATTTCCCTTAGGACCCCTGTTATGAAATTGTCCAGAATTTGTAGCGGAACTCTGAGAAACATTAACCATAGGAGTGGCCTTGGTAGCAAAGGCCATGGTATTTGCAGCATCAGACAAGGGCATCCCAATTTTCTTTTGATGTTCATCTTGAGAAATCAAAGCAAAGACTTTGTTTATAGGTGGCAGAGGATCCATGAGCAGCAATTGACCTCGGATTTGAGCAAAAGAATCATGTAATCCCATGAGAAAGGACATGATATATTCCATTTGATGATACTCATTCAAGGCTTTGACGCCACCACAGGTGCACTTTCCACAAGAACATACAGGTCTGTAATTATTCAATTCTTCCCATATTGTCTTCAGTTTAGTAAAGTAAACACTAACAGAACTCTGTGACTGAGAAAGATTCATTAACTCTCGACGCAATTGAAAAATTCTTGGACCATTACGCTGCTGAAAGCGATCCTTCAAATCAACCCAGATTTCACAAGCAGAATCGGAATAGATGATGCTAGCAGAGATTTCTTTAGAAACCGAGTTCAAGATCCAGGAAATTACCATGTTATTATTCCGAATCCAGGCAGAAAGAAGGTCAAGATTGTTACATGAAGGTTTAGGGATGGAACTATCAATGAACCTGATAACTCTATGAAAATAGAGTTATCTTGTGTATTTTTAGTCTTAGAATAGTTGTTTTAGAAGAATAAATTGTCTAGTTTAGGTGTCTTCCTTTACTTTATTTTGGTCTTTGGTGTTTCTGATGTTTAAGATCTAATCTAGTTAATATCTATCTTATTTCCTTTGATTTTAATTAGAATTGCTGAAATCTGGTCTTAAGTTTTGCAGAAATTAAAAGGCAGCATCTTAGAAGGAAAGCTAAACTTAAGTCAAAGCTGGAAGCAACTTTGCTGCAGCAACGTGCCGGAGCAATATTGCACAGCAGATTCAATTTCCAGCTGGCGTTATTTCAAACAGCTGGCAGATATTTCATACAGCCAGTACTGACAGCTAATATTGAATACCAGCTAAAGGAAAATGAAGAAAAGTGGTCCTCACTCCTCTATTTGGCTGACACGTGTGCTAGGGTACATCACTCACCCTAATATAAAAGGAAAAGAGTACTGTAAGAATGAGAAGAGTGGTGGCGGCTGAGCTAGAGCAGAATACGGAAAAGGAAAGAAACAGAGAGAGGAAACAGTACAGAGAAGAAAGGACGAAGGAGGAGGCGTACTAGCAGCTGCAAGGAGCTAAACCTCCATCGTCCAGCTAGCATTTTCATACTTCTTTTAGTCTTCTTTGTATTTAATTCTTTTTTCTTTTCTTGAGCTTTCTGTAATCAATGGAATACTTTAGGATGCTGATTTTTATATTTCAAATTATGAGCTAAGCTTCCTTAGCTGGGATTATGATGAATCTGAGGTTGTAATGATGGATTAAAGTTATTTTCAATGTTATGATATTTTTACTCTAGTTTGTTCAAGTGAGCTTCATTACTACTTCCTTTTATTGCTTGGCCATCAATATCAGGATACACAAATTAGGATTAATTCTGGAAAGGTTAATCTTAGTTAGATTTAGCTTGAATGATGCATGATTCAATCATCTCTTTAGTAGATCTTTGAATTAGTAATGGTATAGGAATATATTGTTACCATGCAAACCCATTGAGAATTGATACTATAAATGATGTTTTGAGAACTGGGTTAGCATAGGAATATGTTAAATCTGGTTGAAAGAACTTTAAACATATTGAATTCGGAAGATTAATATGTGCAGAATGAATTTTCGGTTACTGGAGTGATTTTTACCGTAGGCGTTGCTGCAGCAACTCAACCCAGATTTACAACCAAGGAGGATTCAATAGTCCCAGCTTATCCACACCACTGATTCACATTCACTTGATTAGATCTTATTATTTCTTGCTCAATATTTACATTCCTGTTTGCATCTTTTAATTGTCGCTATTTTATGCACAAATTGATATCTTTCATTCATTAATTTAGCTCTTTCGGCATTTAGATTTTTACAAATAATTTTGGTAATCAATCCCTGTGGAGACGATACTCACTCACTACTGTATTACTTGTTCTGACACGTGCACTTGCGTAGCTATATTATAAAATCCGCAACAGAACCCTAATTTGTTCTCGACAGAAAGTGCAATTAACATCGCACGGCTCCAGGAGGCATAGTTATCTCCCGTGAGAGGCTGCGAGACTAGCACCAAACCAGTGCTATCGGAGTGGTGAAGAAAGTAGGGGCTCGAAGATTCATCAATGGCAGATCGCATGGTGGATTGAACAGAGCTGCCCAAAATCGTAGAAGATGGAGAAGCCATAAAGGAATAGAAGAAAAGAGACTAATAAGACGAAAAATACTGGATTGAGCAAATATACAAGCCTGATCGAGGAAAGGCAGTTGTGAACCGAAGCTTCGTCAATGGAGATTGGAGAGAGAGCAGCGATCGTGCTCTGATACCATATTACAGGAAAAACCAAAGAGAACAGAGAAAAGAATATTGTAGAAGAAGGTTCTGCTCTATCTTCCGATTAGTGACCCATGGTCGTATATATATACAATGGAGAAATACCAGATAAATATCTGGGACAGCTAAGCAACAACTCATCAGCTTAACTAACTAACTAACTAACTATGTACAAAATATCTAATATATCTAATATCTAATCCTTTGATGGTGGCGTGGTTCTCCAAGTCGGGCAGATATATAGTCTTTTTTTTTTTTATTATTAAAGCAATTTTACTTTCCCTTTGAAATTTTTCAGTTCATCTTTTTTAATTTTTTTAAGAAAAAACTTCTAATGTGCCACGTGCCTTGCACGTGATAAGTTGTTTAAAATTTTAACTCTGTTATCAATTAGGACCAATTTTAACTCTGTTAAGTGAAACTTTAGGGACCAAATCTTTATGACCAAATGTGCTTGTCAGCTGTTTTACGAAGTATTTATGTTTGTTTATTGGTCTTTCTAGATAAAATTTAGACGAGCTAGAATGTGAGAAATTTCACTTTCACCACTGATCTATTGATATTTTAAGCCAAAAAAATAAAAATAAATAAATAAAACTCTATTTTATAAGGCCTAAAAACAAAAGGATTAGGACTAATAAGTGGTTTTATTCTAAAAATAAGGTCTAATAAGTGGTACTGGTCCAATTCTTTTAAGAGTTAGATATCAAACTGATAATTAAAGAGTGGGTTTTGGTAAGGATTTTCTACAGAAATACCCTGTTTTTGGGGCTATTTTTAAGCGCATATCCCTTTTTAATTTTCTGTACATCAATATCACTTTTGGGAGGTTATATTTACACATCTAGCTAATAGAAAGCACCCCATAATTTCATAAAATGACAAATTTAGACATAAAAGTTAGAAAACACCACATTAATTCATAAAATGACTAAACTAGACATAATTAATACTAAACTCA
Organism: Trema orientale; assembly: GCA_002914845.1. Taxonomy (NCBI): domain Eukaryota; kingdom Viridiplantae; phylum Streptophyta; class Magnoliopsida; order Rosales; family Cannabaceae; genus Trema; species Trema orientale. Next base: position 2,086,786 of record JXTC01000001.1, read on the forward strand.
AGTAAAGATAAATAATCATATATTCTCCCTTCTGACTGAGAATGCCTGAATGGTAAAAGAAAAAATAAAATGAAACACTTATATGTACCCCTTCTTTACAAAACTAATCGTCCCTCATATATTTGCAAACAATTATTCTGAATTGCTTATGAAAGAGTAGAACACCAGGAAATTTTTTTTGCATAATTTTGCTTGTATCGAGAAATTCATCTCTGAATTATACTTTTTTAACTACTTTTATATATATATATATATATATATATATATATATATATATATATATATTACCCTTACCTTATTCTTTTTTTGTTTTTCTTTATGGTTATTGTTTCTATATTGTATAGCTATGTTTTTTTTTTCTTCTTTTATTTATGAATTACTTAAAGTTTCTTCTTCAAAAGCAATGCAAAATCAATTAAAGAGATCAAAATGAGAAGAAAAACTAAATTATGATAAAGAGGAAAAAGGGAAAAGATATAAGTATCTATTACAAAATATAAAAATCAAAGAGATAATTAGTATGAGGGAAAAATAGGCTTAACGAAGCAAATTAGAGGAAAAGAAGAAGAAGAGGAGGAGGATGAGAAATGGAGAAGATGGATTCTACAAAACTTTTAGGGAGATGATCTTCGTCCAAAGGTATATCAATATAAAAGGTGCATTAATAAGATTGTTTCGGTCAGTTTATTTTTTATTGTCTCACTTCGTCTTTTAACAAGTAAAAGAGATGCCTAAATACGAGATAATGGTTTCAATATAGCTCCCCATCATTTTTTCTATTTGATATTTTCATAATTCCAAGTCTAGCCTTGATCCCTATGTCTCTACAATTTTTATTTTGTCAATGGAGATGCCACAGGTTTTTACAGTGGTCCAGATGGAAATTGGCAAAGCTTGAGGTTTTAGAATTTGTGGAAGGAGATAAACTCCATGATTCAATGGTTTTGAATCCAAAATAAGAAGGAAATGATCAAGAATTACTTAGATAATGAACTATTTGTTCCTCGATAATTGATTGAGAATAATAAAGAAATCATTAGTATTACTTTTTTTAATTTACTGAATCTTGCTTGTTTTCTACTTGTCTGAGGAAATGCCTCAGACAAGTATTTTGTAAATATTTTCCTAAAAAAAATATATTTTGTAAACATAAGAGGCAGCATGATGCGTATTGGATAATGTAGTGGCCTTTTAGAAAAATAATAATAATAATACAATGGTAAATTAATCTAACTAATACAGTTAATTCAAAAACAGAAAAAACTTACTATGTAATGGTACATTAGTATGCACGCTATTTACTTAATATAATGGTGATAAATAAATCACAAATTATAGTAGATTTACTTAAAAAATACTTGATACGAATATTTACCTCAATTAACCTTGAAACAAAAGAAAACTGTAAATTGTATTAGTTATTTAGTTGATGAAAATAAATGAAAATAATAACTTTTAAAAATTAGTAACTTTTAAAAATTAGTATATATCATGGTAAATCAAATATATATACCATGGTAAACTAATTATATATACCAGTACATGAAAGGTAAATAAATTATATACATTGGTAAATGAATTATATACACCAGTAAATTAATTATATACTATGGTAAGTTAATTATATAGACTAATAAATGAGCGGTAAATTAATTATACATATCAGTAAATGAATTATATACACCGGTAAATTAATTATATACACCGGTAAATGAATAATATACTATAGTAAATTAATTATATACACAAAAAATGAGTAGTAAATTAATTATATAAATTGGTAAATGAATTATATCTACTGGTAAATTAATTATATACACCATTAAATGAATTATATACTATGGTAAATTAATTATATATATTGATAAATTAATTATATATATGAATATATTAAATTAACTTACATAGGGGTATAATGGTAAACTATAATCATTAAAACTTAAAAAGGATATAGAAGTTAATAAAATGAAAAAAAAAAAGAAATTCAGTAAGACAGTTTAAAAAAAAGGCATGTAATGTAGTTTCCTCTTTTGATAAGTTCGGGAAGTATTGGCCTGACTCCAAAGTTCATCATTTTTTTGGGCCCAATAACGTCCAAGTGGGCTAGTTTTTGAATCTTGTTTGGGTCATTTTGATTGCTTTTAGTATCCACTTGACGTCCGTAATGAATATATGAAGCAAAAGCCACATAGCTATTGCCTTATATTTCAAGGAAAATTTGTGGAGAATACTTCTGTCACGAGCATTACAACATGCTCAACGGCTCAAGACAACAATTTCCCTAAGCTTGCTTCTTAAGATCAAATAATATGTCACTTCAGTTCTTATTTTTCAATTATCAGAACATTAATGTTGCAGAAATAGATAACCTAATCTAACCGAGAAATGACAACTCATTTCACGAACTTGGTTATAAAAATTCAGAATCATTTTGAAAACCTCATAATATAACTAACTCGTAGGCCCTATTTAGACATTGACAACTTCAACTCTCTAGTCCCGAAGTGTATCACTTTTCTAAACACTCATGAGTAATTATTTTTAATTATTTAGTAAGTACAAATGAAATTACGGAACTAAACTCTCTGTCTTTAAAGAGAAGTTTGTAAAGTTTAAAGGGAGTAGTCTGCAACAAAGAGTATTACTTAGACCAAAAAAACTCAAGATGTCGCACGTAATTAATCCACCACAAAAAATGGAATTCAGTCCAATTTGTAAAGAATAATAATTGAGACACATAAAATATATAAGTAAGGCATCTATATATATATATAAAATAATATGACATATTTTTTAACTACCTTAATTATTTAAGTCCATGTACGTAAGTGATTAAAAAATATAAAAAAATGTCATATCATGGTGTGTATTTTGTGTGCTTTTAACATCAGTCTTCGTGAAAACTACATTGGATGACTTTTTGTAGATAGAAGTTTTAAAGAAAAACATTAGTTTTATAGCATTTTTTTTTTCTTAAAACTTTCAAACACTGGTGCACCAGTATTACATTAAGTTTATGTTTGCATGTTTTTGTCTGCTCTAGAGATGAAAAGTGGGCCGGCCCAGCTCACATTCTTATTAAAAAGCCCGGCACGACCCATAGGCCCAGCCCAAATTTTATGAGGGCCTAAGTGGGCCGTGCCTAAGTGGGCTGTGCCTATGCGGGCTGAATATGGGCCACAATGTGGCCTAATTTTGTTGTTATTCTATGCTTTAAAATATCAAATATGGGCCTAAAACTCATTCATATTCTTTTAAAATTTGAATAAATTGAAAATAAACAAAAATAAGTAAATAAATAACATTAAAAGCATATAAATGAAAATATTTAATTAAGATTTTTTCAAATTTTAATTAAGAAATATATTTAAAATTATATTTAGGAGGACTAAATATAGGCCGATAAAAATGTGGGCAGTGCCGGGCCGGGCCTATGACTGAGGCCCAGCCCGGCCCTTACTATATGTAATAGGCAGGCTCAGGCCCATATAATGTGGGCCTGGGCCGGGCTGGTACCATGCTTTTTCTTCGAAATGTGGGCCGGCTCACAAAGTCCGGCCCACATTGATATCTCTAGTATGCTCCTATTTTTAATGATTTCGTAGAACAAGAAGAAGAGATAAAGGACACCGAATATCTAATTGATTAAGATTAAAATCAGGAAAATTGTAGATAATAAAAATTACATTTCTGTACCTAGAAAATAAAAAGAAGACATACTAAAACGAGAAAAGGACATGGATAGGACTAACTTGGACCAAAATGACTTTTTATTTTTGTATTTTTTTGAAAAATAACACTTTTATTAGTGTTAAGGACGTCTTGACCTATGATCAAGAACTTTTTGACTATGAAAAAGTCCTAAATAATAGTTTTTTATGGTCAAAAAACTCTTGGTCTGTGATTAAGAAGTTCTTGTACTTTGAAAAATATCATTTTTGGAAAAATGCACAAAAAATTCATTTTGGCCAAAATTACTCCTACGCATATCCTTTTCTCTAATCCGAAAATAGCATTTTTAGTTTCAAATACAACCTTATCTAATTTGGAAAAAGTTCATAAATACTCGTTTTTAAAATCATATTTCCATAAATGCTTTTTTTTTTTTTTAATTTCAATACCTATTTTTGGAGAAATATAGATTACTAATGTTTTACACATGAAATGTATACCACGGTATACCTTTTTATTATATTAAGGCTTCATTTAGTATGCAAGATAGGATTTAACAGGATTTGGCTATTTTAAAGGATTGGATTAGATTTGATAGGATAGGATAAGATATAATTATAGTCTAATCCTATCCTATGTTTGGTGTGCTACTTTTTGTTAGGATAGGATTAGCATATGTGTTTCATAGTTTTAACTAAATAATAATTTTGAGGTTTGATTTTAGAAAAATACCACTTTTAAAAATTAATTTAGAAAAATACTATTTTAAAACTCAATTTTATAAAAATATTTTCAAAACTTATTTACAAAAATACCACTTTTGAAACTTAATTTTAGGAAAATCTGATTTTTTTATAAAATTATTTGCAAAAATACCACTTCTAAAAAAATATTTTGAAAGTACCATTTTTTTACTACTTCAAAAATATTCTATTATTTTTAATCAAATTCTTAATCCCTTCAAATCTTAAATTCTCAAGAGAATAAGATTATCCCCTTCTAAGGGTATTATTTTTGGAGTGGATTATTTTAATCCAATCCAATCTCTCTCATATGCATGCACCAAACATGGGATTAATTGAATCTAATCCAATCTCATCCTTATCATGCATTCCAAATATGGCCTAAATATATATCGTGGTCTACATTTTATAAATAAATTACACTAAAAATTGTTACACATTTCAAAATATATCATAGTTTAAATTTATAATAAAAAATGTAAACCATAGTAAACTTTTGAATTGTAAATATATATTGTTCGTATATTATACATGAATGTTTTGTTTGGTACGTTGTATTATATTGTATTATACTGTGATGTATTGCATTAGGTTTTATTGTATTGTATTCTTGTATTATAGTGCTATGTTTGGTTTTACATTTTATTAAGATGTTGCATTAAAAATTAATTTTCTAAAAAATACCACTTTTAAAAGGTCATTAAGAAAAATACTATTTTGAAAAATACCACTTCTAAAATACCATTTTATAAAAGTTATTTTTCAAAAAGTACTACTTTCTAATGTAAATTTTTAAAAATATCACTTTTAAAAGTATTTAAAAAAATACCACTTCTAAAAAGAATAAAGTAATGTGAGAGAAAGGGATGAGAGAGAAATTAAGGATATAGAAAGTGATGAGAGTCAACATTATAGTACAGTCTAATATAGATATTTATTTTCGTATTAGATAATATTTTCCATATTATATTAAATTTTGAAGTCGTATTAAATAGTATAATACAAAAACATAACCAAATATATTATTATCGTTAATTAATATGATATAGAGTCCTTATACAATATACCAAACATGATTGAAATGTATACCTCATGGGTAACAAATTTACATTATAAATATATATCATTCATATTATGCACAAAAAATGTTTACCATATAAAAACAGTTACTTTTGAAAGATAAATTGAAAACGGATATTTATGAAAATAAAGTATAAAAATAGGTCCTGAGTGTAAATTTTTCATCTAATTTGTCGAAGAGTTGTTAGGTTGATAAGTTCTTTCATGAGGAAATTTGATTTTTCATGGTAAATTAAAAAAATCCTAGATTTTGAAATTATTGAAAAAATTCTAAATTTTAATTAGAAAGATACTACTTTTAAAAGTATTTAGGAAAATATCATTTTTTATTAATTGATAAGATACCTAAGTAACCAATCAAACTTGATCAATTACCTCAAGTAATTAGATTAGTTACTCCAAGTAACCAAATTGGTTACCTCGAGTATGATTGAAAAATATAGGTTTTGAAGAGGAAGTTGTAATTTTCTAAATATTTATTAAATGTGTTATTGTTCAAAAAACTTTTAAAAATGCGTATTTTTCTAAATTAATCTGGAAATTTTCAATTCTTGGTTCTTTGGGCCTAGAATTTTGTAAAAAATCCTTCCTTTATTCACATATAATCTCCTTCATTTATAGCACATTATACATATGGAGCTATTTCCAGAGCAAATAAGAAAAAAAGATAACATGTTGGGCTTTGTCTTTTACATTGAACTTGAAAATTTGTCTATGGTATATTACAAAAAATTCATTCATTTTTTAAATTGTTGCTTGGAAGGGCTATCCAAATGGATTTACAATCTTCTTCTTCTTTTTTTTTCCTTTATTTTCTAATAAAGGTGTTATACGTAAATTTTTCACCTCCTATATTGAAGGAGCTTGCTAGTCAAAGACTAATAACGAACTGTCCCCAGATGAAGAAAACAACTCAAATGACTAATTCAGGTCGCTTACAGGTTTTTGTCCAAACAGCTTGCATGAAGAACCTCAATTCACCTCGCACCAATCATTGAGGACAGCGTGATATTACGGAAACATCACAGGAGTCAGACAACTCCAATAATTCTTGACTTATTTGACCCATTCTCAACCACTATCACCCACTTCACTACAGTATGTCGAGAAGGTGACTCGCCACTATTACAACATTCTAGAAAGATGACTCATCATCCCTTATAAATATATCCTAAAATAATGAATATGGGATTGGATTCAATTTTTTACACTAAACATTACATAGTCTGATCATTTCTCTTTTCTCAGAATAAGCCATTATTTGGGCTATATATATATATATATATATTCGTATTTACACTTTATAAAACTCACTCTCTCAATAAAACTATCTATAGTGAACGTAGGCCAATGAGATTGTATGGCTGAACCACTTTAAATTCGATGTCGTTTCTTAGTTTCTATTGTCGTTTCAATCTCCATCAACATTCCCGTTGTCATACCAGTTTTCGGTAACAATAATTTGGCGCTAAAGGAACGACACCTTTTTTTGTTCAAAACTCCATTGAGTTACGCTCTTTTTTTCCAGTGTAAAGATTTTTGAAAATGGTGGCAACAAGATGTCAAACAATTCCTAGGTGGATGAGATCACCTCCAGACAACAGGCTGAACGTACCGGTAACCAAACGACCCGTTCGTATGGTGGCCCTACTACGGAAGAAGTTACGGAACAACCCGAGTCCGCCCAGAGTCGAGGTTCCGGCAAAACCCATGCAACAGAGGTTCGACAATGCCCCGGAAATGAGCACATCAAGCAAGAAGATCACAGTGTTGATCTAGCTGAACAACATGCTAGACAACTCCACCCCAAAAAAATCCTGGGAGATGTCCAAGCTTCCATCAATTCAATCCATAAACTGCTTGAGAATTTGATAGGACTAGGTGTAATCCATGAACAACCTAACCATATGAAGCCCTAGTCTGAGAAGACCAGGTTTAAGGTCGGATCAGCATCGCCAAGGCTTCCAGGCGACTTGTTCATAAAGATTCCCAAACCGTCAGCACGAGGAGACCAGAGATGATAGCTTAACCAGTGGCGACACCGACGTTTCAAGGAGCTCTAGGCGACAAGTCATACCCTCGACCACCTCGTCCGACCAACTGTTCCAGTCAATGAGCAGAAATAGTTCGAGCTGAACTGGCTCACAACGTCTTCAACCAAACTGGAGACTGGGCAGCCGAATTAGCTTGAGGTAACAAAGTAGATCTCCGAAGTAGGCTAAATCGAAAAAAGGGCCAGCAGCTCACATACTGCTACTAGCAAGAGTTCTACTGCCATGTCCATGGTGAGGAGCTAGCCACTTGCTCAGGAGATCACTCGCATTAGAAATGAGCTGAATTGCCTAGCAACTCGTAAGAAATATCAGGTATAAGGAGACTACTCACCCTTCTTAACTGAAATTCTATATGCCCCACTTTTAGATAGTTTCAAGATATGAACCATCACATTTTAGGAAGGGAAGACAGACCCTAGTGACTATCTTGACTCATTCAATAACCTCATAGATTTGAGCTGAGTCTAAACCCTAGCCTATTTCCGTTGTTTTTCAATGACACTTGCAAAAGAGGAAAAGAAGTTGCATGAAAAGCTCCCAGAAGGGTCTATCATCTCCTGGAAGTAATTCTCTCAAGAATGTATATGGCAATTTCAAGCCTTAAGAGCATATTTAACACCATGTTTGACCCTTGCAAATGCCAAACAAAAAGAGAATGAAAGTATTCGTTCCTACTTAAAGAGATTCAATAAGGAGGCATCAAAAGTATCCAAAGTCCCAGAAGGAGGAATCCTGATGGCGTTGGCGGGAGAAGTCCGCCCTAATACACCTCTTTGGAAGAATCTTCAGAAAGTGTAATACACAGATATAGAAGATTTCTACTAGAGAGCGGAAAAGTTCATGCGTGTTGAGAATGCACAAAGTACAATAGAACCTTCAGTTCCTAAGGAAACTGCCACAAAGAAGGTGAATAAACTAAAGAGGGGAGATGATCAACAAGCCGCTCTTTTTTCCTCGAAAATGAACCAAAAGAAGACCTGCTCTGCAAAAAAAAAAGGTATCCTCATTATTCAAAGTTCACTTATTATACAGATCTTAACGATAGTAGGGAACATATATTACTTGCTACCGGGGATAAAGCTCCTTACCGATGACCACCACCCATGTTCAGACCAAGGGGTACAAGGAAGGACTAAAGCAAGTATTGCCCGTTCCATCGTGACTACGACTATGGTACTAATAGTGCTTCGATTTGAAAGATGAGATCGAAAAGTTGATCTGCCAGGGATATTTGGGGAGGTTCCAATGAAAAAGAGACAATATTTAGTGGGACGACGGGGAAGAGCGAAGAAATTCACCTGCCACAAAAACCAAGGTCCTGATATCGATGGAGAGATCCGGACCATTTTTGGAGGACCACATATTGGCGGAGAGTCTCATTCAAGCCAGAAAAGATACGTTCTCTATCTTGAAAACTGCCTTTACAAAAACTTCTGTAGAGAGAATGAGCCGATAACCTTTACAGAAGAAGATGCTCGTCAAGTGCACTATTCTCATAACGACCTCTTGGTTGTTACGGTACAAATTGGCAACATGTTAGTCCACTGGACTCTCATTAGTAACAGAAGTTTAATGGATATTTTGTATTTGAGTGTCTTAGAGAAGAAGGGAGTGGGCATACACCACCTAAAGCCAACAACAGCCAAGTTATATAGCTTTACTGGAGATAGCATTCAACCTTTGGGAGTTATTCAATTCGCTCTCACAGTGGGAGCACAACCTCGGCAGACCACCATTATGTTAGACTTTTTAGTGGTGCATTGTCCAACTACTTTTAACACAATTTTGCGAAGGCACTGCGAGCAGCGAGCTGTCACTTCTATACATCACCTTGCGAGGTGAGCAAATGGAAGCTCACGAGTGTTATGAGGTGTCAATCAGAATTACCGAGAAAAAGTGTGAGAAGTTCCCTTAGCTCGAACAACATTACATCAACTTGGGACCTCTCGATGAAAATCTTGATCCTCAGCTGAATGAGAAAGAAAGAAAGATCGGGCCAGTGCAAGAGCTAGTTAAATTCCCAGTGGACGAGAATGAGCTGACTAGGAAACTCAAGGTCGGGAAGAATCTCTACGAGGAACAGCTCGCAAAGCTCCAGAAGTTCCTCACGGAGAACCTCAATGTTTTTTTTCCTAGAATCACTCTAACATGATGGGAATCGATCCACAAGTAATGTGCGACAAGCTAAACATCGAACTGGAATTCAAGCCTGTCTAGCAAAAGAGGCGAGCTCTTGACTCCAAGAAGTACATGACACTTAAAAAAGAGGTCGAGAAGTTCGTGGAGATTAGTTTTATCCATAAGTCTTTCTACCCGAGCTGGTTGTCAAACCCCGTTCTAGTTAAGAAATTGACTGATAAGTATATAACTTGCATTGACTTTACACACCTTAATAAATCCTGCCCAAAAGGCAGCTTTCCGCTACCTCGCATTGATTAGCTCGTCGATGCAATAGCTGGACACGAACTGTTAAGCTTCATAGATGCCTATTCAGCCTATAATCAAATTTCAATGTATAGGCCGGATGAGGAGCATACATCATTCATTATCGATTGTAGATTATACTATTACAAGGTGATGCCCTTCAGACTCAAAAATGCTAGAGCAAAGTATTAGCATCTTGTGAACCATATGTTCGCTGATCAATTTATATGTGTATGACATGCTTATAAAGTTAAAAAATGATGCTGATCATATCACAAAAGATTTGAGTGGACGGACAAATGCGAAGAAGCCTTTCAGCAGCTCAAGCAATATTTAGGTAAGCCTCATATCCTTTCTAGTCTATTCGATAATGAAATTCTCTACATATATCTTGTAGTTTCAGAATATGCAGTTAGTTTGGCGTTGATTCGAGAAGAAAATGGTGTACAACGGTACAATACCCCGTTTACTTCGTAAGCAAAAAACTGCTAGACGTAGAGCTCCGTTATCTCAAAATGGAGAAGTTGGCATATACCTTGGTGAGCAGCTCTCGTAACCTGCAACCCTATTTTCATGCTCATACAATCCACGTTTTCATTAACTTCCCATTTAAACAAGTGTTATAGAGGCCTGAAATATTTGGGTGACGCCTAAAATAAACTGTGGGGCTGAGTCAAAGGACAAGCTGTCGCTGACTTGTAGCTTTGTTTACATACCGCCCAAAGGAGATCTAGCAAGAACCAACAATGGCTCTTGCTCTTTGGAAGTTATTTGTAGACGGATCGTCTAATGAGCAAGGTTTGGAAGCCAGATTAAAATTTGTTAGCCTGGATGAACATAAGATTCACTGGGCCTTACACTTCCGTTTCCATAGCTCTAACAATGTAGCGAAATACAAAGTTTTGCTAGCTGATCTGAGGCTCGCACGAGAGATGACGGTAGAATCTATCATTATCTATAGTGATTCATAGCAGTTCATTAGGAAAATCAATGAAGAGTATAAAGCTTGCAGTCCAAAAATGTTCTCATACTTGGCTAAGGCCCGGGAACTGCTTGATCAATTTTCAAATTCCAAAATCTGTCAAATAGCCTGAGCCGAAAATACAAATGCTGATACATTAGCTAAGCTCACCTCAACAAGAGATGCTGACCTACTTGATGTAATACTTGTAGAATTCCTCAAAAGACCGAGTATTGAGGCCCATGAAAATATTCAGTCTCACGAAATTCACGAGCCAGTCATGGATGGATCCTATTTATTCATTCCTAAAAGACGGCTGGCTACCTTTGGAAAAAAAAAAAAGAAATTCGTTGACTTAAGCATCAAACCGCCAGGTTTGTACTACTTAAAGATAAACTATATTGATGAGGCTTCTCTGTGCCCTACTTTATTGTGTAAACCACGAGGAGGCTTACTACTTCTTGAGTAAAATTCATGAAGGAATTTCTTGAAATCATTCAAGGGGCTGTCTTAGCTAGAAAAGCCGCACTTCAAGGTTAGTACTGGCCTATGATGAAAAAGATACTATAAATTAAGTACGAAAATGTGACAAGTGTCAACGCTTCTCAAATTATCAACAAGTACCACCTAACAAACTTATAACAATAAGCTTGCATTGGCCATTTGATATCTGGAGAATCGACCTGATTGGTCCATTACCCCCAGGTCGAGGTGGAGAAAAATTCGCAGTGGTTACTATTGATTACTTCATAAAATGGGTTGAAGCTGATCCCTTAATGTCTATACATTCATATAAGATTATTGCATTCATTTCCAAGTCAATCTTGTACCATTATAGAGTACCATACAAGCTCATTTCAGATAATAGAACTCAGTTCGAGAGTAAAGAAAAGTTTCGGTTCTGCGAGCAATTCAGAATTATTAAAAGCTTCTTTGCTGTTGTCTATCCATAGACCAACGAACAGGTCAAAGCTATCAACAAAATCCTAAAGCAGAATCTAAAAACCAAGCTCGAGAAGTCCAAAAGGGCCTGGATATGAACTCCCTAAAATATTGTGAGTATATCGAACTACAACTCGAATTATGACCAATGAAACTCCCTTCTCGATGGCATACGGTGCAGAGGAAATGTTACCAGTAGAAACTGAAGTGCGAATAAATAGAGTGGAAAGATTTAGTTCGAACATCAACTACAAGCTCTTTGCATGTGACCTCAACTTCCTGGCAGAGAAACACGACCAGACATGAATATGTGTAGTTGTTTATCAACAGCGAGTAGCTCACTATGTTAATCACGAGTGCGAGCTAAATTCTTCCTATGTGGCGACTTGGTCTTAAGAAATATAACGTTTAGCGCTCAAGAACAAGGATCTAGAGTCCTCGGTCCCAAGTGGGAATGGCCGTACAAAATTTTCAGAGAGATTCGACCTAGTTTCTACAAATTAGCTCGTCTTGACAATAGCGACGTGTCGTGAGCTTAGAATGTCAAGCACCTGCGAAAGTATTACCAGTGAACTACTCGTATCATTTCTCCCAAAACTCTGCTTGACTTCAGTAAAATCTTTAAATCAATGCTAGTTTTGACTTGATTCCTCTTGAAACTAAAAGGACATGAGGATTATAAACAATTAGTCAAGACTTATGCATTTGTACTTGAAAACTGATGTGAATACAGCTCATCGAAGGAAAGAGCTGAGCTTGTTCGAAGCTCTAATAACCATATTCAAGGTCGTTATTCATAAGGTTCTGGGAACATTTCAAGGATATGAGTTCGGTTTGTTTGAAATTGTAACTACCATATTCGAGGTAATTGTCGATCAAACTCTATTTCTGTTTGAATTCATACCTGATTCAATTTAAAGTATCTCTAAAGTCTTAAGTCACCCCTAGAATCTTGGTTATAAAGGTCTTAGCCTTAAATTAAATAATTTTTATAAAATTATAGCTAAGTAAAAAACCACTCGTGTGTATTATGAGAGATAAACTCTTCTTTCAAATACATGTCAAAATCAAGTAGCCCGTAAAGTAGAAAGTAATATTGACTTTATTCTGTGAATATAAACATTTACAAAAATACATTAAGGTAAAAGTTCGAGAGTTAGAGCTTAAAAGAATTTATGCTAAAATTTTCATTTTATTAATGTAATTGAGGTATATACAAAAGAAAATTAGTATCGAAGCTGATGCTGATCATGAGTAGGTAGAGGCTGTTGCTGAACAACTGCGGTGTTTTGGCCTGCTTAATCCCCGCTTGGTTCAGCTTTGGTCCCATCCTGTATTGTCTCTTCCCCAACTTGTTCTGTGACCTCCTCATCATCTTTGTTGACGAAGGTACTCGCCAGCTTTATAGCTTCCTCGTCAAAGATGGAGAAATCAAACTGCCTATGATGCTATCATAATGTGTACATCAGAGCTCCTGCTCTATCTTCTTTGAAACTATCCATAAAGTGTGTGAACTCTTCAGTTTCTAGATGGGTGACTTCTTTGTAGTCTTTTTGAAGCTGTGATAATTCGGGCTTTGCCCCTACGAACTGATTTTTTAAGTCCTTAGCCTCGGATTTGGCTCCTTCAAGCTCCTTCACTTTTTCATTAACGACCTGTAGCTCGCTCTTCAACTTTACCATGTCATCTTGAGCCTTATTGAAGTAGTCTTTGGCCTGCTCATATTCCTTAACCTACTTCTTCGCATTCTCTAGCTTACCGTTAAGGTCTTTAACTCTTATTTCAAGTTAAGTATTCTTCATATTTTGAGAGAAGACCTCTTTCTATAGGTCGTCGATTTTCTTCTTGCTCCCAGTAGTAGCTTCGAACAGAGGGGCATTCTCATTTATGTCCTTAAGAATAAGAACATTAGCCTGAAAATAAACAAAATATCATAATAGAAAGAAAAATGTAGGTCAGATGAACAAGGAAAAGAAGAAAAGAACGTGCTTACTATAGCCAAATACTTGGCTACCATATGAGGAGTGGCTACACCAGAAGTCTCCTCAATGATCTTCCAGTCATTGGTAAACAGAGACTCTACAAGACTTGCTGAAATTCCATGTTGGAATCTCAATAAGGGCAAAACTTTAGTAGCTCGCTTGCTTGACTTGGAAGCCTTGCAAGCATCTTTAAGCAAAACCTTCTCGCCTGCAGCAGCTTTCCTTTTTTCAAGGCCTTCTCAGTAACCTCGTCCATGAATGCCTTGCCCTTATCCGAAGGATCAAGTAAGGAGAGCTTGAGATTAACTACCCAGCAGGCAGATCAGCTAGAACCATAACTGAAATGGATTGCTCGCTAATCGTTAAAGGAGAGCTCATAACAGATTTGCTCTTGCTCTGGAAATGAGGCTGACTCGAGTTTATTGCCCTAACTTTGCTCTTCTTGTTTTTAAGAGCGAACTTTATCTTCGAGCCAAGTGTATGAGGTTCCCAAAAGTAACCCTTGTGACCTCTTGAGTTGGGTATCTTGGTAACTTCTCAACCTTCTTCCACAGCCCGCAAGCAATGAGATTTACCTTAGTAAGGATCTTCTCATAACTTTTGCTTGAGGGTGGAAGCGAGCTGACCATGTTGACCCTGGCGATCGCCTCATCAGATACGTCGGGCCGAAACTGGCAACCTGCTAAAAAGAGGAGAAGGTTAGCTTAAATTTTAATAAGTATGGAAAACAAGACAAGGGAAAGAATGCTACCAGGAGAAGTATACTCCCTGTATTTAGCAGGGATTTAATCAAGGTAAAAATACAGGGTCTTCCAGACATATGTATTGGACTTATAGTCTTTTACAAGATTATAACCCGGCTTCGAACAAGCTACAAGATAGTAAAATCCTATGGATGCAGGAGAACTCTTTAGCTCGTACATATAAGAAATCTCATCTAGGGAAAGTCCTTCGAAGCTGAGTTTGTGGTAAATGATTCTCAGCAATGTCAAGATCCTCCATCCATTCGGGGTTAGTTGTGTTAGAGCAAGCTCGAAGAAGTCAAGAGCTCGAATGAAGTACAGTTTGAGAGGTAGCATCCCACCCACCTTCAAGATTCGCTCGCTATATGCACAACATGTATGTGGTGGGAAATCTGCTCGATATAACTCCTTTAGCCTATATAATTGACCTTCTTTCAGAATATATAAGCTAATGATTCTCTTCAGCTCGTCATTGGTAATCTCGCTCAGAATCCTGTAAGCAATAAACCTTGAGGTTTCGAGCTTCTTCAGCCATGCTTCCTGTTCTGTAAGAAGAAATTCCCCAGAACCTGAAAAAACTTCTTCTAAGGAATCAATATAAGACGAGGTCACTTTGTCTCCCACAGGAAATTGGTCCACTTCTCTCATAAAGGAGTCAAACTCGGTGCTCTACTCCCCACGACCAGTTTTCATGTCCTTAATCGTTTGTTGAAGTTTCTATTTTTTCTCCCTATACTTTTCGAAACGGGCTTGAGGACCACGAAGAAAGTTCAATAACTACATCTGGGCTTCCTCCCCTCATTGATTTAATCTAAAGATCTAAAGGCACATGCAGAGAGAAAACCATGCTCGTGTGGATTAGTCATATTTCAAAAGAGGAGAACCTAAATGCTAAAAAATACTCAAAAAAAGCTCAAAAGAAACAAGAACAAGGAAGCAAGAAATGCTTACCAGAAAAGAAGAATATGACTGAAGAAATTGGCGGCTTCACAATAGGTAAAGGTTAGTCCTTTCTCCTCTAAGTTTGAAGTTCTATTCTTTTTCTCTCTCTCTTTTCTCTCCTCTAGTTCAGAAAAAGCTCCTCTTTCTCTCTTCTTAAAGTTCTCGAGAATTCAAAAATAGGGGAAGATAGAGGATTTTGAAATTTATAAAGTGAAATGAAAGGTCTTTTGATCTCAACAGTTTAGAAAAACCTGATCTAACTGTGCACGAGAAAATAGAACGTGGATAAATGTGGTTTGAGAGTGGCAGCACGACTTCCAAAGACGGTGCATTAACTGACTTTAGAAAACATTAAAATAGGACATGCATGATTGACATGTGTCTTCATCTAGTTGGAGGTGACATCATGAAAATTTTGAAAAATGTCTAAGTTTCAGTTTCGGTTGTTATTGTAAAACAACTCGCTAATTTCAACCATATAACTAAAACTAAGGTGTAAATGTTATACGTAAATTTTCTACCTTTTGTACAGAAGGAGCTCGCTCATCAAAAACCAGTAACAAGTTGTCACTAGATGAAGAAAACAGCTTAAATGAGTAATTCAGGTCGCCTACAGGTTTTTGGCCAAACAACTCGTATGAAGAACCTCAACTTAGCTCGCACCAATCATTGAGGACATCAAGACACTCTGGAAACATCACAAGTATCAAACAACTCTAGCAACTCCTGACTTATTCGACCCATTCTCAATTATTATCACCCACTCTACTACAGTATGTCGAGAAGTTGACTCGCCACCATTACAACATTCTAGAAAGATGACTCATCATCCCCTATAGATATATCCCAAAATAATGAATATGGAATTGGATTTAGTTTTACACACTAAACATTACATAGTCAAGTCATTTCTCTTTTCTGAGAATAAGCTATTGTTTAGGCTACATATATTCAGATTCACACTTCGTAAAACCTCTTATCTCAATAAAATTGACTATAGTAGATGTAAGCCAATGAGATTATGTGGCTGAACCACTTTAAATTCAGTGTCTTTTCCTAGTTTCTATTGTCGTTTCAATCTCCATCAATATTCCCATTGTTATACCAGTTTTCGGTATTCACAAAAGATAAAAGCACTATAGTACTGTTTGATAATGCTTTTGTTTTTCGTTTTTCTAAACATAAAAACAAAAGTACTTTTTCTTATTTTGTTTTTTGATTTTCAAAATCATAAATATATTTGGTAACTAATATTTTGTTTTTTGTTTTTTAAAATAACAAATAAAAAAATATTTGGTAACCAATACTTTTTACTTTTAAAGATGAAAATAATAAAATAAGTTTAGAATATCTAACTGAAAAAATAATATTGACATTTTAAAAATGATGTAAATAAATAGAAAGAGAAGGAGGGAAAAAATGATGTAAATAGAGAGAGAGAGAGAGAGAGAGGAAAAATGGTAGTTTCTAAATATAATTAGAGAGTAGTATTTTCCAAAATAAATATTTTTCTAAATAAGTTGGGAAATTCCAAGGAGAAATTTGCGTTTAGTAACTGTTTTTAAAATTTATTTTCATAAATACCTATTTTTAATTTTTTTTTCAAAAATACCTGTTTTTATGGTCCACATTTTATATGCAAAATATGAATGGTCCATATTTACAATGTAAATTTTATTCATGAGGTACACATTTTATATATAAAATATAAATGGTATACATTTATAATATAAATATTTACCACGATTTACATTTTTCATTATGAATTTGACTTATGGTATACATTTTAAAATATGTGCCAATTTTTAGTGTAATTTTTATTCATGAAATATAGACCACGGTATGCATTTAATGCATAAAATCTATACCATAATATACATTTCAAGTGTAAAATAGTGGTGGTCTACATTTCTCTAAAAACGGGTATTTATGAAATAAAAATAAAAACATATGTATTTATGGAAATATGGTTTTGAAAACAGATATTTATGAACTTTTCCCATTTTCAAGAAAAATTAAACATTTTTTAAAGTTTTATTTTGAAATAATACCATTTTTAGAAATTTTATTTTGAAAAGTACCATTGTTAAAAATGTTCGAAAAAATACTACTTTTACAATGGACAAGGACAAAAGAGATACTAAAGAGAAAGAAAATATTGAGAGAGATGATGACAAAAGTCTAAACATATCTGAATTTTGATTTAGCCTTTCTAAAGAATTGTTTAAAAAAATTTGAAAGTAAGTAATTTTTGTTTTCAAAAATTTAAAAATTTTGCTTTCAAATTAAAAAAGAAACAAAAATAATTTTACCAAATATATTTTTAAAAATATTTCTACATTTTTTATTAAAAAAACTGTTTAAATAAGTGTTATCAAATAAGCCCCTATGTTAATATGAACTTTCCTTAATACCCTTTTTTTACTCTATATATATATATATATATAATATGGAGGAGGTTTCAATGGTTACGTCTCCTTGAGTAACCACCATTAAAATACGTGTAATAATAAATTTATTATTTAAATTAGGGTACTACTAAGTTGACTTTCTAAAAAAGTTTTATAATATCAATGCAAATTAATTATAATAAATTTTGTTGCCCAACTACCAATGTAATTAAAACCATTAGATTTTCATCCAACGGCTAAAAAAACAGTAACCATCGATGGATAAATATAGTAGTAACCATTGAAACTTCACTCATATATATATATGTCTGTACAATACACATACACACAAATGTCAAATGTAAACCATGATACCACCTCTTTTTTTTTGGCCAAGTTGGATAAAGGGGCAAAGACTGAGGACCACACTAAATTCAACCGTGATGCCTATATACTAATTACTAAATAACTAGGTTGGTAAATGATGTAGGGTTAATAATGATCAAAGATATGTGTTTAAACTTTGGTTAGAAGCCAAAGGTTTTGGCATTAATTTATGGTCGGCTAACCCTTTTGAATTTGGGAGGGAAATTGGCACTGTTTTTTCACTTGTTAACTTTTAATAGCCCACCCTGATTCCTATCCTATGGTGGGCTGGCTAGCGCACTAAACTTCTTTTATTATTATTATTATTATTATTATTATTATTATTTATTTATTTATTTATTTTAAGTTTCTTTCTCTTTCTATCTCAGGTGTATCTAAAAATCTCCTTTTTCTCCACTAATTGGTTTTTTGAAGGCTTCAACCAATGTCTTCTTGTTGTGCTTTATTGGTAAACTTTGGTGGGGATTAGTGTCATCCACTATTAAATGGAAATTTTTTTGTTCCCTCTCTATTTAGCTTAGAAATTAATCATGAATAATTAGTCAATTCTTGTGGGGTTTTTATGGCAAAGCTATATTGGTGGGGCGGTTTTGCATAGTGAATAGTCCCTTCCTTTAGGATGTTTCGGAAATAATTGTTATGATGTTCAGTTTGAATCCTAATCAATGTGAACAGCACAAGCTTGTAACTAAAGCAAATATTTTGCAAAAGTAGAATCTATTTTGATTTGTAGTATTAAGATGTCCGGTCACAATTATTACTATCTATTTATTAATTTTTTTTATTCTTTTATATTTGACATGACAACAATATTGTGGGAAAATAGAATATTAGTGAAGAGAAAAGGGCAAAAAAATTGGGAGAGGAATGTTAAGAGACAATACACCAATCTAAGAGAGATGCGGCAAATAGTTTGAGTTCAATTCTAAGATTTTTTTTTTCAAAAGAGAAAGTAAAAGGTTAAAACAAGCTGAAGAACTAGCTAGTGATTAGATATATAATATAAAGTGTAATACAATGTTTTATCATCACAAACGACATTAAGTAATGTGAAAATTATTGGTCACTACTTATAATGTAAATGTCATATTGGTACCACTAGTATTAATTCACCAATATATATAATATTAGAATTATATCTGACACCTCAATTTAGCACAATATATATATGTATATGTCTATATATATGTTTGGTGATACGACAATTGATAATGTTGCTCCTCAATGCCACACTGGTCAAAACAAACAAGTTGGCTTAATTTCCTCAATTTTACTGGTATGATAATGGCATTTTCTATCTTTTGTTTTCCAAGCTTATCTTTCTCAAGGCATTTTCATAAACTCGTGACAATTGGTAGAAAGTACGTGTTTATGTTGTTAAATCAGGATAAAAACAAATAGGACCCCAGCTGGGTGCTTTTTGATGTCTTTTTGGTTTATTTAATTAATAAAAATTTATTTATTTTTCTTCTTCTATAAATGGATTGGTGATTAAGTTAAGTATGTTAGGAGAATCTTATTGGCCTAACTAATCAAGAAATAAAGCAAAATATTATGTGATTCTCATCAAGCCACATCCGGCATTTTATATCACTTAATATTTCTTCTTCTCAACAGTAAGTTTATTCATAAATAAGCATAGTAACTCAATATTTTTTCGCTAGTTCAATTCTACTTTCATTTTCCCTCACATAAATTCATTCTAGTTTTAAGCCACAGTTTAACTTGTACATAGTTTGTTGCGACGAGTAGTATATAAATCGAGCCAAAACTAAATCCAATAAGTTCCAAATGGTCAAAATTCATGACCTTGGTTAAGACTAGTTTTTGATAAGTTGAACTTTGGTAGCTATAATTGTTTATTTTTAGCTCATGTTACGCTTGTATGCATCATATTACTCAATCATGAGGAATTTTTCTTCCTTATTTTTCCCCCAGTCTCAATAAAGATCATATTACCATGATAATTACCATAGAGAGCTACATATATAAATATATATACAAATAACTATTCATATATAATAATTGATCAACCTTTAAGCCAATAATTGATCAGCCAAGAAAAAGTTCTTCCGAGTGAAATCCACATGCATGTTATGCCTCCAAAAGACCAAGAAATGCCCATGAAACAAAGCAAATGCTATATATTCAATGTATGCTCATTACTTATATATATATATATATATATGTATATTGTAACTTTGATGCTTTATTTTTTTCTTTTTTGTTTTTCCCCTGATAAGTTGTAACTTTGATACTCTAGTCACTATAAAAAGGAGCCAATCCATGATCCCATACGTAGTTTAACAATTTAAAATTGAAAAAAAAAAATAGAGATCAAGAACTTAAATAATATTGATTAGACGTTCAGCTCCCTAATTCCTCCCCCATAATTGGATGCAATTTTTCTCACAAGTTGTGGCTAGTATCAATGCAAAGCACGTAAATTAAGTGGTTTGATTCTTGAACCATCCTAATATAGCTACTAAACTGTACTTTAAGATCGAGGATGAAAAAAATAAAAGAAAAAGAAGAATCTCTGAAATGATATAATAAGCTAAATAATTAAACTTAAATATTCATGGTCTACTTGGCAAAATAATGTCACAAGCAAACTAATAAGGTATAGCAAGGCCTTATATGTCTTTAATTTGACATTAGTGGGATATGTACACTAATTAAAGTTTAATACCTAATATGGTTTATTCTCTTCGAATCACAAGAAAGGGTTGTGGATTATTGCGCTTTAAATCATGGGAAAGTTTTATCCCCACAACTGTCTAATCAAACTTTGAGCTTAATATTAAAAACATAAAAAAACATGCTATGGACCCCAAAGTATAAAAGGGTTATGATCAAAGGAGTGGAGGATGTGACCCACCTTGATTCTGTCTCTTATATATATGTATATAGTACTAATTGCTTGATATGGAGTTAAGGAGTGGAAGAATAATCAATTATGATTCTCATAATAAAGCGATCAAATATTTTTTTTTTTCATTTCCCTATAATCAACCATATTCACTGTGTGGAACTGTTTTCCTCCGGCTTTCAAGAGATTTAATCTTTGCATTCTGATAGCGCAAAAAACCAAAAAATAAAAATAAAAATTTCGTATTTGATTTGTTTTATGTATATGAATTTATATTAGTATTTATTATGTGGGTAATGTTTTTTTGTTTTTTTTCTAATACCGACACGTCTCTATCAAAAAGATACATGATTTGCGCACAATGATACTTGATGGGATATAAAGTGTTATTGTGTATGTTAAAAAAGGAAAAGAAAAATTAAAATTAAAAGACTTAAAAAGCTCTCATTTGATCGAACTTATATTAAATAGGGAAGCCTTGCAATCATCATGGGAAGAGGAACCCCCAAAAGCTTTCCATGTAAACAAAGTCCACATGAACAAAAAAGCATATGCAAAATACACTGTACAGGATTCTTAAAGAAATTAAGCACTATACCCTTTGTGCAATTTATATGGATATTTTCAATCAACATATGCAGTCATGTGTATATATAAGACTATAAGTTGTACTAATATATCAAGTGAACCACTAAGTAGAACTCATCAGAAAAGGCTTGGATAAATATATGTAGCCTAATATACTTTGTCACACAAAAAGCAACCACTAAATGATTAATATATATATACATATATAATTATGTGTTTATACAAACATATAAAATATCTATAGATACAAGGTGGTGTGTGGTATTTCGGAAGAAGAAGACATTTTGTTTCTTTCTGGATTAGTACCATTACTTTATGCCAATCTACCATTGATAAAAAAGAATATGTATTATTATATATATTTCTCCTAGATTGCTTCTTGTACCATAATTTTTTAATATTCAACTTAATTAATTAATTTGGAAATATTCATTTTGCTTTCTTACAACAAAAAGCTCTTTCTGAAAGCTGATATAAACGACAAAAGGAAGAGAAAGGCTAATAAAGAAATCTTTCTAGTTATACAAAATTAACTTCTTCTTTTTTTGTTACTTTTTCAATTTTAGTTTTCTCTTATAAATACTTCTAAAGGGTTATTCTAAACTGGTCTAACTTCCCAGCGAAGTTAGTACTTTCAGCTTTAGACTTTCTATTGCGCCTTCTGACGGAAGACATGACCATCTTTCCATTATTAATATTAATATTTTGTTGAGCATTAAACATATAAAATTATTCATGTATGAGTGCTTGAAACTTTATTTAAGTACTTCCTAAGTGACCAGATGCTTTAATTTCTCCTTTCTCTCACGTTCCCACTTAATTTCAATATGATTAGATTTGGTTTTGTTATTATATCCATAGTACAAAACACAGCTTAAAATAATAAGAGTAGCATTTTATTGGATCGTCCCCATAATGCTTTTGGTTAAAATATGTGTCTTTATAACTTATAAATCAAAGTAAAAACCAAAGATTGTCAACTAAAGCAAACAAATTAGTGTACTTTTAATGGATTTAATTAGTATTAATATGTGCACGCGAGTCTCGGTTTTCAATGGATATAATTATGGAAATATATACATATATTTACTGCTTTTCTTGTTTTAATTACACATGCATATTTAGGAGTAGGAAACTAGCTAGACTTAAAAAAAAAAAAAAAAAAACCCTTACTTAGTCACAATTTGTGACTAAAGGTGAAATATATTCATGACTAAAAAAATATTATTATCATTATGTTGCAATTAAAAAGTTTGTGAACAAAATATTTTAGTCACTAAAAATGTAATTTATTGTGACTATGTATACTTCTAATTAAACACAAACAATCTCATTACTATGGATGAAAGTTTATGAAAATATATTAATCTCATTACTATGAAGTATGGATGAAAGTTTATGACCGAAAATATATTAGTAACAAACTAATTACTAGTTTTTAATCACAATAAATTTTTAGTTGTGTCTAAATCTTGATTCTAATCATAAAAAATATTTATTTGTTACTAAATTGTGACATTTTCTTGGTATAATTATATATAGAGCGTGCCCTTTCTTATTTTTTTTGTCCTTTTTCTAAAAGAAATTTTCAAAAATAATAGATAGAAAGATAGCAAACGAGGGAGATTTTTGGTCTCAGTGCATGCCACTTCATCATGAATTAGTTGTACGTTGCATTCCAACTATAGAGAATTTCTTTCCCCCCCTGTAATCATTACGGCATATATAGGATAGGGTACATAACATACTAATAAGAAATGGGATTCCTCCAGCAACAAAAAAAAAAAATAAATAAAGAAATGGGATTTGCCGGCTATGCCTATATATATATATATTTATTTATTTATATGAGCATTTACTTTTCATAAAGTCAAAGGACAAATTAATCTTGAAGATTACTTTACATTAATAATAATAAAACTTTATTAGTAATTAATTACTAATAAACCTTCTACATATACATGGTGATATTTGATAATTTTAACTAACATGGAGTGATGATCACATTGGCTTTAGGTGGCTGACTACGGAAGTTTATATATATATATATATATATATATATATATATAGGATGAAGTTAATTAGAAAAAGCAGAAGAATATTGAATAATTTTAGGCCACACAAAAACTGAACCGAAAAGCTGATTTAATAATTAATCATTGGGTGGGTTAAACATAAAATTACCATTCTTTATGAATTTATTTATGCTTAAATGATGAGATTACCGTGTTTTACGACCCCATATGTCATGTTAATTATTAATTTTGAATTAGCATAATGTATTAATTACCATGACAATAACAAGCAGAATTACCGCACATCCTATGTGTTGACTATTGACTAATGATATAAGTCGGGAAGATGATCTAAGTATATATGTTGGTAAAGTGAATTGCAAAAGATAATATAAGTGGGCAAGGTTAGACTTTGTTAATTGGAAAGCCAACAATATTAAATGGAATTAGATATGTTACATGATAAAGATGTTAATGAAGCTTCAACGAGCTAGCATTTTGTAGTGTATAGTCATCATTACATTTCATGTGGGCAATTCACATAAGATATGCAATTTATGATGACCAATGAAGATAGGCACCAAAAAAGAAGTTTCTAAAAATATTAAGTGTTCATTGCACCCTGCAAGTGGGGATTAAGCCTTCTAAATGTTATTGAATGCAATAATCAAACGATAACAATGCTATTTAGGTAAAGTTGGCATAAATAATAATTGGTCACTATCTGCTTCCGATTTGACATGCCACACAAGAGAGAGAATTTTGGGAGTGATTATCTCTTCTAATTATATTTTATACTCTCAATATGAAGTACTTAATACCCCTTAATGTTGTTGTAATTAGAATTGTCACTAACTAGAATGCAAGCGCGTGAAGTACATCCTCCTCTTAATGGAACAAGATTGATAAGCATGCTTCAATTTATCGCTGTTGACAGTTAGTCCATATTTATCAGGAGTCAAAAGTAGATACAGGAGCAGCTCTATTTAGCGGGCAAAAGAGAGCTAGTTTGGAGGTTAATCCCTTTAAACAAAGACATGCATTAGCAATGGCACGCGCTACATAGTAGCGTATGATCCGCCATCTCATTTAAGATTTAAAATAGTTGTTGGAGGCCCACATAAGTAGGTCTTGGTCTGAGGGAGTCCGCGTGCCTAAGGAAGCCCAAACCATTGGCTCGTTTGGGCTTTCCAACTTGTTGTCATGGGCCCCATCTCAATCTTAATTGCATGGCCCCTCCTCTCCCTCTCTCTCTCTCTCTCTCTCTCTCCCCTTCATTTTGGAAGTTCGAACTGAATATAGGACACTAGACTAATAGGCTAGGTTAGACTCTAGTTACAGTTCCCATTTGGGAGGTACAAAAGAATGTTACTAATTATGGCAACAACTTTTTGATCTTAATTGCCTACTATTTTTGTTTTGCACTAAATATAATCTACCTGTCTTGGCCTCTTCCCTCTGTGTTGGAGATAGGTCTACAGTCCGTGTACCACCCTATATTTTGTATTAATATTTCACGTTTATGATCTTAATCAAACTTTATGCTTTCGGCTGCTCTTTTCGTAATAATAACTCATCATAATGTGATTTTATATTTTCTTTTCTTTATCTCTTATTCCTTTTTAACTTGGTTTTTTAATTTGCAGTTCCATTTTTTTTAATAAAAATGTTTTAAGGATTAAGTAGTTTCGGTTTTTTTCTTTTCTTTTTTTTTTTTAATGCGAATTAAAAAAACGTATTATGGAGTAACTTGCTTGATTTGGAGAATTTACATTTAAGGGTCTACTAAATCCTTGTGATGAAAAATGCGATTCACTCATTAATGTTTTCAAAACTAACCTCCATTGTCATTTAACACATATAAAATTATTTGGATACCCAATGTTTTCAACAAACTTTAAACTACTTTAGCTATCACCACCGGTCTCGATCCCAACCCTGACCTCGGCAACGGCGACGGCGACGACACCTCCTTTCGACTAGGATCGAAAAATTTCGACCGTAGTTGAACTTGTTCGGCCGCCTCTCCCGATTATATCGATTCTTTTTCAACCAGTTGCCGAAAAATTTCAATCAGGGTCGAAGCCACCAGTCGAAATTTTCGATTGGCGTTTGACTGTAGTCGAACAATTTCGACCCCAGTCGAACATGGTCAATCGTCTTTCCAGCGCTGCCTCTGTCACTTTTGATTTTTTCAACTTGGTCGAAAATTTTCAACTATGGTCGAGTCATGGGTAATTTTAGAACTCAGAAATATTCATTAAATGACATGGCAATAAAAGTCTTACTTTTATAAATGATTTATAAGTTGTCTCTTTTTTCATCACATGTATTAAAAGAGGGTCAAAATTGATAATCCCCCGCTTGATTTTGGAGTTATTGGTAGTCCAATTATAATCGTATAATATATAATGTTGTATAAAGTTCTCTAAGAGCTTCTCCAATCAGGGACAAAGCCAATAATTTTATCTAGTAAAAGGTAGAATTATATTTTATCTATTTTGTGGGTGCTATTATATAATTTTTAAATTTTTTAACGAGGACTTTGCATGTAATTTAAGCTAAAATATTATAAATATACACAATAATTTTCAATTTTTTTTAAAGGGGCTTTGCATGTAATTTAAGCTAAAATACTATATATATACATATATTTTCTATCCTTTTAAAGGTAAATATAAGAGTGAGTGGGAGCTTAAGCCCCCATATATTAGTAAGTGGCTCTGTCCCTCTCTCCAACACATGTTAATATGGAGTGCAAAAATGAGGATGATATTAAGATTGAAGTCCAACCCGACGACACTTTTAAACAGCAAATTGTCATTGACACAAAAAAAGAACAATATCACACTAATAATAGTATGGTATTGTTCAATCACGTCAAATCTTTTTCTTTTAATTTTTTTAATTCGCAAAAAAGTCCCATAAATTAAATTATAGTTTTCTATTTTTGACCCCTACTATATAGTTTTGAACAAAATTAATTACTTTTTGCTACCAAAAATAAGAATATTCTTTATGTGTTTCATATTTTTATTATTATTTCATGGTTAATTTTATATGGAGTAAAATTAATATGTAAATAGTACGAAATATCAATTACAATGTAAAAATATCAAACATTTATATCGACATTAATTAAATTACATAATATTAAAATTAAATTTGAATACTAACATAATAATACATATATATATGTATGTAAATAATGTAATAATGTTACATAAAATGGACCAACAATTTAGTATTCTGGTATATCGATTCCAGATCCTCCAATATTGTCGAAATATTGGCGAAAAGTATTAGTAGCCAAAAGAAGGCCCTTTGTTGTTGTTGTTGTTATTATTGAGCTCTTTTTGTATAATTATTATTTATTTAGCTTGAAAATAGTCACGTACGTTTGGATCGTCAATAGATATCCATTTGTTCCTACCTGTCCAAGTTGGTCTTTTTTAATATCTCTATAACTTATTAATTATCTTCTTTGAGGCTATTCAAGACAGATGATTTTTATGTTTGTTTTTAATTTAGCTTTTTTTCATCCCAACGGGTTGTTCAGATGACGGACCACCAAAACCGTCATCATTGGGATTGAGAGAAAATGATGACAGCCCAAACGATGCTAATATGGGAGATTCAGGAATGAGATTATCTGACTGTGACGAGTCATAGTTCACACTCTGGCTTCGAGCAACTGGTCTTGTAGTGGGGACATTATCTTTAAATTTTTCAAAACTATATTCCAAACATAATTAAATTCGAAGCCTTTTATGAACTTTAGATATTATATAATAATTCCTTTGCTCGATATAACTATAAATTATTGTGAATGCAAGGTTAAATATTTCGACTGATAGTAATAAAAAGAAAAATAAGTTTAATAAATACTCACAATATCTTCATCTGAAGCACCACTTAGATTCATATTCTCTAGTTTCAGATACCTTCAATTTCCTTGCTTTAGTAATTATCTATAGTCTGAATTTGAGACTGCACTGATCCTTTGTTTCAATACTCCCTATGTTAGTTTTTTATTTTATTCTACCTTTCCCCTCTATGAAACTAAAATTAATTTGAAGACTGGTACCTACCTATAATAGGGTCTTGAGAAATATCTAATTAAACTTGATATAGGAGCACATCTTCATTAACAGTGCAACCTGAAGATCAGAAATACGTTAAAAAAAATAAGAATTCATGATAAGGAATATATTCTTATTAGTTTTAAACTTTTTCCAATAAGTTCAGCTTTATACTTCCTCCAATATATACATCTGGATAAGAAAATTTGGACTTGGTGAATAGTTGATAAGATAAGAAATATATTCTTAATAGTCTTATCATCTTTACACTTTCTCCAATAAGTCTAGATAAGAAAATCTGGACTACTAAAATTAAATTATTGGAAGCAAATTGGATTTTCAACCTTATAAGATAAGTTCCTTGATTTGCTATAAATAGTATATTATATTATGATATGACTCACAATCGTTAATTATTATTTAAAAATAAATCTTCTCATTTTGTCTACCTTCTAAAAAACTGGCAACCAACAAAATAAGTTCTTTTCTTCAGTTTGAAAATGAATTTCAATATTAGAGGTCTATCTTATTTATCATATTCTACTTCAACTTCAGATGATGATGATGATTTATTAGTGATGAATAATATCGTAGCGATTAATGTAATGATCAATGCATCTAAAGAAGCAATATATTATGCGATCGCTAATAACAACATGATCTCTGCTAACTATTTCAATCAACAAAACAACCAACTCATGGTGGCTCGATTCCTAGTCATGTAGTGATTTATCGCAACCAAGAAATCATGGATCACTATTTGTTCAATGACTATTTTGCCGGGAACCCATACTATAGTGATGTCATGTAAACTTGCAATTAATTTTACAGCGTTATATGCATGTAAACTTGATATTTTTTCCGGTAATTATAATTTTAGCGTAAACTTGTATGATCAAGCTAATTATGGATGAAAATCGAACCGCATGTGACGAGTTATAACAATATCCGACCATTACTTACTCTTTCAAATTATCAAAATTTTCATGAACGCATATACAATTTATTTCTTGATTAGGTTCTCTTATTATCACACGTAGACATATGCATTTCATTTTTAGAAATGGTGGTTCGTAGTCACCAAATAAGAACATGGCAGTCTCCAGAACTTGTGAATTGTATTTGCTATAATATCAAGGTCCCTTAGCCTTCATAGTCCCTTATCATATTCTACTTCAACTTCAGATGACGATGATGATTTATTAGTGATGAATAATATCGTAGTGATTAATATAATGATTAATGCATCTAAAGAAGCAATATATCATGCGATCACTAATAACAACATGATCTCTGCTAACTATTTCAATCAACAAAACAACCAACCCATGGTGGCTCGATTTCTAGTCATGTAAGGATTTATCACGACCGAGAAATCATGGATCACTATTTGTTCAATGACTATTTTGCCGAGAATCCATACTATAGTGATGCCATGTAAACTTGCAATTAATTTTACAGTGTTACATGCATGTAAACTTAATATTTTTTCTGGTAATTATAATTTTAGCGTAAATTCGTATGATCAACCTAATTATGGATGAAAATCGAACTGCATATGACGAGTTATAACAATATCCGACCATTACGTACTCCTTCAAATTATCAAAATTTTCATGAACGCATATACAATTTGTTTCTTAATTAGGTTCTTTTATTATCACACGTAGATATATGCATTTCATTTTTAGAAATGGTGGTTCCTAGTCACCAAATAAGAACATGGCAGTCTCCAGAACTTGTGAATTGTATTTGCTATAATATCAAGATCCCTTAGCCTTCATAGTGGCTTAGAAAATTTTGGAAGCATCTTTCATGAATGGGACATGTATTAAGGTCCAACTAAATGATCAAAAAATGGCCTAATTCTTAATCCGGAACACACACAAGAAAATGATCCAACTAGTTGATCATAAATGCAAGGGAGTCTCAGTCAATAACAGTATGAATAATATTTATATATATAAAATGTGTAACACATCTAATACGTATGCGTGTCTATCATTCGAACACATACGTTCGTATATTTAATTAATTTTGTCCTTCACATTCTTCTTCTTCTTCTTCCTCGTCTTTTTTTTTTTCAATTATTATTACTTTTAATGCGATTGGATAGCTATATTTACGAAAGGTTATTCTAGAGAAAGCTTGTTTATCCGCTTTCTTCATCCTCTTTATAATTTCAACCTCTCTAGATTACTACTCTGTTGGAGATAAAGTCTTCGTAGGAATATTTCTTCTTTATTTTGTTGCTGTTTTTATTTAAATAATCATTATATTTGTGTGAAAGCCCTAAATCCTATATGAGATATGTTTTGGGAAGAACATGAGTATTTAAGTAGTTCATCAGCTTAAAAGTACATTCAAACTAGTATTTTTGAGTAAAGTCCAGGTGTATTACAAAAATACTTGTTCTTTCCCATTTGATTCTAATTATCTGTGTGAGTTTTGTTAGTTTATTTTTGTCATTTTTTTGTGTTATATTTTCGTAGTTTTCTTGTAAAATTAATTGAAACCTATGAGTTCTAAATCTAGAAGAATTTATTTATCAACGAATGTTACCAATCTTTGAAAAACAATTCATAACCATTGTATTAATCAGATTAATTAGTTAAAAAACACTAGTGGAGGGTGAATAGAACTACGTGCATGTTATGTCTATATATTTTTATGTATCGAGCATAATCTCTTTTCCTCCCTGGTCTTTAATAGTCCATTGATTTGATCGATTGTTTATTATTATGGGTATTTGTTGAAGTCAGTATCTAATTAAATGAATTTATTGTTTAAACTAAAAAAAGAAAGGCCAACTTTATTATTATTTTCCCCATATTTAGATGCCAAAATATCAATCAATTATCTCCTTGTTGATATTTGGCAGAGGAATATATGATGTAATGATCTTCTATATCTATAATTTTTCTCTTATGTAGAAGACGATATCTACACAAAGATGTGTCTTTTATGACGCTTGTTGCATTAAATTTTGGAAGGAAGCCTTGAGAAGCAACGAAATGCTTTTGATTTTCAAAAATTTTAAGATAGAGGCCAATTTGGTATTTTCTCGAATTTTTCCTAGGGTATAAGCATTTTCTTAATAGGCGATCTTTCCTTGGAACAATTTCATGAGCTTTTTTCTTCTTCTACTTTTTTAGTTAATTATTATTATTATTATTATTATTATTATTATTATTATTATTATTTTAGATAACTCCTGAGCATATTTGAATTGCAGAATATATTCCCTATTTTTGAAAGCTCTCTTTTCTGAAAGCAATGTCCTTCAACAATGAATTGAGAAAATTGACAAGGATACGAACAAGCACCTCATGCTCAAAAACTTGTCAAAAATAAGAAAAAGAAGACATGAAATTAATTAAGAGAGTCATTGAGATATACATGAAGAATGCTGCGTTTAGTGTGCAATATTGGAAAAACTTTATCATTTAAGTACACATCAATTGGACAAAAGTCAGAAAACAGCGACCAATCGTAACCCTAATTTTGTCATCTTGTAATTCAGTAAACCCTAGCCCCCAGCTAGGCTGGGAAATTTTCTTTCAATGGTTTTTCCTTTTTTGATCAGAGAGACAGACAGAGAAAATGTTATTGTCATTGAAGAGCCTTAGGATCCTTTACGTTTTTTGGCAGGCAAAATAGCAATAATATAGCCCAAAATTTTATTTTTAATTGTAGTTTCTTTAGGGACACATGCCAAAAAAAAAAAAAAGAAAAGAAGTTTTTCTTGACGTTTTTTTTTTCTTTGTTAATTGTTCGCCTATAAGGACGCATAACTCTCTAATCACTTATTTGAAGACTAATACTAGGGGTCATTAAAGTATTGCAAGAGATCTCATTAACTTACTATATATATTAATTATAATCTTTTCAATTATTGTGAAAATTATAATCATACAATTGTCAATATATAGCAGTGACCTAGTTAAGCTCCCTTTTTTATCTCTGTGAGCCTTCTCCTCTGCTCTTCCTCTCTTACATTTGCCTTCTTCTCGTTTTCGTTTCTCTTTTTTTTTTTTTTTTTTCAAATTAAATTTTTTGTTTGTAAAGACGATTGTCCACCTATATCTAGACCTATAGTGCTCTTAGCATACCCAGATTTAGATTTGTTGTGGTTTTGGTTATTAATGCTTTTTCTTTTATTAGTGTGGTTTGTACTTCAGATCTGTATCATTTTTTATTCAGATTTTCAGAGGTTGTTACTATCGCGAAGTTGGTATTGACAGAATCTTTTTCGATGAATCAAGTAGAAGTGCTAATAATTCGGATAGTGAAGAATCGAAACAAGCCATTGAAGAGCTCTAATATATCTGTCATGGAGTTTTTCTCTAATATCATTGACAGGAATTGCCTTTGCTCTAAGATCTTTGAAGATTTTTTTGTTTTCAAGTTTATGAATCGATTTCCTGATTCTCATTGTATGAAGTTCTATGTAACTTAATTTACTGTTATAACTCTTATTTGAGTTTAATGAAATTATTTTCTTCAAATATATATATATGGCAGTGACCTGTGTGGTTAGAATACAACGGTTAAATATATAAAGTTTTTTAACTTTTATTCAAAATTTAATTTCTTTTTGGTGATCGAAAACTCTAACTTACTAGTTTTACTAGAAATATCTATTTTCATTTCATTGGAGTCAGAATTGAAAACAGATTATCAGTTTCCATCTATACATCATGATTTGATATGATTAACATGCAGATGTAACCCAATCACGTTTGTATTACTACCCAATGTAACGCATTTTTTTTTAAAAAAATTATTGGGTCCTACTCTAGTTATTTGTCTTCTATAGACCACTTATTTTGTATTGGCATGTACCAATCAAAATGAAAAATGAGATATGTCATAATCAAAATATAAAACCTTGACAATTTTCTTTGCCACATATATATCATTGTTTTGTCTCCTTGGATAATTAATTATGTCAAGAATTGGGTTCATGACCACAGTTTCAGTCAAAGCAATATTACCATAAAGGCCAAATTTTGGAGTTACTTTTGCTCCAGATTTTGATTATCAAATAATTTCAACTATCATTGATGGTTGGTAAATATGTTGATGTCAATTATTCCATAGTATGTGGCCCGAAAAGCAGCATTTCGAAGCAGATCACTATTTGGTAAAATATTTCAGACACGGGATTAGAAGTTGAAAAAAAATATATATAGTTTTAGCTTCTGCTTTTAACTTAATCATATAATTATTAAAAATTATATAAGCAACACACAATTATCAACTTGTCGCCATATTCTTTGAAATAATTCGTGTTTGCAGGGTTATATAGACTTTCTCTTCTTTTTTTTTTTCCTTTTTTTTTTTTCACTTTCGCTCTTTTGCCTGGAGCCCAATTAATATAAATATTATTGAATTCGATTAATTTAAAATCCAAAAACTTATGTGAATTATCATATTCCATTTATTAAGATACAAAGTATAATAATTGGAATGATCAATATTCACTAACATTTGCAGATAAACAATTCACTTACTACACCAAATATATGTTTTAATTAAATAAAATTTTGAACTTGCTTGTATTTCCTGTTATTCTGTGCACTTTCTCGATCTCTTTCTTGCGCACCTAATAGCATTTTGTTTTTTCTTTTCTTTCTCCGATATACTAAAAAATATATAGGTTACATGTGGTTAGGAACATTTGAACCAAATCTGAGGCCGGGGTCTTTTACAATTTGATCTTAAGTCCTTATCAATATTGATTTAAGTGTTTTTTTTTGGTTAACTAATTTTTGATATTTCCACTCCTTCATAAAAATTTTCCATTAAAAAAAAAATCCATCTTCATCAAGTTGAGTGCATGTCGATCAGTCAAAAATCACAACCACAATGATAGAGTAATATTTCCAGGTTTTGAGCAACCCAATTAATAGGTTGAAAACTCGAGGCATTGAGCGTGTTATATAGTATATACAGTTGAGTGTGAGATCAAAAATCGAAACTTGAACATATCTCAGTGCTAAATGACTGATCAGTATCATGGAGATAAATATTAAAGAAGTAAACACATTGGTATTTAATTAGCAGTCTGAGTTCATTTACGCTGACCCGAAGCCTAAAAACGCATTGGTAAATCAAAATTTTGGTTTGGTTTAAGTCCATAGTTTAACAAATCTTAGTCGCCAATGCAATCTTAAATGTCTTTTATGTTATATATTTGTTACTTTTAATATGTATTTAGTCTTTGTTTAAATCAAGTACGATTAATTAACCTAAATTATAGATCGAATGAGGTGCACACTGCACACGGCACATGATCAATATTTTTCATGATGAACTTAAAGGGAATAAACGGAATAGGTATTTTGAAATAAAATGTAAACTCTTAAATTGAAGAAAAGAGATGCGAATTGCGAATATTAACAATATTGTATTGATTTTATGGTCCCAAAAAAAATATTGCATTGGCTTTTTTCTTTTTTCCAGTGAGGTGCTTAAGTATATATATATATATATAGACAATATTGCATCTATATATGTACGTATATTTGTTTCTCCATCTCTCTCACCTACTCTCAAATTTCCTTATTAGTTCCTGTACAAGCATTGTACTTTACAATGGCTCCCTTGATGGACCGAAACATAAAACTCAAAATAAACAGAACCTTTGTTTATCTGGCCGTATGAAAATATATATATATATATATATATATATATACACACATATATATCTACACGGGTAGGATGTAATCTCTTTCAGTACAAAACATATATGTCCAATGTCCGAATAAATATATGTTGTGTTACTAAATCTTGTCCCGAACCGGTCCAAAATGGACTGTATCCAAAGTCCACACACACATCATATATATGTAGAAAATTATGCATAATATATGAGCTCGCTTGCACACTGACACCCAATCACTACCATGATTTTTTAATTCTTTTTATTCTTATGTTGTGCTTATAAGACCTGCAGTGGTGTCAGACTTTAATCCTAATATTCTGATCCTGTCTATTTTAGTTTTTTTTAATGCAAAACTGACAGTTAGTTATAATATATATGAAGAAAATTTTGTTAAAAAACGGTCTTTTACACTTAAATATTGGTCAAGCATGGAACATGCGTTTTGAAAAATTATTTGCAAATTTATTAGCAAAATCAAATATGACAAATTCCAGTTAAAAAAACAATATTTTTTTAATCAGATAAGCTCATAAATATTCCTAATACTAATAAAACAAGTCAAGGATATTCTTCTCTCCGAAAAAAAAAAAAAAGAAAAAAAACTCTACCCTATTCTTTCTCTTCTCTCAAAAACTCTTGCCATTGCTCTCAAAAACTCTTGCCATTGCTCTCATAAGAGGCCAGAGATAGGGTATTCTCCTCCTCCTCTATCCTTTATGATCTCCTTCAGGGATGAGGGGTTTTTTTGTTTTTTTTGTTTTTAATTTTTTATTAAGTTCAAATTTAGATTTGGTTGTGTGCCACCTGATCTTTGATATGTGTGGATTTTTTATTTCATTTACTAGATCTTGAATCTGAGAATTTTTTCTTTAGATTTAGATCTGTAATTAGTTTGTTTTTCAATGAGCGTGGATCTCATTTGGTGTTAGAATCACAGTACTCTATCTGCCAAGAACGCAATCCAGTAGCATGTGAAGGTAATTATTTGCTGGCGGTCCTTGTTATCTTCTTCTTTTGGAGAATTACGGTAATCCACAATCTTGTTGTTGTTGTATTTGTGATCTATTTTTCGTCTCATTTTTTAAGGAGTTTCAAATTATAATCCTCTGTGTTTGTACTGTAATTGAAATTTTTTCGTTTCTATTAATATTATTCATTTGAGGAGTCCACTTTTCACCCCCCAAAAAAAAAAGTCAAGCAAATATTGGTGTGAGCTGTTTACATGAAAAATAAATAAAAGTCAATACTCTTGAGTTATTACTACTTGAATATTAATTAACTATGAGTTTTATTAATTACATCGCACATATTTATGTGATTACAATCTATATTCACAACAATCAAGATCATATGTGGGGAAATCATATACTAGTTCGTGCTCAACTACTCTAACTTTGACACATCATATAAAATCCTCAAATGATGATTGACAGAATTCTTTTTCAACTGTTTGTTTTTCTCTCTATTTTGTTAACTTATTTTTGAATTACGACAAAATGTAAATAGTTAGACACAAATTGGTATAAGATTTTTTATCAAATGAGCTTGATCCCATTAGCAAAAAATACAAATATATGATATTTTATTACTAAAAAATTTAGTGTGAAGTTGATAGATTAATTTGGCATGAACTTTATTTATATTTAGAATTAGTAGACTTAAGTAAGGATGGTTTATATTTACCATATTAAGTTTTCTAATGGATTTGGAATACATTGAATTAGGTTAAAATAAATAAAATTCTTTTGTGATATTCTCAAATTAATTGAAACTTATAAGCATTAATATGCTTAATTCTAATGAATCTTAAGTTGATTGTAATCACGCAATTATAAATAGAGTTTTACTTGAGTTGCGAATGAATCAAATGCAATCGCGGGTCAGTATATCCCTGAATTTTGGTAAAACTACTTGTTAGATGTATATGATTATATATTAACAATAAGGATCACTACAAAAAAAATTTTATTTTGGGTGACAACAAAAATTATGACTAAAAGTAAAAACTTCATGAACTGAAAAAATGCTATTATCTTTATATCGTAACTAAAAAGTCTATTGTTAAAAGTTTTAGCCACAAAAATGATAATTTGTTGTGACTAAATGTACTTTTAGTCACAACAAATTTCATTGTTATAGACAAAAGATTGTGACTAAAAGTATATTAGTAACAACTTGTGATTAAATATCAATTTTTAGTTATAAAAATTTTTTAATTATGATTAAATGTCACTTTTAGTTCTCTCAAAAAAAAAATG
Organism: Trema orientale; assembly: GCA_002914845.1. Taxonomy (NCBI): domain Eukaryota; kingdom Viridiplantae; phylum Streptophyta; class Magnoliopsida; order Rosales; family Cannabaceae; genus Trema; species Trema orientale. The sequence goes on from JXTC01000001.1 coordinate 2,123,591, forward strand.
TCACTTTTAGTCAAAAAAAAATTTATTGTTTGTCACTAATTTTTTTTCAGCGAATATCGTAATAATAATGCCTCTTAGTGGATTCTGAGACTGCTTGGTCATGTACTCTTAGGTTTACGCAAAGTCAAGACTAATTAATTTTGAAAATGTTGACAGTAAGAACATTTATCATGAAAATTTAAATTGCTAAGACAAGTGATGTACCATAATGAGTGCTTATAAGAAAAAATAATAATGTGACAGGGTAATACATATTTAGAATCATGTGTATAGAACGATTACCGATATAAAATTTGTTATCTAGATTAAGGACAAAAAAAGAACTCGGAGAAATTATTTTAATTCTTCCGATAAATAAGTCAAAGAAAGTGACGCCAATTAAGAAGTGGAAGAAGTCTTTTTGCAACCCGTTGTGATCCGGAAATATGCATTTACTACTTTGTTTGGTTATCTCGCGGATAGGAAGGCTGTTATCTGTTTTATATTTTTAATTACCAGTTTTGGTCAAGAGCTGGTATGTATAATTTGTTATAAATGTCAAATCCAAAGGATTCTGAGTTTCCGATAAATTAAATGGTATAATTACAAAATTAAAGAAGTGAAGGTGAAAAAACTGTCTTTTGAATTCAAATTTGAGTTACGTATGAAAACAACAAAGGAATATCAATAGCAATGTTTTTAATTATCAGGTTTTTTTTTTTTTTTTTAAGCGAGAGACCTAGCTAATCGATCTAATTTAATCTAGGAATTTTGTGGTAGGAATGTCAAATCATATAAAATAATATGTAAATTCCATGAAATTTATTGACTGTTAGATCAACAACATTTATCACAGTAAAGCTGTTTTTTTTTTTCTTTTTCTCCCTTTATTTTTTCTCTCTAATTCAAAATTTTCAATCATTTGAATGGGTACATGGGAGTGGGGCATCAGACAGTAATGAGTGAGAGTATGATCTTGACTCTAGCTAGAGAAGTGAATTATAATTTAATAATTAACCAATTAAGTAGCTAGATCGTCTTGTTTTAGGGTGTGACCCTATTTTTTTCCCCACGTCATCAACATACATATATAGAGCCTCGTTTTCCATACAACTCCGATATTTTCCAATGATTAGGTGCGGTTGGAGGAGGCTGCTGTGCTGTCTTTTGAGTTATTGTAGTTAAAAATTTAACGATATTATCAGGGGTTTGCTCAGTAAAATTTGTGTTCTGTGTTTTTTTACTTAATTTTAAAAGTGAAATAACTACAAATATTTAGTTAACATATTGGCCAATTTTGTATTTATTGTACTTTATTACAATTGCACTGTAATTAGTTGCATTATGGGGAAAAAATAGCTGTGAGAAAAAAAATATGTAGGCATTTGATAAATTTAATTTACAAAATTATTATCCAATCTATGTTTGGTAAAGTATAGATTGTATGTATTGTAAAATGATATTTTAGATAATTATAATGCTAGCAAAATTAGTTTTGGAAAATAATAACTATATGTTTCTCAAATTCTGTTTAAATAATGATTATGTACACAATCAGTTGACCAATAAAAAGCAGAAATCTATCAAATGCCGTGCTTTTTTTTTTTTTCCCCTTAAGCAAAATCTAGAAGTAATTTCAAACGGGGCTATATTTTAGGAAAATCGTTTCATTTATTTTACTAAAAACAGAAACATAAAATTGAATATTGCCAACTAGATCAATGTCGCTGGTAAGTGAAACAAATGGTTTTTTTTTTTCTCCTTGTACGTAGTGCTGTTAAATTCTTCAGCAGTTTAACTTAATGTTAACTTGGAAAAAAAAAAAACATGGAAGAAAAACATCACAGTCGGCTTCGCTGGATCGGATTTTTTTTTTTAAAGGAAGAAATAAATAAACCCACCAAGAATTCGCATATATATATGTATATATATATATATATATATATATATATATATAAATTTACTATTTGGAGTTAATCATGTATGAAATGATAAATGATAAAGCGATCTGCAATATCGAATTGGAGCGAACAATAAAATATCGCGAATGATTGTTTTAATTTTTTAAATTAACTACATGGATTAAGCATCGGATATCCTTTCAATTTAAATTCTCAAGCTAATATCCTATTTATGAGACTTTTTTTTAATAATGAAAAAGATTATGTGTAGATATTTCGTTTACGTCAAAAGATATATTATGATCATATTATTTATAAATTGTGGATTCAAAATCATATATCGGTTCAATCTATAGGACTTAGTTACTCTAAGTCCATATGTTTTTACTTCGTCGAGTTACTCAATAGCATTGGGGATCAAGTTTAAGTATGTACGTACGTACCTTTACGCTATCATGGTTTGATATCACATGCTAAGCTCTTCCAAACAAGAAGAGATTTCATTATATATGGATTTTATCAACTACAGTTTGCCAATATCGAGTTTAGTACGTAGTAGTTTACATACCGATATACCATTAAGAAAAAGAAATAATTACCGCTATTTTCGGAAAACCAAAGAGTGCCTCTGTTCTCTTGAAATATGATCAGTATTGATATGTTTCAAATTTTCATGCATAATAAGTGGTATACTTCTATTGAAATTGCCATAAAATTAGGTTCTATAGTCTCTACAGATTTTTAACTAGGTGTCCTGAGCTATACAATAGCCTACAGATATTTTTAATACCGGCGTTCAAATCTCTAATATAAAATGGTACCTATCAATTTGCCTAATTCATTATTATTCAATTTAATCGAATCCACAACGTACTAGTGCCTAATCTATTATTATCCAATTTAATTCAATCCACAAAGTACTAGTCATCTGCTGATTGGACTGGATTGAAATTATCGAATGTGCATTTTTTAGATCCATTGCACTTTTTTAATTTAAAATATAATGATCCAAACCAATTCACACTATTTATTTATTAATTAATTAAGTTTATATACATAATGTTTTTTAATAATATTTATAATTAATAAAATTTTAAAAAATTCAATTTCTTTGAGAATTTATTATATTCTAGATATATTATGATAACAACTTACTCAATTAGATTATTACTTCATTAGCTAGATTTTTTTATTTGATGAAAATAAGCTAGATATTTATTAACAACAAAAGATCCTAAATCATTTGGTCTTAGTTAATAACGAATCCAATTCGCAAGTATGCGCATTTAATTAAATCAGTTGAAAATTCTTTTGCCGATTAGATTATATTAATTATATATGTTTACCAAAAACCGCACTCTGAAGACTCTAATTTTTATCCTTCATTTTTTTAGGGCATTTTTATCCTTCATTTAAATCACAAGTAAAAGAATTTTAGGCGCCTGGATGATTTTTCAAAAACACCTTCTATTATTAGTGATAAATTTATGTATAATTTTATGGTATTGAGAGCCAAAATATAAATATTAATTTTTGTGACCCACCGAGGCTAACTCAGTAGGTGGGTGGTTGGAGATTGGGTATTACGTCCCGAGTTTGACTCTCAATGTGCTTAAGTTATTTTTATTTTTTTTGTAATAAGTGAAAGTCATTAATTAAATTTCTATTTTTTTATTTTTTAAAAAATAAATATTAATTTCTGTCATAATTAAGCTTATTGTGGTGGTATATATTAGGCTAGTATATAAATTTCTAAATATATGATGAACTTAAGTTGGAATCTCCGTCTCCAATTATTTTGAGAAGAAAAATAGTACTTGCCACCACCACCACTAGACTGGACTGAACATGCCAGTTCCAGCAATCTGTGGATGCCACCTAGGTAGCCAAATCTATCAATATACAACTACAAGTCTCAAACATATATCAATATGACTCTATATATATGCACCACACTTGGTCATGAGACCACTCTCATTTAGAGCATTAATTCCATTTCCCAGCAGTGTTCTTTTGACCCATCAATTATGTTAAAATCCCGGCCATTCCCTCTCTAGCTTGTTTCCGGTTTCCCACATTTATGAAATTCTAATTCAAAACGGAAGTATGAAAAGGGACCGGAATAGAGGAAAAAAAATTAAATATAAATATACTTACACACATAATGTATATGTGTTAATTAATTAACTACATGGGATTTCATTGGCAACTTATGACTCTACTTGGAAAAATTTTGGGAATCACTTTTCTTGAACTCGCTAGATTAATTATGAAGTTAACAATTTAAATTAACATGTATAGAATTTATTTGTTATATAACAAGTTTAGACTGATTGGTAATTACATTAACTCTATAGATATTTTCAGAAGCTTTTTTAATTATATGTAAAAGAGGGGGGGAAAAAAGATATTTCCAAATTAAATCAATAAATATATTGCTTCTTTTTCTTCAAAAAAGAGAATATTTTGTCACATGATTATTATAATTTTGGCCTTAATCTACTTTTAAATGATTGCAAAATCATCGATAACGGAAAAAAAAATCCTGCCAATTAATTAAGGTGGATGACATCTTGGTAACAATTCATACTCCACCCCAGCCCAAGTTGATCACCTTCTTATTACCCAATGAGAATTTGATCATCCTATTGCTTTTTCTCTTTCTTTTTATTTTATTTTATTTTATTTTTTGGTTTTTGACAGTTATATTATTGCTAATCTTCTAGATTATTGACTACTTATCCTAAACAACAAAATAATTATTATCCAGAGATTTTGTCTCCGAAACGAAGTCCCTTCGAGAAATTCAACTCTCACTAACAGTCGTGAGTCGACCACTCCCAATCACATTCGTAATTCCACATTTTTAATCACAAAACGGTGACGTTTTAATTTATTAATTAATTATATTTGGGAAAGGAATATTCATAATTCTTTAAACAAAAAAAGAGGAAAAAAAATGTAACATAGATGGACCCCACTTGCGTTACTTCTCTTTACCAGTTAGCCTTCCCTCGTATAAATTCTTCAGTGAGAAACAGAAGCAAATATAAATAGGCATATCGCCATCTCTTCCATCTCTCTCTCTCTCTCTCTCTCTCTCTCTCTCTCCTTGGGTTGAATGCTGATATAGCTAGCTATAGCCCCGTAGTTGTTGCTCATATCTTCCGCTTAACCCTCTCATTGAACAACACACACAGATTCAAAGCCCCCCCCAAAGAAAAAAAATCACACACAATTTTTCTTTTTCTATTTTTTTTTTTTAACTCATTCTCACATGTGGATAACACCCCCTCTTAAGCTTAATCCACTCCAGATTTCAAGGACTTGCTACTTTCTCTCACGAAAAAACCTTAACCTTAGTTTTGGCCTTATAATTAAGTCTAGATAAACCATATATATAGGGAAAAAAAGAAGAAAAAAAAAAATTTACCCACTTCTGCTACTAAATCCAAGCCCCATATATCATAAACACTCGATAGAGACTAAGAGAAATCAATCTCCTCTCAAATGGGTTCTCATCAATTCCTCACTTAAACTCATCCACCACTCATTTTTTTTTTTTTCTTTTCCATTTTTAAAGTTCCTTAATTTATTTGTTACTTTTTTTTTTTCCTTATTCTGGCATTATTGTCTCCATGGACTTCTACTCGAGAGAAATAGAAGGAAAACGAACCCATGACCCTCTTTTCGTGGAGGAGATGAAAACGACGTCGTTTTCGTCGTCGTCGTCGTCGAGGCGCGTGTACGTGCCGGGTCCGGTGATCGTCGGAGCCGGGCCGTCGGGTCTGGCGGTGGCGGCGTGCCTGAAGAAGAAGGGCGTCCCGAGCGTGGTCCTGGAAAGATCCAACTGCATAGCCTCACTCTGGCAGCTGAAGACGTACGACAGGCTCCGCCTCCATTTGCCCAGGCAGTTCTGCGAGCTGCCCTTCATGTCGTTTCCCTCGGACTTCCCAACGTACCCGACGAAACGACAGTTCGTACAGTACCTGGAGGACTACGCGGGGAGATTCGACATCAGGCCGCGGTTCAATGAGGCCGTTTCACGCGCCGAGTACGACCCCACGCTCGGCTTCTGGCGCGTGAGGACCAAGCACGCCAATAGTGGTTCTAGTGGTGGTGGTGGTGGTGGTGAGGGCAGTACGGAGTACGTGTGCCGGTGGGTGATAGCGGCGACTGGGGAGAATGCGGAGGCTCTGGTGCCGGAGATTGAGGGGATTGGGGAGTTTGGTGGGACCATAAAGCACACGAGCTTGTATAAGAGCGGGCGCGAGTTTCGAGGCAAGCGAGTGTTGGTGGTTGGTTGTGGGAATTCCGGGATGGAAGTCTGTTTGGATCTATGCAATAATAATGCTTCCCCTGCTCTTGTCGTCCGGGACAAAGTAAGATAACCTTTTTTTTTTTTTTAAATTATAAAAAAAAAAAGAATTTTTAAAATTTTAATTCTATATTTCTTCTTCTCTCTTTCTCTCATTCATTTTTAATTTTGCTTTTCTTTTAAAAAATTAAATGGTTATGGCCGGTTTTTTGAAGGTTTGATTTGGTAAGGGAAAAGAGTGGGTTTAATTTAATGGGATTAATGGGGATGTTTTTAGTTTTTCAAGATTTTGCAAATCGATAATGTTGCAAAATACCTAATTAGCACAAATTTCCGGCCCAAAAGGGCAAAATTAAATATTATTATTTTGAGATTTTTGATGAAATCCCAAAAGTGCATAATAATTAGGAAAAACCCAAATCAGAATTCTTGGTGATGTTATTGAGCAAAACGTAAAACACACATTTTGTGTTTATTTCGAATTTCATGGCAACAAAACTTTTGAAGTAGTAGTACTGTTTTGAGGTAGCTGACTTTTTTTTTCTAATTTTTTTTTCCAATAAACACGCGCACAAAAAGAAGCCTGCCAGCTGACTACTTCAAGTTCCAAAACGTTTTTGCTCAAACACGATCGAACAATATGATTCCACATTAAACCCTATTTTTGGCAAAAACAAATATCTTTCATCTTTCACTTTCTTGGGATTCCAAAGCATGCGTAATATTGGTCAGAAACGTTTATATACAGTTTCTTATACCTTTTGTTTTCCTCTTTCCATTTTCTTTTAATCAATTATTTTTCTTAAAAAAAATGAAAAAACCCTACTTAGGGCATCATCATAATCTGGATGGAGCATGCCCTGGAAACAATTACCTAACTAGTCCGCCTTTAGCAAGTAGCATAGTAGCAAACAAAGGGACCCTCTCCCTCCACTTCAAACTCCATTTTCTTTTTTTCTTTTTTTTTTCTTTTTTCTTTTTCTCTTTTCCTTTTCTTTTTTTTTTTTTGGCTTTTTGGGTCTAACTTTTTATTGGTTTTTTTTTTTTTGGTTGAATGAAGGTACACATCCTACCACAAGAGATGCTGGGAAAATCAACTTTCGGGCTGTCCATGTGGTTGCTCAAGTGGCTGCCCATGCGCCTTGTCGATCGCTTCCTTCTAATCGTGTCAAGGCTGATATTAGGCGACACCTCTCACTTCGGATTAGACCGGCCGACTTTGGGTCCCTTAGAGCTCAAAAACTTGTCCGGAAAGACCCCAGTCCTGGACGTTGGGACACTAGCCAAGATCAAAAGTGGAGACATTCAAGTACTACTACTATCTGTTCTTTTTCTTTTTCCTTTTTTTTTTGACAAAAAATTTGTTGGGGTTCCTTAATTTGACAACTATTAAATGTTTGTTCTCTTTTTGATTGATTTTATATCGTACGAGAATCAAATGATATGATGGTGATTGTAATTTGTAAGATTTGCTTATATGTTCTTTATATAGTGGCATAGGCACTAGTGTGTGACTATTTTGGTGAATCTATCCCTTTATTTCCAAACATATGAAAAAGTTGATCAAATAATCATGATTATGTTTTTGAATAGTTTGGTCTAGCTGTTTAGTTTAATATTTGATGACATTATAGCCACACACTTAATTTCAGATACATATGACAACTTTTCCTATTTAGTAATTAAATTGGGAAATGCATCAAATATTTGTTTTCGTTTAACAAACAAATTGTATTGGATATCTATCCTGAATTTTGTACTATTCATGATCATTGTAGGTATTTCCAGGTATAAAGCGGCTAAAACGACATACAGTTGAATTTGTCAACGGAAGAGCGGAGAAATTCGATGCCATCATCTTGGCAACTGGTTATAGAAGCAACGTACCCTCTTGGCTAAAGGTAATACTACTACTACTACTACTACTTTCCCCCACTTCCCCCAACTTTACCTACCTTTCCCAAACTTGCGTTTTCTTTACTATGAAGGAAATATAAGATTCCTATTTACATTTTTTATTTTTATTTTTTACCATTGCTTTATTAAAGTTATATATAAATTAATCTTGTTCTCAAATTTATAGTATAGTGACTTTAGGAATTAAGAAAAGAACATTATCTGGAATTTGCAGGAGGAAGAAATGTTTTCAAAAGAAGATGGGTTGCCAAGAAGGCCATTTCCCAATGGATGGAAAGGAGAATGTGGGCTTTATGCCGTGGGGTTCACAAAGCGTGGACTCCTCGGGGCATCAATGGACGCCGCACGAATCGCGGAAGATATCGAACGGTGTTGGAAGGCCGAGGCCAAGCACTGTATGCCCTTTTCAACCTCATCATCGTCGTGATCATCATCATATGGGATCATGTTAGATTGGTCTATTATAAGGAACAAAAGAGAAAGAGAGAGCTACCAATTCATAAAAAGGAGATTTTGACCAAGAGGGAAAGAACCAAAAAAAAAAAAAAAAGATTACACAAACACTTGATGATTGATTTTTGAGAGTGGAAGAACAGTTGAAGCGAAGAAAAGTCGACGATTTGATGAATCTCTCTTGGTGCTCCTCCAACTGAGGGGAAAAAGGGACGGAAGGGAAAAGTGGAAGGAAAAGGGGAAAGAAAGTGAAGAAAAAAAGGGAGAGATTAGTTATATCAGTGATCCCTTTTCACGTGTTTCCGAAATTGACATACACTAGCTAGCTATAAGGGCCTTGGTATAGTTCAATTGGGAAGGAGATAGATAGAGCTTTTGGAATGTTATAAAAAAAAAATTAAACGTTTGAGAGTGAAAGAAGAATAGTGGTGCTAGCTAGCTAGCTCATGTGTTAATGATTTTGAGGGTTGAGGGGGGACCTCAAGAAGTAGTTGTACATGATCTTGTACATTATAATTACCATTTTTCTCTAATTAGGTATAATTAAATTTAATGACTTATTTTAGGAAAAGGGAGAGAGATAAATTATTAGAGACTGAAACTAGTGTTATAAGAGAAGTACAGAAGCGATCGCCGGCGGCCGGAGGAGATCAACGGGCAGGACGAGAAAAAAATTATAAGTGTTTATATAGAGAGGCTAGAAATGTATTTGTTGGTTTTGTTTCTGCCTATCAATGTTTTGGGATATGTATTTCTTTAACCTATATTGTCCAATTGGGGTTTTGGGGTGATCATATATATGAGAGTTCTATACTAATGTTTTCTCTTGATTAGTTATAACCCTAATTGTATGACTTTGATTCTCCCGTTTCAAAGCTAGGCTTTTTTGTTTTGTTTTGTTTTTGTTTTTCCTTTTTTTGGGGGATGTTAGGGTGTGTTTTGGGACAAAGTACTTCAAAGGAAAAAAATTGACTTCTAATCATAGTAATGAAATTGTTATATATCTTTTTTTTTCTTATTGATTCATATATATATATATATATAAAACTGCTGGCATGCAAGGAATTTCATTGTCGAAATGATTTCGGTACTACAAGTAGAAGATTGGACCACAACCATGATCGACTTTTGAAATATTGAGTCGGAGAAAATGCAATATGTATATATGTTTTATATATAATTCACAAAATTAAACTGAACATTTTGACCCAGTTACCTTATTGTGCTATCTGTATTCCAATATATTTCTGCGCTGTACTAAAAAAATGACAGCTAGCTCGCGAAATACTGCTTTTCCAGTTCAATAAGCACTTACCAAACAACCGCAGTGCTATTACGCGCGTACTTAATAATTTTGAAAACAAATTTTCGGTTTTATTAACTGGCATAGTATTGGGTTAGATAGATCATTTATATTCTTTATTTAAGATGGATGTATAAACCGTCAAATTTTATATTTGGATTTTTTTTTTGTTGAAGCAGCATACGAATATATTAATATATCATTTATTATGGTATAGTTGTTTTTGCCATATAAATCATATAGATAAGTGAATGACGAAGAAATCTATCACTTCCAATTAGCTTTAAATAGCCAATGTTTTTGTATTTAAGTAAGTGGGTAGATGTTTGTACCCAAAAACAGGTCATGAAAATCTTTGCTTTCTCAAAATTTTCTCAGGGTTTATGGCACATGCAAATAGTCCCTAAACTATGCAACTTGTGACAATTTAGTACTCAAAGTTCTAATTATGGTAATTAAACTTGATTTGAAGTAATTTGGCTCTTAGACTATCTAAATTAATTGCAACTGATATTAAATTTCCAAAAAAAATACGTGAGGAGCACATTGTAATATCTGAAAAATATATTTAAATGAAAATAAACTAAATAAAAAGATTTGGATAAAATAAAATATGTATTATTTGTATTTTTAGGATTCTTATAGCTGTTCATTTTTATGCTTAAGAGAACAATAATTTATTGAATACAAGATTTCCAAAAAATAAAAAATAAAAAATCTATTGAATATATATATATATATATGTATATATATATAAACTACAAGTGTGCAAGTGCAAGTTAATAAAGCTGTTGCCAAAGAATAATTTGAAAACTATGATATATAGCGCATGCCCAATATTTGTTATCTTAAAAGAAAATGGTATTAATTAAATAATGTGTAGTTTCGCCCAGATAAGGTTGAACAATAGTTGAACGAACTCTTCTCTTCCAAGTTGAGTACGTAAACGCACGTGTACATGTGATCAAATTAAATCCCGGTTCTATAGATTGGGTTGAATTTTTTTATTTTTTTTCCAGGTGATTTGGATTGAATCCTTTTATCAACTGTAACTATTATTATTCGCTCCAACAAAAGAATTGCGTAAATCAAAATCCCAAAATTTCTGCCAAATCCCAGCAAATTACACGGGATCTTATCCAACGTTTTTTTTTTTTTTTTTTTTACCCTCCTGACAAGTGGATCATCTATCCAGTTATACAATACCAATCTTTCTTTACACAAAAACGCTAACAACAATCCATTTATCAACCTCTTTATCACATTCCCTTTATTCATTGACACATGCCCTTTTCACTTTTTCAAATAAGTTACATAATATGACTTGTTAATTGATTGTTTTGTTTGAAAAATTGAAGATAACAGGGGTCAATAAACAAAAAAAGAAAAGAAGTTAATGTAGAGATTATTGTTAGTATTGCTCTTTAGGCATTACCAAAGTTTAATATCAATTGTTTTTCACAATTAGTAAATCAAGATCTCGTGTAAATTGAAGATATTTAATTTGCCAATTGGAAAATTATAAATTGAAAAAAAAAAGGAAAATGATAATTTACTTGCCAATTTTCATACTACTCGGTATTAAATTTTGATAGATAAAGTGTTCATATAATGTACATGTTTAAAATGCATTCTTGGTTCCATTAAAAAAAAAATGCATTCTTGGTAGTTGTTCTTCTTGATATAACAAAAATTATACTTAAAATACAACTTCTAAAAGTATATTTTAAAGTGTGTGGTCAAATTATAATAAATTAACGTAAAGCTATGAGCTTTCAATAAATAACCGTTGCTTATGTGCCTTTTTCTTTTTTAGAGATTATAGGCTATATACAGCTCGTACAATTTATTAAATTGGCATCCCTAGCTATAGATTTATAAGTGCGCATGATTAGTAATATCTAAAGCTTAATTTATACTATATAATGTAGTATCCATTTCAAATCAATATTTGAAATAAACTTTAGAAGGTGTGATCTCACTTCAAAATAAAATAATAGTGGAAATAGATGTCACATAACAATATTTCTTTGAGTAATTCAAAAATAAAACAATTGAAAATAAAAACGCTATAAGAGCTGCGTAGTTCTTATGTTATGCTCGTAAAGATAATAAATAAAAACTATTTCCTCCAACTTTTAAAAGTAATAATTATTGTCTCTGATTTTTCGAATTAATTAGAAGCTTTACATGCATGCTTGGTAATGTGATACATACATATATGTATATATAAAGAATTTTTTATTTTATGCATACGTAATATGAGATGTGAAGCCTGTGGCCATATATGTACTCTACGTATATACCATATTGTACATGGAATATTGAATAATATTGAGCTTGAAAATTCATGATTATTGGTTGCAGAGTTAGGTAAGGATTTTAATTGTGGTGGCTGGTGGGGTTTATTCCGACCAATTTCCCTTGACGAGGGCTAAATTATATGAAACAAAATCTTGGGTACTTCAATATATATATAAACATTCTTGTATGTATCTCATAGGAAGGGACGAGAGATGAGAGATCAACATCAATTGGTTATATTCTTCTGCAATTCCCATTTAAGGCAAGCAGATTGCAAATGATAAAAATTGTTTTCTGTGGCCCATGAGATCCTAAATGATGAGCATCTGAATTTTGGCCCATTTGGGGCCTTTATTTCCATCTCATATCTTTTTTTCTTTTCTTTTTTCTTTTTCCTCTCCTCTATGGTTAGATACAGATCAGCTAATTTATTATCCATTTTTCTTTGTTTTAATTTGATGAAGACAGATTTGATATAAATCTTTAAATTCAATGCCAAGAATTTTACCAACTCAACTAGTAAATATTTTACATTCTTCTATAATTATATCTGGAATGGACTTGTTTAGAAATAGTTAAAATTCTAGCAAAGAAATGTACGTTGATGATAATGGCCTCTACGATTGGAATTATCTTTGAGAAGAACATGATATGGGATTTGGTAATCACCATCTTTATTTATCAGTAAAGATTTATAGACTTGAGTTGGTTTACAAACTATTAACAATTAAAATTCAATAGAATGTTCCAATAATCTGTAGTATAAGTCCCTAATTAGTATTTCAATCATTTTTTTTCTTTTCAGTAAGTGAAAATGATGCGGGATTAGTCTCTAAATTTTCAAAAGCCGTATAATTACTCTCTAAACTTCCAAATACATAGACTATTAATCCTTGAAAATTTCAAATTTTCTCAAAATTTTGTTGTAAACATCTCCATCTCTTGTTTGTTTGTTTGTTTTTTTTTTCGTATTTCTATAAAGGGACATCTCTATATTTTTTGTCAACAAATTCATCGTAACCAACTCCCTTAAAATTCTTTGAAGCCCAGCAAAGTTTTACTCATTGGCTTTATATAATGTATAATTAATTAGTAAGAAGTACAGTGAGGTTCTTTGAACCATATATCCCAAAATATGCAATTGAATAAAATAAATAAATCAAGCTAGTTATAAAAAGGCTCTTTAATTTGCATAGCCATCTGAAGTGGTCCTTAAAGCTATTGAGTATTAGTATTGTCATCCACAAGCTCATGATAGGGCATTTAAACAAGTACACGTACGCATGGTGCACATGGTCGCGGTCATTTTGTAATTAGGACCATCACCTTATTAATTTGTTGGGGCTAGCTAGAAAGAGAGAGAAGAAAATAAAAAATTAAAAAAAACTTTAAATTGAATGTGGTCCAAATAAAATTGATTATGCGTAACTAACGTTTTTATTATATTTTTTTGTACAAATATATTTTTGTGATATATGGACCATATGCAGTCCTTTAAATTCGATGGACAGAAGTTGGTATGAGATAAAAATAATCGGAGGGTTGGGGATTTTTTTTCTTCTTCTTTGTTTTTTATTTTTATTTTTTACTTTCAACCTGTCATCATATCTGTCTGACAGTCCCAAAACTAATTCCATGATTGGCTCATATGTATTTAACAGTAATGATTAGTAATACCTAGTTGGGGGAATGTCTGTCTGTCACGGAAATGTATATTCGTATATATGATCCTATACGAGAAATTTATAAATTAAAAGAGACAAAAAAAATTGACTAGAAAAATACTTTTGGCAAAAACTTGTTCTAATATATATAGATCCCAATCCAATGGATATATATATATGTGGGTGAGGTTTCAATGGTTACTGCTATATTTACCCATCAATGGTTATTATTTTTTTAGCCGTTGGATGAAAATCTAACGGTTTTAATTACATTGGTAATTGGGCAGTAAAATTTATTGTAATTAATTGGCATTGATACTATAAAACTTTTTTAGAAAGTCAACTTAGTAGTACCCTAATTTAAATAATAAATTTATTATTACACGCATTTTAATGATGGTTACTCATGGAGACGTAACCATTGAAACCTCCTCCATAGATATGGGTTTGGTTTAAATGGTTACAATAATACTTACCTATGGATGGTTACAATGGTTTAATCCGTTAGATCTAATATCCTACGGTGGTGATTAGTTTGGTAGTTGGCCAAAAAAATTTAATGCTATTTATTACCATTAAAAAAATTTAATGCTATCATTACTTTTTTTAGTATCCATTCATGGTCACAAAAAAATTGTAACCATTGAGAAGTCCTCCATATATATATATAGATATTGATGGGTAGTTTTATTTTTAGCCGTTGGATCAATATCTAACGGTTACTATAATTTGAGTAGTTAAGAAAAAAAATAATAAAAATAAATACTTCATTATTTAATATATTTTTTTCTCTATTTTTTAGCATGAAAAGATGTGCGTGACCAACTTTAATTAGGCAAAATAATATCTATAAATATTTATAGATAAAAAAAAAATACATACTCGATTGATGCCCATATATATATATACACCTATATAATATAGAATTATAAGAAGCGGGATATGCTTTGGGAACTAGACCATTCCTCTGCCTATTTTATTTCACCATTGTGCCCTTTTTAAAATATATATATATATTGACATGTGTAGACACAAAACTACTAATACCATCAGCCTTTTAAACGGTGTACTGCAATTCTATTATTTTTTTAATTTTTTTTTTTTTAACTTCATATTAGTATGTCAATATTAAAGGTCTCACATGTCACAGCTATATTCATCATTTACTTTTATATATTGGCTTTTAAAGTTTTAAAAAAACAACTTCTTAATATAAGTTATATAATGTTCATGATTAGCTATTCAGGCGTCGTTTGTCCAGTAGGACTAGGATTGGAACTGGGATAAATAATCTCAATTCTATGTTTGGAGACAAATTTTGACTGGATAAATAGTACTTTGACCCAAAATAATCCATTGTTTTACCGGATAATTAATCCAAACTAAATAGGTGGGATAAACTATCCTTGGCATACTTAGGACTAATTATCCCAAAACCTAAAATAGTTTCACGACACAGCCTCACCATCAGCTTCTCTCTCACTTATTCTTCAAGCCATTCGCGTCTCATAGTCTGCTGCCATCGTGCTCACTACGCCGTCGAGGTCCTGTCGACGTCTCCTCTTGCTTGCATCAACGTCACCCTTTGCTTGCCCGCAGTCGCCTCTTGCTTGCATCGTCATCTGCCTCACTGTCGATATATATATATATCTTTCACCAAAACTGAATATGGGTTTAACTGAATCTGTGTTTTCTCTCTGATTATGGCCTATTATTATTATGGGTTAAGACCAAGAATAGTTTTATATATGACTTAGTTTTATAATATTTATTGGTTTTGTTATTATATGAATTTGACATTTTGTTTAGGAAAATATGTCATATTTTTTAATTCTCCAATTCACGTGAGATATAGATCAATTAATTTTTTTGATAATGATAGTTACGGTTGAATACGAATTTTAGAAGTTTTTTCCAGACATTTTTTTTTTTATTAAAATCGGTATGAAAATATAACAAAGAGATATAGTGACATTTATGAAAATATGGTAAATTGGGAATTGTTGAATAGCATAATAGAATTTAGGTAGTGATTTTTCTTTAGCTATAATACCCATTATTATGGCAATTTATTTTATTTTTTATTCATTTGTGTAATAGTTATGGACGAGATCGACATAGTGGTATATATATTTACAAGAAATATGTATTTTAGAAGAATAATAATGGGTATTTTGGTATTAGTCAATTCTTATGTTAAGGTTCAAAAATACTATGAACAATGTATGCTTAAAAAATATACATTTGTGAGTAATGAGACTCGCTTGAGTATATTAGATAGTTTTATACAGAATAGTGATAGAGAATGTGTGAACTAACTTCGAATGGATAGGAAGTTCTTTGGTCTATTGTCTGAGTTACTTCGACATAATGGAAAATTAAAAGAGGATGGATTAGTGACTATAGAGGAGCAACTATGTATTTTCTTACATATACTTACTCGTCATGTAAAAAATCGAACAATTAATAATAGGTTTAAGCAGTCGAGTAAAACTATTAGTAGATACTTTAATAACATGCTGAAAGGAGTTCTCCAACTACAAGGTACCTTATTGGTTGTATCAGATCCTGTTCTCGAAAATTGTAATGACGATGGATAGAAATGGTTTAAGGTATGTTTATGATTTTTAAATTAGCAATGTTTAGATTTGGAATATTTAAAACTTAAACTTAATAATATTATGAATCGTCAAAGCTAATATATAATTCAATATTAATTTGGTTTTATTTTGCACGGAATTGTTTAGGAGCTTTAGATGGGATACATACTGAGGTACATGTCAGGAAACTAATAAGCCAAGATATCGTAATAGGAAGAGCAAAGTTACCATTAATGTATTAGGAGTTTGTGACCGAAATATGAATTTTATATTTATATTTCTTGGTTGGGAGGGTTCGACATCAGATTCTAGAGTTCTTCAAGATGCAATAACTAGACCAAACGGTTTAAGAGTTCCCACAGGTAGAATTGTTTTTAGTGTAAACACTTTAATTTATAAAAATATTAATAAGAAGTGTCAATAATTTGTATATGTTATTATTGTTAAGTTATCATTACCTTGTCGATACTGGTTATACAAATTATGAAGAGTACCTTGCACCATATAGAGGAACAAAAATCATTTATTAGAATGGCAAGATGAAAATCTACCTACTAATAAGAAAGAGTTTTTTAACATGAAGCATATTTTAGGTAGGAATATTATAGAATATTGTTTCGGGTTGCTTAAGATTTGATGGGCTATATTAAGGAGTCCTTCGTTTTATCCTATCAAAATTCAATATAGAATAATAACAGCTTGTTGTCTTCTTCATAATCTTATTAGAAGAAAAATGTCATATGATCCAATAGAAGAAGAACTAGATAGACAAGAAAGCACCACATATGATACTTTGAATGATCAAAAACTTATTGGGACAATTGAATCATCAGATGAATGGACCACTTAGAGAGATACTTTGACAACAAAAATGTTTAATAAATAGAGAATAAATAGATGTCGTAGGCATTAGAAGTTTGCTGTATTCATTTATCCTTTGCATATTTTTATTGAGTGTTCTTTTAGTGTGTACAAGACTATTATTTGAATAATACAATTTTTTTTTTCCTTACTTAAGCTTGAGTTTTTTTTTTTTCTTTTAGTTATTATTATATATAATAAATACTCATCTTGGTTTATGATATTATGAGACTATAATGAATGTTACATAGGAACCATGTAAACTAATGACAATCAAAAGAAAGCATCTCGACATACTTAGATAATAGTGGATGAGGAAGAATTATTGGGCATTTTAGAATCATATATGTTACATGGCTATCGTTATAATAATGGTAGCTTTAAATCTGGCTCATATACTTTAAAGAACTGCATGTCAAGTGCACAAATTCTAGATTGAAAGCAACCCCTCATATTGAGTCAAAAATAAAAATATGGAAAAAAAAACAATATGGAATATTATATGACATGTTAAACAAGAGTGGATTTAGTTAGAATGATTTATTGAAATGTGCTGAAGTTGACAGGGATGAAGTATAGAATACATACGTACATGTTTGACTAGTTTATTTAATATCTCTTTATATAAATTGAAATTGATGATAAAATATATACATATACATACTTCATTTGTTAATTCTATTTTCTTTCTTTTTTCTTGTAGAGCCACAAAGAGGCTAATGGATGGAGGAGTAGACAATTTTCAATGTATAAAAGGTTGGCTAACATTTTTGGAGCTGACCGTGCAACTGAAAAAGTAGCTGAAACTCCAGCTGACATGGCTGAAGCTGTTAATCTTGAAGAGGATGATGCTAACAATGGGGTACAAGAAGAATCATCCTATTCTCCAATGGCTATAAATCAAACTAGTGCTAGTAGTCACTCTGAAGCTTCCAAAAAGAAGAGAGCAAGACCAGCTTCATATATTGCTACAAGATTAGAAAAACTAGTAAAATCTTTTGACAAAATGATAGAAAAGTCATATGAGGAAATGTACTTATTAATTGACGTACTCAAAAGGAAAGATAATAACATAGTGTATTACTTTATACGGGAAGAAATTACTAAGTTGAACCTCCCTGTTGTTAATCAAATTAAGGCCTTGAAGTTATTTGCTGAACAACCATGGAATGTAAGTACTATGAAGAACATGGATGAGACCATGAGGATAGAGTTTGTCATGACCCTTATTAAATAATGATCATAGTTAGAAAGCCGTAGATGACTTATGTGTTTGGTGTAGAATCAAACTATATTTAAGGTATATTATATTTTGTGTCATGATTGAAGCATATGTAGTAGTTATGATTATGAATTGTAATAGATGGCTTAAAAAACTTATTTGTTGGTTATTAGGCATCTATTTGTATGAGTTGGCAACTCATTTGAAATATGTATTTTGAAACATTATTAAACTAATATGAATTTTATGGTCTAAATGATTTTACTTTCATCATTCATCATATATTTGGCCATTATATGTTATAGATAAAAAGTTCAATTTTTCTTAAAAAAGTTTATATATTCATATTTTAAATTAAATTATTTTTAACTTATATCTAAGTTGTTTAAAAAAAAAAAAAATCAGTCCAATCCGATCCTGAACCAAACACAAGATTGTTTTACCAGTTATTAAATCCGATAGTTTACCAAACATGACATTGGATTCAGCACAGTCCAATCTAATCTACTCCAATCCAATCTTGTGCATACAATCTAGTACGATCCTGCGTGCCAAACAGTTCCTCATTTCTTGCTATGTATTGCCATTGACACATGTAATTCATACGTTCCACTTTCTCAAGTTACTATATTTTATAACCATTTGACATGAAAACTTTCATTATCGATATTATAGAAAAATAACAAAAAAATATTTTTAATGATAAAAAAAATTGCAGATATACTGGAACTTATTGCTTGTAAAAAATTCATTTTAAATGTACGATTATTATCGTACAATATGTTGTTATACATAATAAATAGATAATAATATATAATGAAGAAATAATTTTAAGAGATAAAATTATTAAGAAACGGACAACATTGACTGATTTGAGTATTTTAGTATCTCGTTAAACCCAGTTTCTCTTAAAATAAAAATCGATTCTTTTATAGAACTTTTTCAATTTTATTTATGTGCTTTGGCTTATGTCCCTTTTAAGCTATTTGCCGATTCCAAATTTTCTTCTTCTTCTTTTTTCTTTGTTTCTTTTCTTTAAAAAAAAAAAGAAAAAAAAAAAAAAAAAGAAAAAAAAGCTGCTGAGTACTGTTTTTGGTATATGATAATTAGATTTAAACATGACACGCTTTTGATGAAGTTGCATTACTTTTTTGTTTGGAGTTTTCATTGCGAGGGAGCTAGCGACTTTTGCTTCTATATGATGGAAAAAATTTTGATGCTGCATTGGTTTTTTTCTTTTTTTTGGTTACTTGTGAACAGACGAATATAAACTGGGAAATAAAAGGTTCATAAAAATAAGGCTGTGTTTTAATCTTTTGAGGGAGGGTTGTGTTTTAATTTTGAAAGGAAAAAAGGAAAAATATTGGACCTAAAATATTGCAACATTTCTTTTTCTTTTGTCTTCTGGACAAAATGTACTAAAGAAGGGAAAAAAATGAAATTTAATAAGATTGTGAAAATTTTTTTCAAACAGATAATATTAAGAAAAATAAATTCATTTTTCTTGTGATTTTAATATATTTACCTTTTTTTTTGTAATATACCATTATATGCATTCATGACACATGTTTATATTGATTTTGGGTGAACTATAAAAAATACCCTGAGATTTGAGTGTTCTGTAATTTAAACCTTGAAGCTTGGATTCTACAAAATAATACCATGAGATTAAGAATGTCTGAAAATTGATACCTCGAATTGACTTTTTGAATAATTTTAACTGGTAAAAAATAATAATACCATTAAAATTAAGGAGAATAACAAGGACTAATCTATATTTATTGAAGAATATTATTGTCTTTTTGTTAACAAAAATGGTCAAAAAGTAAGTCCAGTGTATCATTTTTTTTAAATTCTTAATATTAGGGTATTATTTTGTAGAGCACAAACTTCAGGATTTAAATTACAGAAAATCTAAATCTCAAGGTATTTTTTCTTTTACAGTTTACTCTTTCTAATTAATATCATATCATGAATTGACATCCATTTATCCTTCAAAAAGAGAAAATAATATAGTATCAATTTAATTGTGCACATTTATTTTAAAGTAAAAATCTAATATGTTGTTTGCCTTTTTTTCAAAATGTATATATATATATGTGTGTGTGTGAATGCTAGGATCACTTTTATGTTTCAATGTTTTTGATTTATGGTTATGTTTATTCTATTAGTTAGATCTTGTATTTTTTGGTCGGTCAATTAAAAAATTATCCAATTCATAGATTGAATGTTAATGGAGATGTAGACTTTATTATACTTTATAGTACATTATAATGATAGAATTTTCATTCTAGTATATATGTTAAAAAGTGAGATAAAAGAGTAGTCCCAGTACTACCAAAAATAAAGTACCATAGAAAAAACATAATTTTTCTTTTCTTTTCGTGATCTTAATTATATTAGACAACGGGAACGTGTCTACCAAAATCTATTATACATATATATTTGCAAATGTTGGACATTTCTGCAAATTATTATCCTAGAAATTTTAAATTAAGTAATTTTCGTTTTGAAAGATTCTGAAAAATGAGTTGATAGAATTAAAAAAAAAAATGATACTAGGATCAACTTTCTCTAAAAGCTTCTATTTCTATGGTTTCAACTTTCGTTGATACTACTTTGTCGACATTGAAAGGATCTCCTTTCCCGATAGAATTTTCTTTTTAGTTTATTAGATAGTTAATTATTTTGTGTTAAGGCAATTATCATCGAATTTATGAGACAAAAATGGCTCTTAAAATCTCCATTATGAGTTGGATATATTGGCATGGTTCGAGGTCTTATTTGTGAAGTAGTCTGCTTTTGAGTTTTGGTCAATTACTGTTTGAATCTATTATGCTTCT
The DNA here is from genome assembly GCA_002914845.1 of Trema orientale. NCBI lineage: Eukaryota > Viridiplantae > Streptophyta > Magnoliopsida > Rosales > Cannabaceae > Trema > Trema orientale. Next base: position 2,144,956 of record JXTC01000001.1, read on the forward strand.
TTTCATTTGTTCTAATTGATTTTGTGGTTAATTATGTGTTAGTGATAAAACTTCGCGTGACATGTTTAACTAGGTTTGTTGTATAAACGGAGAGTTAGCTTATTCTGTTGGAAAAATCTCTGTAATCTAATGTTATAAAATTAGCAAAAAGTCAATTACAATGTAAGTGTAGTTAGTAAATATATAGCTTGCACAAAGAAAAAAATTAATAACCTAATTTTTTTAATTAATCTATTTTCTTACAGAAAATCATCAAAGCTACTCAAAATCTACATTGGAATATCCGTTCAAAAAGGAAAAAAAAAATTCTAGATTGGAATAAATTCATAACTCACATTAGAGTAAAATTCATAAACTCGAACTCACTCACCCAAGAAGGGAGAAGCGCATGTGCAGCCTGGAATGATCGATACAAGGTTAGGAACCTATGGGAATGGGCGAATGGCTACAAAATAAATGAGTCCAAAAGTGCGGTGAGCGTGGATCGAACACGCGACCTTCAGATCTTCAGTCTGACGCTCTCCCAACTGAGCTATCCCCGCATTTTAGTCAGAGAAAGCTAGTTATAATTAAAATCTAACTTCAATTCCATATAAAAGAAATGTTCATGAAATTTTCTCGAGTGAAGCAAAAAATAAAAGAGAGGAATGATTTTCTTTTTAGTGTGATTGTGATCTCAATTCATAAGCTAGTTTAATTTTGTCTGTTTGGTATTGTTGGAGATTCTTATTTCTTTAGAGAAACCTTTTAACACCAATAGACTAATTAACTTCAAAAGTCCAAGTTCAGAGGACATGTATGTTATTAACTAAAAGATCTGATGAAATTCCTTGATAGAGAAAGAAGGAAAAAACTAGGTTGAGGTTCAATAATACCAATTAACAAATAGAGCATTAAGCATTCGGACACATTAATGGAGATTGTTTAAATCTTTATATGATATCAAATGGTTAAAACAAATCTTTGTTTTACAATTTGCAGCAAAACTAATAAATAGTGCAAGCAAATACAGATAGACGACAAGAGATAATGGTATACAAATTCTTACAATATAGTTGAAGAGTTACACGTATTGCTGGTGAGGAACTGAAGATCATATTGATTTGGTATTGTAGTTGGTAAACATTAAAGTGAAAAAAAAAAAAAAAAGAAAGAAAGGAGAAATCGCTTTAGGCTTTGTTGATTTATTACATGCGAAATTTGTAGAAAAATGATCCTTCATTTACCCTGCTTTTTTTCTTTATATAGAAAAATAATCCTACCTTTTACCCCCTTTTTTTTTTGTAACATCTTATGTGGCATGTGATTTGTCATTGAAACATGACAAAATCTATTTTACATAAAGTTATATTAAAATAGTGGGATCCTTAATATATTTGATTTAGAATTATTAGAATAATGACAAGCTTATCCCAAAATAATAATCTTGATTAAAACTCAAATACTATGAAAGTGAAAGAGAAAAGGGTGTAAAGGAGATTTCATAATTAAACTATGCTAAAAATTTTATAATTTAAAAAAAAAAAAAAACTTCCAAGCACTAAAAATGAAACACAACATAATTTCCTCATGAAAGCTATTCGAAAAAAATTAGACTATTAGCACTTAGTAGACCTAACTAATTATCTATAACATCTATTTTTTATTCGCTGTAATTTATATATATATATATATATATATATATATATATATATATATATATATATATATATATTTTTCCTAATTTCATAAAATCTATTATGCTTCTCGGTTGTCTCCACCCAAATCAGTTTTAATAAAAAGTTTAGCTGCTGAAAGTAGTAATTAACAAAGTATAAAACAACTGACTTTGATTCATGTTCATTAAAAAGTGGTATTTTGCTACTTAAACCAAGGTGTTCGTTATGATAGTCATGGGCCATTTTAGAATCCCAATCTAGAATTGGTCGACGTATGGCCTTTTTCAGTTGTCTTTCAAATTCTGGGCCCATTAAACTCCTAGAGTCGTCTGTTTCCAATTGGGAAATTAAGGTGGATAGGAGTGTTTTACTCCCTTTTAACTTTTCTAGGAGTGTTTTTGAAAATTTCTTTTCTAGGAGTACCTATCCAACGAAAAGTCCAAAATACCCCCTAGTTTCTATACAAATTGTAAAAGCATCTTATTCATCTTGGCTCTCGTTTTTCCACAAAAAATTAGATCTCCTCTGAAATGAAAGGAACCCAACTAAAATCATTCAACCATCTTAGGGTACTTTTCTTCTCTTCCTCTTTCTTCTTCGTCCTCTTATTCTCTTTCCTAACCCTAATTCTCAAGCCCATTTCCTCTTCCACCATCCAATCGTTACCAGCCAACCCTAATTTTGAGCCCCAAATTGCTCTAATCGGCGACGCCGAGTTCGTCAATGGCAGCTCTTATGTCAAATTGACACCCCCCTTCCGTTTCGAGTTCTGGGCTTCTCCTTCACTGGAAACTTCGATCTCGCTCAGGAATGGCGAAGGTCTCATGCTTGTTTTGGTCCCCAACTATTTCGGGTCTAGATTCTCGGGTGGAGGTTCGTTTGGGCTTTCTGGAGAGAAAAGGTTTCTGGGTATTGAGTTTGATATTACAATAGACGGTAATGTTGGTGATTTGAATATGAACCATGTTTATATGGGTAGCTTTGTGTCTATAGCTGTTGTTAATATTTCTTCGATGGATTTGGTGCTTAGCAGTGGGGAAAAGTTGAAATCTTGGATTGATAACGATTCGAGTTCAAAGAGATTGGAGGTACTTGATGTTCAAGGCTTCAAGCTTCTTTCATTTTATTTTGGCTATGAGCATTATTGTATTCAATGTTTTTTTTTTTTTTTCTAACCTTTTGTTGACAAAGTTATTACATAGATATATAATTAATCTTTCTAAGGTGATTACAAATTTCGTAACTCACTTTAATTGTGACCCTAAGTCAAAAGGTCACAATTTCTATGACTTGTCACAATATCTATGACTTGTCACAATAATTGATGTTCAAACTATATGCAACGCCATGTATGACTTAGTCTCGTTACATTTATGAATGATGATTTAATGAAGTTAGACAAGAGAAGATCAATTTATTTGTGTTAGGAAAAATGTCATAAATCCATTGTTATCCAATGTGAAGGCTTATTTTGCTTTTGTAATATAGGCACAATTTTGTGACTAGAAGTCACAAAATCAGGTTACATGTTACAAAATTATGACTGTCATGAATTGTATGATTTTAGGTATCACATATTTGACTATTAATAAAGATAATGACATAGTTTTTCTTGTAAAATTAGATTTGTGTAAGATATGACTCAAATTTTGTGAGTAGGAGTCACAAATTACGATAATATATAAAGATTGTAAAAATTATGGTAACATAATCTTAGAATATTCGTAACGATGTAAAACACACTATGATCATAAGTCACATAATTGTGATTGTAAGTCACATAATTGTGAGTGCAAGTCACAGAATTGTGAGTACTTCTATTCACGAAATTAGTAACAATAGAAAACACAATTACGACCACAAGATGTCACAAAAAAGTATTAGCTTAGAAACAAAAGAAAAGAAAGTCCCATTTCTCAGAAAAAAAAAAAAGGAAAAAAAGTGATGGTAGGAGCAATCAAGAAAATGGAGATGGCAAGCTGTCAAAAAATTATGATAGGTGGTGAATCCATAGATAAATTAGTGCATGATTCTAATACCATAAACGACCAAATCATTGTTTTGATTAACCCCAAAAGGGAATACTTATCTTCCTTTTATAAGGTTGGCGTAAATTTTATGACGAGGAGTTACAAATCACGATAATAAGATTGTACAAATTACGGTAACATAATCTAAGAATATTCTTAACTACGTAAGACTTATTGTGATCTTGAGTCCCAAAATTATGACCACGAGTCACAAATTGTGACTACTTCTAATCACGAAGTTAGTAACAATAGAAAAAAAAAATTATTCTAAAAATAAAATTCCCTAAAAAAAATTTAGATGACAAGCTGTGAAAAAATTGTGATAGGTGGTCACACAATTTGATATCACATAAGGGTATTTTCGGAATGAATATTTTTTCTCTCTCCAAAAGCTGCTAGAAATATAATTTTTTGCTCCTAGAAAAGAAATTTTGAAAAACACTCCTAGAAAAGTAAATTGGAGGCAAAACACTCCTAGTTACCTTAATTTCCCTTTCCAATTCGTAAGTAGGTACCGGCACCTTAGGGGAAAAGGACATGGGTAAGACTAACTTGGGCCAAGATGACTTTTTTGTGCATTTTTTAAAAAATGACGCTTTTAGGAGTGTCAAGAGCTTCTTGACCTATGATCACCATAAAAAAGTTCTAAATAATTATTTTTTTATGGTCAAAAAGTTCTTGACCATAGGTCAAGATGTCCTTGACACTCCTAAAAATGTCATTTTTAAAAAAATGCTCGAAAAAGTCATGTTCGCTAACTTAGTCTTACCCATGTCATTTTCTTGCACCTTAGCCCATCATAATGCGTGGCCCGTTTACAAAGGTTATGATGATATGAACAAGGGTTAATGGCATCATTGATTTCCAACTTATTAGAGAAAATTTGCTGGGTTATGACCTTTTGACAAATTCTTTGTTTTATACGGTGGTACAGTTAAAATACTTAAATAATACGGACTCCCATAAAATCCTTTGTCTTTTTACGTCGACCGTACACGCGTCAGTTTTTTCTTTTTTAATTCTTTTTATATATATTAATAAAACTTGTTGAAAGTCCCTTTGTTGTGCATGTTAGCACATCAGGTGCTGCTGACACCGCCTGACGTGCTGACGTGCGCAATTATCTTTTTTTTTTTCAATTTTCTTAAAAAATAGCACTTTTAAAACCGTTTTTCGTCCGCTTTTTTTTTATTTTAACCATTTTTTATTCTCTAATTTTCTATATAAGTTTATTTAGTAGGCATTTTTTTATTTTGTTCCTTTTTTTTTTTGACTGATTTTATACATATTTTACTTATTATATTACTTATGATATTTAGGTAAATTTGGAAGGCGAAACATACCATAAGTATCCAATCAGGTTATCTTTTTATCTGAGTAATTTGGGAGATACCACATATATAATACTATGACACTTACGGTATCTAGGTAAATAAGGGGGAAAAGAAAAGATACCATAGGTATCCAACTATGTTATCTTGGTATCCTGTTAAGAAAAAAAAATCAATACTCATCGGTTACTGTATTACTTATGGTATTTAGGTAAATTTAAAGGGTAAAGATACTATGAGTATCCAACTAGGTTACCTTTTTTATATGAGTAATTTGGGAGATACCACAAGTATAATACTATGATACTCAATGTATCCAGGTAAATAGGGGAAAAAAAAAAGATACCATAGGTATCTAACTATGTTATCCTGTTAGGAAAAAAATCAATACTCATCGGTATCTTACTGTATTAATTATGGTATTTAGGTAAATTTGGAGGGTGAAGATACTATAGGTATCCAACAAAGTTATCAAGTAAAATGAGTAAAAACTTCAATATCCATGAATATCTTACTATATTACTTATGATATTCGGTAAATGGGAAATGGTATTTTACTTTCTTTATAAATTTAAAGAAAAAAAAAGTTGCTATAAGTATTTTATCGTGTTACTTATTTTATATGGGGGAGAGGTTTTCTTGTTGCAAAAAAAATAAAGGAAAGACTTTATCAGGTATTTATTTTATTAAAAAAATTTGACATATTTCATTTCAAAATATTATTCAAATAATGTGTGGTATTGTAATTTAAAAATCTATAATTTCTAAAATGCCAAAAAAAAAATACACAAAATAGTTAAACTTAATTATGAGTAAAAAGTTTAAAATTGGGTAAAAGGGTGTGCAGATAAAGCAAAAAGTAAAATTTTTAAAAAATAAAATAAATAAATGTGACACTTGATGCATATGACATCAACCCGATGTCTGACCCATTTTATGTATGCGTCAACATGCGCATTGGGCTCCCTTCTAACTTATTTAAGCATTGGGCCTAACGGCCGTGTAAAACTTAGACAGGTCGTATTTTTGCAAATTTTTTTACTTAAAGTCATATTTTTATTCTTTTTATCCGCTAGCCGTATTTTTTAATCATTTTGTATAAAAAATTGTATTTCTGTAAAATCTCCAACTTATTACTATTTTGGTATATTAGTCCTCAACCTTTTTTGTGGCATTTAAGTACTAAACGTTTCTTTTGTTGGCACCATTGATTCTTTTGGCATATTTCATCCAAGATTCCATTAAAATTCATTTGAATGAGGGAAATTTTGTACCATTGATCTTAATTTTTCAATTGTTTAACAATTTGATCTCTATTTTTTTTTTTGTATTCATATTTTCGATTAATAATATTGCATCTGTCAATCTTTCAGAAAATTAAAATTCTAAAAAATTAATTTTCTGAAAAATTGACAGGTGCAATTACATAAAGAAATGAAAATTTAATGGAAAACTGCAAAACTTTTTAGGCTTATTTGAAAGTTTGTATGTGAATTTTTTTTTTTGTTTTAAAAATGGTAAGATAATTATTTTTTGTTCATGAAGTTACTATAGTTTGACACAAACTAAGGTTTATTAGTAAAAAAAATTTTTTGAATTTGGTTTTTAAATGAACTGTTTATTTTATATCGATCTTTAAATTTTAATTTGAAAAATTGGCAGATGCAATATTGTTAATCGGAAATATGAATACAAAAACAAAAATTAGGGACCAAATTGTTAAATAATTAAAAACTCGAGATCAGTGGTGTAAAACTTCTCTCATTCAAATAAATTTTAAAAGAATTTTTGATGGAATATGCCAAAAGGACTAATAGTGCCAAAAAAGAAACATTTAATACTTAAATACAATAAAAAATAGGTTGAAGATCAATATGCCAAAGTGGTAATAAGTTGGGGATCAATAGTGCCATTAACCCTATGAACTATGTATGAGATCTTCACCCAATACTATAAACTAAACCCACCTCCCTACCACCTATAAAATCTCAGCCCGTCATAGAGAGATTTTTTTCTCTTCCTGGCAATACCTCCGATCAAAAAGTTTCTACAATCAAAGAAATGGTAACATACCCTCTCTCTTTATGTATGTGTGTGTATATATATATGTGGGCACCAATCCAATAGGTATTTTTTATTAAATGTTAAGAATTCGTATTTATTATTCCAAGTATCAGATTAGCATTTTCTTTTAGAATGTTATGACCTCGTTGTTCTAGTCAGAGTTAATGTTGTAACATCTAGGCAAAATCAGTAATTTAAATTCCAGATCAGTCTTGATTACGAATTTGATATCTTTGATTGATTCTTTTGCCTTTGAATCAAAATTTATTATGATTAAAAGTTGTTTTGCAGATTATCAAGTCAAGGAAGGCTTCAAGCACTATAAATAGGAGCCTTTTCTAGAGTCCTAGGGTGCCTTGTATATTTGTAATTGCCATTAGTACAATTGTAAGAAAAATCTATCTATATTTTATATTGTGAGACTAGGAGGGATTTCTAGTCAAGTGAGTACTTCGGGAGAAGTTCAAGAAGTCTTCGGGTGAAGGTTGATTTTGAGAAGTCTAAAGAGAGTTCAAAAAGAAAGAATCACATCAAGACGAGTACAGCTCGCTAGACACATTGGTGAAGGAGTGTTTGCATGTTACAACAATTAAAAGTAGGAGTCTTTTAAATTATATAAATCAATTAGTGTTTGTAGTCACTGTTGATCTTTACTAATACGTTTATTCCTTGGGCGTGATCCCTTAGATGTAGACTATCAGGAGATAGTTGAACCAAATAAAAATATCTGTGTATTATTTTTACTTATTTATTTTCGCACCACCACCTCACATAATTAATTGAAAAATTAATTATATTCTGTAAGAATACAAAAAATTGACCTAACATCTATATCTATATCTATACATCTATAATAATCAAGGATAACCTTTTAAGGGTTTTTTTTTTTTTCAATTTATCATAACTTGGTTCAAGCTCTGAATCTGAACCATCCAAGTTTCTTTAATCTAACGGACCAAATCAGGGATGTTTTCAAGGACACGTATTTTTTACTTGGTTCAACTTATTGATCTCTAATCATTCATTATCTTTTAATCAAAGGGTTGGCACAACTCACAAGTACAGCTTACTAGCAAGAACCTTCCTTTGCAGACACGTCCTTTCCTTTTCCTGCTTGTAAATTCATATGATCTGACACGTTCTTTTTCAATCTTTCTTCCCCATGCGGCCACGCCCTCCCCTTCATTTTCTCGTGCTCTCTTCTGTAGCTGAAGACAATCATCTATTTCCATGTTTGTTGTTGATGACGCCTAATTCCTATTCAGGTTTTATCAAAAATATATATATCGTTAACGTTTATTATATGAATTTTTGTTTTGCGTATTGCTCTTTGCAATTCAAGGTAAGAGCAATATTTTGATTTTATACTCTTATATTTCTTTTCTCGGAAAATCTACAATATTCATTAGAGTTAAGCTTGGGAGTTGGGAGTGCAAGAAAATTGAGATAGACGAGGAAGAACAACCACTTTATCGCCTTCCTTCTACTGATAACATAACAGGTAACACATTTTGTAATTCTAATTTTCTTCAATTGGGGCTGTTGGTTGTGTTCAGATCTTGATCTTAGTTTTTGTTTGGGCTGAATTGGGCTTTACTTGTGATACTTGTTAAAAATGTTTCGCGTTGAATCAGAATTTTGGGCTATTAGTCCATCCTATTTGGGGGAAATTAGACATTATACAGTAGTTTTCGGTGGTGGTTAGTGTTTTTCAGAAGTACGTTATGATTTTATTAGAAAAATACTATTTTTAAAAAAATATTTAGAAAAATATTTTTTTTAAATAATAATTAGTAATTAGTAATCAATTTCTAGTAACTAAAAATATTTATAACTAGTATATAAACGATAACTAGTTTTTAGAAATCAGTAACTAGTAATTATTTTAAAAATAGTATTTTTCTAAATTTTTTTTAAAAAGTGATCTAATAAAAAACATGAAAATTTGAAAAAAGCTAACTTCTGCATTTTTGTAATTTTTTCGGTTTTTTATACGTAAAAGTGTAAGAAACCATTCCTATTTTTATTTCACATGCAAATTTTATGAATAAGAATTTTGTTTGGGATACATGACGTTACTGCTAATGCCACGCCACACGTGCCAATGGTAGGTACCAAAACCAGACTTTTGAAAGCAATATCAATATACTATGTTCAAAGCAATTTAATAATTGTGATGAAAAAATGTAATAAAGAAACAATAAAACAACAATAATAATAATAATAATAAATAAAATAAATTGTCTGAATAGAGAAAAATATCCCCTTCCCCAGTGCAAAAATTAGAAGATAAAAAGAAATTATGTAATCAAAGTAAGAATCCACATTCACCACTAATAAACAAAGAGGCTTATAGAAATATGACCAAATTTTGGGTTTAATTTCAGTAAATGTCCCTTTGTCAAAAGTTATAGCAAAATATCCGGTATATATGCATATATACCAAGTGTAAAATTTTATATACAAGTATAAAAAATTATATACCCAGTGCATTTCAGAACAGTAACTAAAATTGGTAGATATGTGTATCTACTAAGTGTAAAAATATATCTACTTGGACATTTAGCTATAAATTTTAAAAGTGGACATCTAATTAATTAGCTAAATTTTAAAAGTGGACATCTAATTAATCAAATTTAAAATTTTGGTTATCCACCTAAATTTCTCATAAACCAAATATAATGAATGATAATGAACAAAAACAATGAAAGATCAATTAACATAAAGGTAGAAGGAATGCTCAATTAATATTAAAGTAAAAACAGCATGTGACTTACGATCTAAAAAGAATGGACTGTTAAGATACGTATTATATTCTTAACAGGAGGAGAAAAACACTCGCTAATGAAAAACAAAATTCTCATTGTAGATCGAGGGACAAAAACGCCTCATTGTGAAGGGACAAAATTGTCTCATCGTGGAAGCATTAAATAACCCATCATGGAGGATTCGCAAATACAACAATTCGTGAAGATACAAATAAATGAGCAAAAAAAAAAAAAAAAAAAGTTCTCTTTCATCAATTTGGCCAAGAAAAAAAGCAAATTGTTTCTAATATAATACAAATATTTATGTACGCACGCCATACATACAAATATGTGTCATATATGATGTCTCTCAAGTGTATATCTAAATATTTTCTCAAAAAAAAAAAAAGTGTATATATAAATATAATGTACTGAAACAATTTGTGTAAATATAATAATGGTTAATTTTTTAAAAACGGGAAAAAAAAAAAAGCGAATAGTGGTTTTAGGTTTTCAAAGCAACAAAGTTGTTCGAGTCCTCTTACAAAGAATGAAATATTACGTAAAGAAAATAACTAAAGGACATCAAAATAGAAAAATTTTGCCTTGCAAATAATATGTATGTATGAAGGCAAATAACATATGTATGTATATAAGTAGTACATGATTAATCAATGAAATCGACGTTATTCACATGTGCAATATAGATGGTCTTCGTGGTCTCTTGAAAGGACAATACTAAGGAGGAGTGATGATCCCCTTAGCTTTCTTTTGACTCCTTTATTGGGGAGATCCATCTCCCAACCGTAAGGTCTCGAACGGCCTTGTCCATATCCGCCATAGTCGAACCTAGGCCGATCGAGGATTCAAATGATATAAAGGCCTTGAAGCTGGCCTTCTCCATATCGGCCATAGTTGAACACAGGAGGATTTAGAGATTTAGAAAGCATGGAAGTTTGAGGGAGAGGATCAGATTTGTTAAAGAGGGTCTTATAGATCAAAGAAAATTAAAAAGAAAAAAGGGGGAAAGGTAGGAGTGATGAGTCATCCAGATGATCGAAATCTATTCTAGCTCGGACATTACATATATATATATATATATTCTAATAAATGAACAGATAAAAATAAACATTTCTTTATTTGTATGTGATTCCTTTTTCCTTATCCAGTGGGCTATTAGGTTTATTTTTATTTTTATTTTTATTTTTTCCTCATATATTTTGTCCACATGTTTAGGGCAATGTGTTGTCTTCGTCCCATTGTATTGGATGTTGGGCACGATATGATGCCAATTGCCAAATATCACGTCAATTTCTCATAATTAGATTAGGGCTACGTTGATTAGTACGTAATCAAATTTCCTTAAAAAAAATGAGTGAAAAGGGAATGGAGGAGAAATAAGAAAGAGAAGCTATATTTGCACTTCACACAATTATTAAGGCATCTTATAATAAATAAAAAGACAAGTTAGGGCAATATATTAAAAGCTAGGTTAAAAGCACCTCAAGCACTTTTTAAAACTAATTTTCTTCGCTGTAAATTCATTAACTGAAAACGAATTAGAAGTTCTAACTTTTATGATGGCAAGATTGAATCATAGAAAAAAACAACTAGAAAAGAAACACACAATCAGTACAAAAAAATAACACAATCAGTACAAAAAAATATAACTCAAGCTACAAAAAAAAATAAAGAATAAGAAAAAGCAAATTGATCGTAAAGCCATACAAGTTTAGGTTATTTAACCATGGTCATTAAGGATACAACTCCAAAAAAGAAAAAAAAAAAAAAGAATTTGCTATATGAGAAGGTAAAAAATTGGGAGTGAAGAAGATAAATTATGTAGAAAAAAATAAGAAAGATAAAAAGATGGGAAAAAAAATTTTGAATGGGAATTGGCTCCTAGAATTAAGTTGAAAATGAGAGAGGAGGGGAAGATAGAGTGCCTTTATTATTTTTCTTCCTAAATTATCTATTTTAGACATTTTACTAGTTAATGGGATGCTTTTATGCAAAAGTAGGGTGTGTATATAATCTTTCAATAAGAAATAATAAGTAGGGACAGACAAGACTAAATGACAAACTGATCCTCATAAGACTAAATGACAAACTGACCCTCATAATCCGATGTAGAGATACCATAATATCCTGTTACCAAAAAAAAAAAAATGATATGAAATTAATTTTAATCCAACCCAGTTTAAAACAGATCATTTCCTCACCAAAAAAAAAATTGAAACAAATCAAAAAAAAAAGGAAAAGAAATCCCAATTAATTTCTTTTAACCTAACCCTAAGCTTAATCCATCCCTCCTTTCTCACCCAAATCTGAAGGAGCTCCCCTGGGTTGAGCCCCTATCTCTCTCTCACTTAGCTTGGTACTTGACTATGGAGAAATATAGTTCTCTATGCACACCGCCCTTTTATGTGGCACTCAGCTTGGTACTTTACTGTGGAGCAATAAAGTTATTTGTGTGATATTTGTTTCAAATTCGCCCTCACTGCCTTATTTCGGACTCTTCGTGGCTTTAGACTTTGGAGCAAGTAGTTTTCACTACCTTAACTCTCTTTTCAGATATGACCTCATTTCTTAGTTGTTTGGGGGGTTTTATAGGATGAGAAAGGCCTTTGATCGAACTAAAGCATTCATTTTTATTTATTTATTTTTGTTTAATGAATCATTAATTTTGACCTTATTTTAAAATTCATGGTGAAATATAGGACAATCATAACTCATTTATAAAATAAAAATTCTAACTACACTTTTGTCAAACAGAAATGGAAGTGGGTAGATCATGAGATTGCTTAAGTAAGAAATAATATTGCATGCTTACTTCCTGTCCGAATGGAAACTATGGGCCAGTTTGATTTAGCTTTTTAACAAGCTAAAAGTACTTTCGAACAAACTGTGAGCCAAAAAGTGTTTAGTAAGTACCTGAAAATTAGATTATTTAATAATTTTTGACAAAGCTACAGCCAAAAGTCAAAGCTAGCCTACGATAGCTTTGTCTTTTAGATTATACAAGAATCTATATTATCTTTTAATGAATAAATTATAATTACTAAAATACCCTAACTTAAAAGTAAAAATGCCATATATTTAATTGAATTTATTTTTATATCAATTTTTTTGAAAAAATATTAATATATTTAAATTATAATTGGCTAAAATACTCTTCATATTAATTATTTTGAAATAACTAAATTGATTCTTTATTGAAAATTTAAATTCAGATGAAAATAAAGGAAAATAAAATAAATTTAATTGAGTAACTAATTTTAATTGAGTTTATTTTTATATCAATTTTTTTAAAAAAAATATTAATATCTTTAGTATATACAAATATGCATAATTGTAAAAAATATTGATAAGCTCTTTCTATAAATATGCATAATTGTATAATGATGTTTATTTTGGTCATTTTATATTTACACAATAATTCAGTCATATAGTTTACCAAACACTTTAATACAACTTTTTCAAGTCACAGTACTTTAAAATTACAGTTTACCAAACACTCTACTACTTTATGCTACAGCGGATTTTTTCTTCAGCATAACTAAAAGTATTTTCCTTAAAATCTACAGCTCTATCAAACTGGCCCTATATATTCTTTCTAGCAAGCAGACATGCTTTTTGGAATCAATTTATCTTCTCATGTGGTTGTAAGATATGATTTGAGAGCCTTTGTATTCCACCCATTCATTTTTGTGCTTTGTATAGTGCAATACTGACAACCCTAATGTGAGAAGAACTGTATCGTAAAGAAATATGGTTATTAGTAGCTAGCTAGCAAGATAAAGAACAGTGTGGAAAACAGATCAAACTACCAAAGCACAAAAAAAGGGAAAATTTCTGACATATATAACATCATTTATATCCTTTACAGAGATTTGCATTTTGTTCTATTACTCTCTCTATAAAGGAAATATATATATATATATATATATATATATATATATATATATATATATATATATATATATATATATATATATATATATAAAGTATAGATGGGCTTTGGAAACTGGGTCGTTATTATGCCCATTCTACTTCACTATTGTGCTTCTCTTAAAAAAAATGATAATATTGACACGTGTAGATACAAAGCTATGAATACGATGAGCTTTTTAAATACAATGTATGGCAATTCCAATAACTCTAAAAAATACAAATAATACATATTTTATTCTCTTAAAATTTTTTTATTTAGTTTATTTTCCTTTAAATACACTTTCAGATGCTATAACTTGCTCTTCACATGTATTTCTTGTCAGAAAGTTAACAGCATGTTGCAATTTAGACTTCAAGAAACCAAATTTCTTTAAATCGAAAAGTTCATGAGCTTAATTGCCACAATTGAGACTTTGAGCACTAAATTGCCACAAGTTAATATATAGTTCATGGACTATTTGCGTCATAAACCCTTTAATTTTCAGTATAAGAATGATATATTTAATTGTTAATATTCTCCTAATTTTTTTTTCTTTGGCAAAAAATTATGGCCTCTTTGTAAAAAAAAAAAAAAAGTAAAATCATTGTCAGAAATTTAAACCACAAATTTAGGGAAATTGACTAAATAGTTTTTTTCTTTTTTTAAAAAAAAAATGGGACTTAACTAATGACCTTCACTTATTACAAATTAAAGAAAAATACTTACAACTACCCGATCTCCTTTCTAACCCATTAGAGATAATAGGTTTTCACGCCTACTCCTGGTGTGATTCGAACCTAGGACCGAGATCACAGGCAGTGAGTACTCTTACCACTTGAGTCAATCCACTTCGTCTAAAATCATTGTCAGAAATTTAAACTACAAATTTAGAGACTAAACAGTAGTTATATACATATACATATATATATCACAAAATTCTATAAAAGAGAAAGTAATTACGTACATTGATGATTGATCAACAAGACTGCAAATAAAAGTAGATCGACGAGCTTTGCATAGTTAGTTTATCTATCAATAATTTCTTTGAAGCTTAAGATTACATTTATATTAATATATCAATATGGCCATTGTTCTATTAGTTTTTTTTAATGATATTAATAATTTATTTACAGCTTCCATTCATTGTTTAGTGCACCAAAATATTTATGTATATATGTCACAATCGAAAATCTAAAATCGTGACTTTTAGTAATTTTATGTGAATATAGTGATAAATAATGAATTTCTAAAATTCCAGAAAATCAAGTACTTATAATTTTAATTTTTAGTCCTAAAAAATAAGTAAATTTCATAATCAAAAAACCTTTCTATAGTTTTAGTTACTCAAAAAAATGTCCATTAAAATTTAAGAAAATTTCGAGTTGATTTCTTTGGAAACTTATTATCAAATCATGAATTTTGGTAAAATGAGTTCAATTAAAATATTTAGTCCAATGTCCAAAATAGATTGCATAAAATTATATGTAGTTCCAAGTACTCAATTTAGTAATAAAATCATCCTTATACATACACTTAGTAAATATATTAATTTTCACTAAACAATTTGACATAAAAGGAAAAGAGACATAGAGTAGGAACCAACCAAGGAAGAGGTGTGAAATTATAAGTATATGCCAAACATACTTGTCAAGCTACCATGACAAATACATCAAAATAATTCAACATCTGAAAGTGGGAAGAAGTAGGAGATGAGCACGTGAATACTTAGTAAAGATTCAATTAAAGGTTTCTAACCAGAATAAAATACTTACTTCTAAAGTTTTGCATAGTTAGTAAAATATTCAAACAGTATTTCAGAAGTCCAATTAAAATCATCGTCCAAAGGGACATTCCATACCATTGTAAAACACTATCTCAAAATAAGTACATATTATTTAAGTCGAGCATATAACAAGCAATATAGATAATGACATGTCTGAGCCACCTAAATTAGTGACCATAAGTATGCAATGTAGTCTGAGCCACCCAAATGGGTGACTGTAAATATGTAATATGGTCCGAGTCTCCTAAGTTAGTGACCGTGAGTATGAAATATAGTCAGAGCACCCTAGATAGAGTACCATAAGTCTGAGCACCCTTAATGGGTACTGTAAGTCTGTCGGTCGTGTAAGTGCAATGATGCATACAATGCTATATGGATAACATGAATTAAAATATGTATCATTTTTCTACAAAATCACAAAACAGACCATGTAGTGTTTAATCAACCAAGTTTAGTTTTCAAAACTAAATTCCCATTCAATTTGGATTTTCTAAAAATTTCGACAGTATAATAGCCGTTTTTATCAAAATCTATAAAATCTAATTCCTACAAAAAAAAAAAAAAACAGTTCCAAAACAAGATATATGACATGCCAATAACTGTAACGTGCCTCTCAGGCAGTTTAATATCAAAACAGATTCAAAATCACATGTAAACATATTTTTCTAAATTATTTGTTCAAAATATATAAATTCATAATAAAACCAATTTTAAGATCAAGTAATCGAATCCCTACCTCAAACGGGTGACTAGACCATGCTAAGATACTATAGCGCATTTGGTGTCATTTGGCAATCATTCAGAGGGTCAGCGTCGTTTTCAAACCCTCGATCGCTCGCTTTAAAATGTCGTTTTTCGATTGGAGCATCAAATCGAGAAACAGAGTTCACTACTGAATTTCTAGTACCCAAATTAGCTAGATTAGAGTACCATAAGTCTGAGCACCCTTAATGGGTACCGTAAGTCTGTCGGTCGTATAAGTGCAGTGATGCATATAATGCTATATGGATAACATGAATTAAAATATGTATCATTTTTCCACAAAATCACAAAACAGACCATGTAGTATTTAATCAACCAAGTTTAGTTTTCAAAACTAAATTCCCATTCAATTTGGATTTTCTTAAAATTTTGACAGTATAACAGCCGTTTTTATCAAAATTCATAAAATCCAATTCCTACAAAAAAAAAACAGTTCCAAAACAAGATATATGACATGCCAACTACTGTAACGTGTCTCTCAGGCAGTTTAATATCAAAACAGATTCAAAATCACATGTAAACATATTTTTCTAAATTATTTATTCAAAATATGTAAATTCATAATAAAACCAATTTTAAGATCAAGTAATCGAATCTCTACCTCAAACGGGTGATTAGACCATGCTAAGATACTATAGAGCGCATTTGGTGTCATTTGGCAATCGTTCAGAGGGTCAGCGTCGTTTTCAAACTCTCGATCGCTCGCTTTAAAATGTCGTTTTTCGATTGGAGCATCAAATCGAGAAACAGAGTTCACTACTGAATTTCTAGTACCCCAAAACGAGGTGAAATCGAAGCTGACCAATCTCGTTTTCTATGCTTATCATCACACATAGTCAATATATATCTTATTTTTCATATTTTCACAAGTACATCACAAATATAACATTAATTTTATGATCTAACGGTAGGATTAAAAAGTCAACTCCTAATCCTAAAAGCTCAAAATTATTCAATAATAGAAAATTTTAATCCGAGCAAAATAGATTTGAGATATATATACCATGTTGTTCTTCATGTCGAGACAAATTCAGGAAGCCCAATTTCATAGCCTGAAATGGTCCAAAAAGTCGTCGATGGCCGATTTTCTGCCGCGGGCGTTTTGCCTCGCCGTCGACAAACCAGAGCTCCGATAGCCTCCAAATCTTAGCTGGAGCTGTTTCAAGGGATGCGGTCCCGATATGCTGGGTGGCATAGCCTGAATCTGGCCGGAGAAGGGCCGTCAAAAGGAGGCCAATTTTCGGCCCTTTTGGCCATTGGGTCTCGTTGGGTGAGGAGAGAGAGAAAGAGCTAAGGGAAGAGAGTGAAGGAAAAAGAATGGGACACGTGCCCCTCCCTAGATGGGTTGTGCAATTTTTAAAAAAATTACACTTTGGCCCCGATTTCAAAAGATTCTCTCACTTTAGTCCTTCCAGAAATTGCACTTTAGTCCATATTTTTACAAAAATTTTGCAATTTAATCCCCTATCATTTTATTCCAAAAATTATCAAATGATCAATTTACCCTTTAAATTTTTGGGTTTTTACAATATATATGTTGCAATATATGCAATTATAATAAAACATTTTGAGGAAATTATCGAACTACTGAGAAAAATATAGCTCTTTATTTTATTTTTATAAAGAGAAATATAACGTTTTGAACATTCCATACTTCCATTTTAGAAATTATGCAACCCAAAATTCCGCGTAAATTGGTACCAAAAGAATTCATATATGAGTATTGTTAATTTCAAAAGATGAAGGCATTCTAATAGGATAATGATTCTAAGTCCAGTTGTGATTATATATACTACCGGTTAAGTTGCACTAGCCAATTCGTTATAGGTGGCTCTCTTGCCATCGTTTTTTTCTCTTCTTCCTACCCATTTTTAATTAATTAGTTATTTATTAAAATATCTTTTTATAAATTGATATAAATATCTCTATATAAAATTAAATAATTATATATTATTTCTTAATACATCCTTATACGCGCTAGTATAGTAATTAATCGTATGATATTATACCCTAAATCTTAAAAAATCAAGATTTTATACAGTTCAATTTTATAAGCATAGATGAACACATTGTTATTGCCAAATATTTTGATTCTACTAATGATATAGATTGCAATGAGGAAAGATTCGTTAATTTCAATATTATTGAAATTTAGATATTCTTATTTTATGTTTAAAAGAGAATGGAAATTAGGTTTGTCATTAATTGGTACTATTTCTTTTAAATCTTTGCTAGATAGGTTTAGATAGATTTTGTGATCTTAATTTTGTGATAGTTGATGTTTGTTTTTCTTTGTTTTATTAATATTTTTCTTTTTCTTTTTTTTTTCCTTGGTGGGGATCTACTTTTTGTGTTTTGAAGTGGGAAAGTCACTTTTTACTATCCAACTTTCTGATTTATCGTTGGGTTGGATTTTATTTACAGTGTTTGTAGGTAGGTGTTGATCATTTTGACTTATTAGACTAATTTGACAACGATTTCTCTTGCAAAATAGATAATTTGTCTGGTCTTCACATCGGCTTTATTTTCAGTTGAGGCAATTAATCAAACACTTAGTATGTTACTATTTCGTATCCACATAACCACATCTAAACAAATTAAAAGAGCAACACGAGAGAAGGAACAGAAAGTTGCTCCCTTTGAAGCATATATTGATGGGATGAAATTGCAGGCTTCCCATAATTTTTTTTTCCCTCAAGTTATTTCTTAGAGGAAGTCAACATTTATCTCATTGATGCTGCAAATTTGGGTGACAGCTAAAAATAATACTTAGTTAGCGTAAAAACTCTGTAAACTCATGTTGGTTATAAATCAGATAAATGTTGATGATTGCATTAACTAAATCATCAGCTTTCTCATATTTTTGCTGTAGTTATAATTTTTAAAAAGAGCAAAAAAAAAAAAAAAAAAAGATCTAAAAACTAATCTGTTCTAAAATATTAGAAGGGTTGAAAAAGAAATTTTTAGAGAAATATTTAACTAGAGGTATTTTTGTACTTAATAAACATTTATAAGGTTTGTGAAAAGAAATTTTTAAAAATTTCTAAAATATTAAAAAGCTTGTTTAGAGAGGGTGGACAAAGAAAAAAAGTGGTGCAATAGAGCTATCTATTCTTTACTCATCGTCCTAAGAGCACTAAGTAACTTTTCCGCTCAATGACAAAATATACAATGAATAATGACATAGAAATACCTTGATTTTTAACTTTTTTGCGAGAAATATTCTGACTTTTAAAATTCTATAAATTAATATCTTGACTTTTTAATTTTTACAAATTAATACCCTCAATTTTGAAATCTCGCAAATTAATACTCTGTTTTTGAATTCTGCAAACTACTCTTGAAGCCTAATTAATTGATTTTAATAATAAAAGGAAGGTTGCACCCCTCATTTACTCAATAATAACTTATTAAAAACTAATAAAATTAGTTTATTTAACTTTTAATTAAAGAAAAAAAAATTAAAAAGAAATTGGAATCAGAGGTAAAAAGGGTTATTTGCATCTTTTAACTTGGCCATGGTACAAAATTTGTAAATAAAAAAAAAGTCAAAGTATTAATTTGCAAGAATTGTAAATCTCAAGATATTAATTTGCAAATTCAAAAGTTAGAATATTAATTTACATAATTTTAAAAATAAAAGTAATAATTTGTAAAAGTTCAAAAATCAATGTATATTTTGCAGAAAAGTTAAAGTGAATGTATGTTTACGTCATTAACCTAACATACAATACGTATTAATTATGAGTTGGCTGTCTAATTAGGTTCATGAACTCCAGTGAGCAACGAAGAATACAAAATTTCCTTGCAAAACTTCAAATAGAACAACTGTGACGCACATACGCAAAATCTTTATATAAAAAAACAAGCCACCGAGCTCAGCATTATTTATATGGTTTTTGCCATGATTGGCCGCAGAGCTTTCTGCAAAGTACCATTCTAGGTCCCCGAGTTAATATTTTCTTGCAATTAAAGCCTTTATGTTTTGTTAGTTTGTAAGTTTTTATAATTTTTAAATAGTCACGAATTTCAAAATTCCATGAAATTTATAGTTATCTTCTTTAATTTTTAGGAAAATAGTCATTTTTCCGTTAGAAATTAAATTTTTTCTCTTCTTTTTTTTTTGGAAAATAATATGTTAATCTATTATATAAAACTGCCAAAAATAGTTATTTAAGGAATTTTTTAAAATTAATACATTCTCATGTTACGTGCATCCAAATGCAGATTTTAAAGATAAAATTCTAATGCGCAATCAAATACAATTATTATTGTGGAACAAGGAAACTTTTATCTTCAGCTATCTTGAATCTTGAATGACTTTTATATTTTAAAAAAAACCCAAGAGGACTTTTTTCTGATTTACGAGGTTCATTTGAATTTTCAGAATCCTGCAAGTGAAAGAGTGAAAGCGAAAAACCTGTCTATGAGACTCCGATGGCAGTTACAAAGACAGAAAGATGCAACTTGTCTTATTATTCAGCTCAAATCAAATTCTGGGCTTTTCTCCGTTACAAGGAGACGAGATCTCAGAATTATTAGCAGTAGGATGTTACAAAAAAATAATTCTTTTGAAAGGAAAAAAAAAAAAAAATGATTCAAGAAGACGAATGTTAGGAATTACTAGGATGCAGGCAGAACACACTACATGGTATAAAAGAGCACTCTTGAATCCTAAGGATTTAGGTGTACAAACTCATAAGCAAAAGCTTATCATACTTCCATGATACATGATGCATAAAAATCGAACACGCAAGAACCAATATGAAACCAGTCCTTCTGTGCTTCAAACTCTAAACGAACAAGTATTTCTCTACAAGAAAGGCCCTCGAAAGAACAAAATAAAGTTTTGCGAAATAAAGTTTTGCACAAATTTTCTGCATGCAGTATCTATATAACCAACCATGGAATCGATTATGAAAAGAAGTAAACGCCTCATCTTCCTCAAGAAAGGCTGTCCAGCACCCACCTGGAAATTCGTTCCATTTCTCTGTAGTTCGTTCTTCGTTGGCCCTTGAACTTTGGTTGCTTCAGGCAGTATGCACTGGGAAAATGTACTTCCACAGCACACGCAACCAAAATAGCCCAAGTCATAATTGGGCACGTCCTTCTACCTTCTTCCTTGAAGCTGTCAAATTCAAATGAACTTTTGTGAGGTAAACTGAGAGGAAAGAGGCAGTGAAGTAAAATATTACATAAAGTTTCAAATTTTACAAAAGAGGAATGCTATATACATTCTTTTTAGCACTCTCTTTTACATTTTCCAATCTCACAGTCTGACACGTAAATTCCACTATCTAATTTAATATTTTAATAATGTAATAAACTAAGTAAAATCCACATGTCAACCAATGAGATTGAAAGAGTGCAAAAGAGAGTACAGCTAGCATTCTTATTTGACAGAATTTGGAAATCCACAAATCAATAATCTTAACATCTTCAATGCTCAAAATTGACTATTGAAAACATCAGTTGCAGAAATTTTTTGTAGGTCAGCCTATTATAAGAAAGGCATCACAATACTACACCTAATTTAAGATTTTCATCTTGATCTTGACTAGTGCTTGAGCCAATAGTTCCGTAGTTGAGCCATGTGCAGTAATATCTCATCACGACCCTGATTTGTGACACTGCTGGTCATAATCCATGGGGGAGCTGTCTTGAAGAAGCCATGTACCAACTCCTGGAAATCATTCACATTCTCTTCCGGTCTTTTGCCTCCATTCTTCTTCTTCTTCCGTTTGTCGCATTTAGTGAAGATTAATGTCATGGGGATCTGAAACAACATATTTAGACTCAGCAAATCATTTGTCCCAAATGGCAGAGAAAGAACACGGAAGTACAGTCTTATAAGCTCTTTCTCCTCTAGCTCTAAGCCTAATATATAGCTGTGGCCAACAAGCGGAAATCGAACTAATTTTAATGTACGCTGCTTAACACAATGCTTCCAGTAGGTTAAGCAAATTAAAGTTGCAACTTGGCCATGTTTTTTTTTCTCATTGCCAAAGCAGAGAGCTTTTGAAAATACCACAAACATTAAAAAAGGTAAAACAACCACTGACGTGAGTATAAAACAATTCTATATCTTAAGACTTATCCATTTGGACAAAGGAAAGATACAGATTCAGAGTCATCATTTTATGCCATTTCTTTCTTTTTCTAGCAGGTGAATATTACCTGATTCTGGCCCAGCCAACTAGCATATTCAAGGTCAATTCTTTTGGCAGGAATGCTAGCATCAATGAGAAGGAATACCGAAACTAATGTTGACCTATTTAGAAAATAATCTTTAGTAAACTTGGCCCAATCTGTTCGAAGATCCTGTGGTGCGGAAGCATATCTGTTCAATATACACAACATCTCAAGGTCAAGACTTATGACCACTGGTTTTAAAATGTCTACCGCAAATGAAAGAAATAAACAGAATCAGTCTCTTTTTTAACTTTTCAGAAGCCAATACATTTGTTCTCCGCTAAAGTAGATTCTGACAAGGCCATCTTGTAAAATCAAAAGGCTTATAATCCACAAGACACTAGAACCTAGAAATTAGAATCCATATCCGAAGAGGTCTGAAGAAAAAATTCTCCAAAAAATGACTAGCTATATAACAAACCATTATCAGGGTTACGTTTCAGTAGCTAATAACAAACCATTATCAGAGTTATGTTTGAGTTAAAACTTCACTGTTTTATACCAATACGAGGATTACAGAGCAAACAAATACTTTCAGCTTGAAAGTCATACCCATATCCAGGCAAATCCACCAGGTACCAGCTATCATTGATCCGAAAATGGTTGATGCATTGTGTCTTGCCTAAGCGAATAAACAAAAATGGATAATTACACGGTTAACACACTACAATCAGAAAGCCTCTATTGCACAAATTCTAAAACTGAGTAAATTATCTTCATACCAGATAAAGAATTTAAACAGAATGGAACCGCCGGGTTCAACCTTTCAATCCCAACAAAATGAAAAGTAAACGTTGCAGCAAACCAGATAACCAACTAAACGTCTCAGATTCTCAAAGCAATCAGTCATCACAGCTCAAAATACAGAATACTAACTTAATCAAACTAGTAAAAGAAGCAAACCCAACTGAGCTATTCAAGATTACAAACACTAGTTCATTACTGGGTTTCGAAGAATAACTCCAAACTGAGCTATTCAATATATATATACACATATATCATATTCATGAGACTGACCAGGCTTCTTTGACGTTAAAGCGAGGCGCTTTCGGCGCACGAGAGAGTTGAGAAGCGAAGACTTGCCGACATTGGAGCGGCCAACGAGGGCGAACTCGGGTAAGCCATCGGAGGGGCAGTCCTCAGTCCTGACGCTGCTCTTGACGAACTCGGCTTGCGCCACCTGAGCGTCCCTGGCGTACCTGCTCAGCACAATGTTGGAGCCCCTCAAGATTCTCGAGCTCAGGCCCGAACCATCGCCGCCGACCGAGACGTCGGTTTCGGGAGGCACGAAGAGCTTTTCGAGGGATATTTCGACCTGGGTCTCGAAATCTTGAGGGGTTTCGAGTTGGGTCTCTGGAAAATCTGAGATGGAGACGGGTTCGGAGGCCGAGAGGGTTGATTTGGGAGGTGAGAGAAGGGTGGAGGTGGAGGTGAGAAAGGGTTTAAGGGCGGTGAGGAGCTTGGGTTTTGGGATGAGGTTGAGATGGGCGTAGAGTGAAGGTGGTTGAGCGAAGAGGGAAATGGGAGCTTTCGGTAACCGAAGCGAAATCATCTTCTCTCTCTGCTCTCTACACTCTGAGACTCGGAGCAAGCTGAGGAGCGAAAATCTTTGAAGATCTAAACGACATGTCGTTTTGTCATGGCTGGCTGCCTGACTGTCACGCCCCGCCCAAAATATCTCAACTGAGATTTTTTTTTTTCCCCCAAAAAATATCTCTATATTTCCTCTAAGCATAAAATACACGCGTAACACGCCTTTCCCCTGAAAAATTAAAAAACGCCTCATTGTTTTTCTCTTTCTCGGATAATAAACCTACTAAATTATGAAAATTGGCTACAGAACCTAATTATTATTCTAAATTTTTAATATATACGGTATGTGAATAGTTACAGTTAAATCATTATTAATAAATTTAATTATTAAATGATGATAAATTATAGAAGAAATTTGATTTTTTATAGTATTTTTTCAAAAAAATTGAAAAATTCCGAATTTGAAATTGTTCTGAAAAATTTCGAATTTAATTTTAAAAATACTACTTTTAAAAGTATTTAGAAAATATTTTTTTTTAGTGATTGATGAGATACTTAAGGTAATTAGTCGAGTTACCTTAGGTAACTTGAACGGTTACTTCAAGTAACAGAATTGGTTACTCTAAGTAACCTAACTGGTTACTTCGAGCAGCATTGAAAAATAACCATATTTAAAGAAAAAATGATATTTTTCTAAATATTTTTTAAAAATATTATTTTTCTAATAATACTTTTAAAAAGTAATATTTTTTTAAACCAATCCGGAATTTTTCGAAAAAATCAGTGCATCCGGAATTATTCAATTTTAAGTACCTTGGATCCGGAATTTTGTAAATAACCCTAAATTATATGACACATAATTTGCTAAACTTTTTAGATCTTAGCATTAATCTTTTGTTATTATTATTTTTTTGAGGAAAAGACCATAAAACTAGTTTTTATTTACGGTGAGAAGGAAAAAACTTATCCACCAAACAATCCATGTCGTTGTTGACTAAACTATGTCGTTTCGCAGACTCCACCGTATAATGATCATGTGCTTGCACATTATTACAGCCAATCACATGTAGCCACGTCCGGACGATCTCGGAGTGAGACGTCTCAACAGAGGGGTAAGTTAGTCATTCCAATCAACTCTGATTATCGGGTTAACAGAAGAAGACCAACTCGGACTCTTCTCTGTTAGACGCTCGCCCTCGAGCTCGACTAGATCTCCGATCTCATCGTTACGGTGTCGTCTCAAGAGATTCCGTACACAGTCGGAATTCTGATCGGCCATGGCTCCTCCGGCTCAATCGCAGCGATCTCCGTCTCCGTCTCAACCTTCGGGGTAAGAGAAAATCGATCTCTCAAACCCTAAGAAACTGACTGTTCTACTGTTACAAAGTCTTTTAGTATTTCGTTTTCTTGCGTTTTTTCTCGGATCCCAAACAGTAGGCAACCTTCATGCGTTGATTATCTAAATGCGAATTATCATTTTCCATACCATTCAGTTTTAGTGAAGTGATGATTAAGATTCGTTTGAATTTGATATATTTTGCGTATTTTCTCTTTCTACTTTCTCGGCATCCAAACACAACTTAATGGATACTCATTGATGATTCTTTGTATTACTTGCTGCTTTGATGTACCATGTACTACATTTTTGAAGAATTTCGGTTTGAACTGATTGTAGCGGTTGTTTCCTGCATTTGATCGTAATCAGTGGATATTAACTCAAAATTTACTTCTCAATTAGGAAAAGCGAAGTGTCCGATCTCAAATTACAGCTCCGGCAGCTAGCTGGAAGCCGAGCACCGGGAGTTGATGATTCGAAGCGAGAACTTTTCAAGAAGGTCATATCTTACATGACAATTGGTATTGATGTCTCATCTCTTTTTGGAGAAATTGTGATGTGTTCGGCTGCATCAGATATTGTTTTAAAGAAAATGTGTTATCTCTATGTTGGCAACTATGCGAAGGTCAATCCTGATCTCGCACTTTTGACAATCAATTTTCTTCAAAGAGATTGCAAGGACGAAGACCCGATGATTCGTGGGCTTGCGTTGAGGAGTTTGTGTTCACTGCGAGTGGCGAATCTGGTGGAGTATTTGGTCGGGCCCTTAGGATCGGGTTTGAAGGATAGTAATAGTTATGTAAGGATTGTTGCAGTCATGGGGGTGCTGAAATTGTATCATATCTCAGCTTCAACATGTATTGATGCAGATTTTCCAGCGGTTCTTAAGCATTTGCTGCTTAATGATCCAGATACCCAGGTGTGAGGCTATCCCGGTTGTTAATTTCATTTACCTTGCTAACCCCTTTACTGAGAAGAATGGGTGCTCTATTTTATAGGATTAATTGGTGGAAAAGAAAGAAAATAGATTTTCAATGCTACACTAGAATTTTTTCCTATCTTTTGGGTGGTAAAAAGTGACAACCTGAATTGATGCTGATGATTCATAATATGTATTGCTAAGTTGATTTTCTTTTTCATTTTTCAAGGTTTCTGAGTTAAAAAGTTTTGGTACTTTATCTATGGCTTAGATAATTGGTTGTGAGTTTACATCAAACTTAGTTCTGTAATCTTATTAAAGCATATTCTTGCAAGACAATAGGATATCGATAAAATACTGGAGAATGCAAGCAGAAATACGCTGCTTGTGTGTAATTTTTTTTTCCTCAAGTATTTTTCACCTTCATGTATTTTCTGTTAATAACGTATCAAGCAAAATTCTGAAAATCTTCAACTGGTCTCTTTTTTCTTCTACTAGACCAGGGAATTTTTTTCCTTTCTGAAAAGCATTATTATTTCTCTTCACGTATAGTTAGGACCATGTAACAAAACATTTCAAGGTCAAAAGAAAGTTCAATGTTGTAGTTATATTTTTTCGTTTATTATGCTATTATCAGTCTATTTTCTACATTTTTTTTCCCTTAGCAATATTTTATATTTTGCATTGAAACTGGTTTCTTTTATCTACTGCTGACCAGATGACTTAGAAAAAAGGTTACTCTGTCAATCTAATTGTCTTTCATATTTGCATCATCAGGTAGTCGCAAATTGTCTGTCTGCCCTACAAGAGATTTGGAGCTTAGAGGCGACCACCTCCGAGGAAGCATCCAGAGAGAGGGAAACTTTGCTTAGCAAGCCAATTGTTTACTACCTTTTGAATCGGTATCATATTTCTTTATTATACAGATATAATTCTAGCTATGCTTAGCTATATTGTTGTTCTTATGGTAGTCTTTAAGCTCATTATGAAATTTCTGTTATGTTGAGTTGTGGAAGAGTATTTGGACAAGGTGCTTTGTGTTTATTAGGCTGTCACATTTGGATAAACTCATCATATCACTTCACTATTAGGGAGCCATCATGATTCATGGCATGCATTTGTTTGCAGGTAAATAAGTTGACAGGCATATTTAAGGGATTTATTTTATTTTGTCTGACAAGGAAAAATAAGGAATGAAACTTGGTGTGGGTGCAATTTCTTGATGCTTCCGTTAAATTTGAAATCCCAAATGGTGAAAAGTGTGCATGCTACATTAGCAGCCAATGTTTACTATGTTACTGAGTTGAATCTAACCTGTCACTAAGTTTTGAATTGCATTATGGATCTGATCCTGGTAATCACATTCTAAATGTCTCAAACTTACTTTACTATTTGCATCACATACAGAATCAAGGAATTTAGCGAATGGGCACAATGTCTTGTACTCGATCTGGTTGCTAAATACGTACCTTCGGATAGCAATGACATATTTGACATCATGAATCTTCTTGAAGATAGACTTCAGCATGCGAATGGTGCTGTTGTCTTGGCAAGTACCAAAGTATTTCTACAATTGACTTTGTCCATGACTGATGTTCATCAACAGGTACCTATATAAAATTTTTCTCTTTTTCATATCTTTGATTTTAGAAAGTAATAATTTATGTCCTAGCTTTGTTTTACTACTGAAACCCCCTGAATAGGCCTAACCATGGATATTCTATGGTGAATGCAAAAACAACAACTAAGCTGGATTTTTCTTATTTTCATTAGATGTGAAAAGCCCTTGTTGAATAACTAGCTGAGAAAAACATTTATGGGTGTGGACATGATTTCAGGGGAAGATATTTTACCATGTGCCTTCATGGTTGGTTTGATGTTACCCTAGTTGAAGTGTTATTTTGGTGATTTGCCTGAGTCTTGCGTTACCCAGATTAATTTAATGAAAATAACAGGTGTTTTAATGAAAATATCTATTGGTTAGGTATATGAACGCATTAAAGCCCCTCTCCTAACTCTAGTGAGTTCAGGAAGTCCAGAGCAATCTTATGCAGTTCTGAGCCACCTGCATCTCTTGGTGATACGTGCGCCATATATATTTTCCTCAGACTACAAACACTTCTATTGCCAGTACAATGAGCCATCTTATGTCAAAAAGTTGAAGCTTGAAATGCTGACTGCAGTAGCAAATGAGAGTAACACTTATGAAATTGGTAAGCAAACACCATCGGGATGACATGTAGAATTTGCGTCGTATTATGTTTGTTAACGGATTCTCTTGTTACAGACTCATAGGTGCTGTTATTCTTTTTTACTTTTTGACACACGCTAATCCATGACCTTCTTGAGTCCATTACAGTGACGGAATTATGTGAATATGCTGCAAATGTTGACATTCCCATTGCAAGAGAGTCAATTCGTGCAGTTGGGAAAATAGCTCTGCAGCAGTATGATGTGAACGCAATTGTTGATCGGCTTCTTCAGTTTCTGGAGATGGAAAAGGACTATGTGACTGCTGAAGCTTTGGTAAATGCCATGACTGTTAGATACTGGATTTAAAACTACAGTCTGCTATTTTGTGAAACATTTGCTCAATGTTACTGAACTTAAATTGGTACCTTTTAAAGGAAAAAAGAAAGGAAGAAGGAAAGAGAATTACAAATATCATGATTGTTTTCCCATACAATAGGTAGCCAGATTGTAATCAGTTTGGAGTTTCTCTATGCAGGTCCTCGTAAAAGATTTGCTTAGGAAATATCCACAATGGAGTCATGATTGTATTGCAGTTGTTGGAAACATCAGCTGCAAAAATATTCAAGAACCCAAGGCCAAGGCAGCTCTTATATGGATGTTGGGAGAATATTCTCAGGACATGCACGATGCACCTTATATTTTAGAGGGTTTAATTGAAAATTGGGATGATGAGCATTCTGCTGAGGTATTTAAGCTGCTTCTGGCCTCTTTTAGCTTTGTGATTATGTTCGACTTGGAATACATTTTACTCATTTACCTTTTTGTTTGTTTAACCATTGTTCCTTGATTCATAGCTATACTATACAGTTTACTCATTCAATGTACTTAGTTCGTGTATGATTGTTTCATTGTAATTGCACAGGTTCGCTTACATCTTCTAACAGCTGTAATGAAGTGCTTTTTCAAGAGGCCACCCGAGACTCAGAAAGCCTTGGGAGCTGCATTGGCTGCAGGGCTTGCTGATTTTCACCAGGTACATGTTGATCTATATGACGTTTTCTCCATATTATGTTATTGACTTCCAGTTATTATTATTCATGTTTTTTGGGATTATTTGTCTGGGGTTATGTTCAATGAAAGTTTTAATTGTTTGCAGGATGTTCATGATAGGGCTTTATTCTACTACAGGCTTTTACAGTACAATGTAACAGTAGCAGAACGTGTGGTGAACCCTCCGAAGCAAGCTGTTTCTGTCTTTGCTGATACTCAGAGCAGTGAAATAAAAGATCGCATATTTGATGAATTTAACAGTTTGTCTGTTGTTTACCAGAAGGTAAGTGCAATTTTCTTCACTTAAATTATTTAGGATCTTAAATATTTATAAATTTGGTGCGTACAGGATAGTTGACCCTTTTCAGTTATTTTGGTAACAGAGGTGTTCTAATAAGGTGTAGTAGTGTCATCATCTTGTTTCTGATTGTGTTTACCACATGCAGATTAGTCTGTATGTCTTGTCTATGAAGAAATAACCATGCATCCTTTTCTTAACCGGCTTCTACGAGTGAAAATTGTTCTGTTGTTTTTAGCTACTGAATTTTTTGGAGGTTGCAGTAGAGACCTTGGGATCTTCAGGTTGAAGTACTGATGAATACTTTTTTGTACTGGTGACTTTCTCAATGAAGTAATGAACTAGCTCTGTATCCAACAAAGCTGTTTCTTCCCATAATTCACTATAGCCCGGTGTCCGAATCTAATAAGTTATTTTTCTTATATACTTAGATACAGTTTGTTGGAGTAAATAATTACAAGGAAGCCTAGGTTCTAAAGTCTATCCAACTTGTCATTTACGTGATTGTTGTGTCAGGCTGATTTATTCTTCTATCGGGTGTATGGTTGATACAAATTAGGAATTTGTTTCTACTCATGAACAGTCTAAGACACCTCAACGTCTGTTGTATTCACACTTAAGATACATACACATATCACATGGTTTTTGGGCTGGTTTAGAATATATCAAGAAACTTGTTCGAAATGGGATAAAAATGGAATGATGTATTTGGATATTTGCAGCCCTCTTATATGTTCACCGACAAGGAACACCGAGGTCTATTTGAGTTTTCAGATGAGCTAGCAAATTTATCTATTGGGGCAGAACTTGCAGATACTGGTGTTCCAGGGCACAGTGTTGAGGCAAATGACAAAGACCTCCTCCTTAGTAACTCTAACTCAGAGAAGGAAGAAACTCGAGGTCCCAGTAATTATGATGCATATAGTGCTCCGTCATATGATAGTTCATTGGTGTCCATTGCTGCTTCACAAACACAGTCAGACTTGATAAGTTCAAGCACCACTGTGCCAGGGAATGCACCACATTCCAGCTTTGATATTGATGATCTACTTGGTCTAGCTGTATCAGTAACACCTTCACCTGCACCAGCACCTTCACCACCTCTGAAGCTCAACCCGAAAGCTGTTCTAGATGCAAACGCTTTTCAGCAAAAATGGCGCCAACTGCCTATATCTTTGACACAGGTATACACGCTTGTTCTTGTGTTGTTTCTACTGATCGAAGAACTTTTCTTTATTGCCTTTTCTGTTGAACGTTGCGAAGTAAATATTTCTGCTTTCCTTTTCCTTTTGCATTTGCATTTTCTGAACCACTGAGTCTCCACTTGGGAAACTCCTTGGTTCTTAGTCGATTGATTGTCTCTTTGATGACCATGTCCTTTTGGTTTAATACGAACAAGAAGATATATCATATGCCACATTAATGTCTGCGTTATATGTTGTTGATAAGTCACGTAATATTATCTGGAGCAGGAGTATTCCTTAAGCCCTCAGGGAGTCGGAGCTTTGACAACCCCTCAAACACTCCTTCGGCACATGCAAAGCCATTCCATCCACTGTATTGCCTCCGGCGGCCAATCCCCTAACTTCAAGTTCTTCTTCTTCGCACAGAAGGCAGAAGAATCATCTAACTTTCTTGTCGAGTGTATAATCAGCACATCATCTTCCAAAGCTCAACTTAAGATCAAAGCCGATGACCAAAGTGCATCTCAGGAATTTTCGTCCTTCTTCCAATCAGCTCTGTCCAAATTTGGTTTGCCATGATCATATTCAAAATGATCTCTTACAAACTCAGAGATAAGTATCCTTCGGAGTTTTTTGATAAATTAATTCCCTTTCTCTACAGCTGATGTGGAAAATCAAGATTCCCTTTCTCTACAGCTGATGTGGAAAATCAAGATAAGCAAGATGCCTAAACCATAGACACATCTTTTTTTTTTTTTTTTTTTAATAGCTGTAGATCTGTGTACAATAAGGTATGTAGATGAGGGTTCCATTTTTTTCTTTCACATTTTGAAGTTGTGTAATATCAACTAATATGCATCTGTCTCAACGTCAGCACTTGATGATTCATGTTGAATCGTGAGTTCAACCATTTAAATTGTAGACAAATCCCCACTTTTGCTATAGTTTCCACAAAACGGCATGGTCTGCCGGATGAGTCGAGTTTTCCTGTGCTAGTAACTTCTTTAAATTGAATCCTTTGTTATTGGAAAGTTGATTGGTTTTGGTGGTGTGTTGTTTGTGTATTTTGGCCCAAGTTGTTTACTAATTAAAGCAATTTTGTAAACATTAACTTTGAAGAATTAATTTGGCAAATTTTAATTACGCAATACGAAGTCTTAATTCTCCAAGGGGACGTGGTATTAAGTTATCTAAAGAAGAATCCACGGTACTCTTCAAATGTCAATGAAAGAGGGACAAAAAACCTTCACACAAAGGCCCTTGAAAGATCCATCCAAGATTGCAGGTATATTAATTTTTCTATTTATTATTCGAAATAAATAAATTTAAAAACTGATTGTCGTTGTTGTTGTAACAGTGAGATGAGTTCTGCTGTTGTTGCAACAGTTAATTGTATTGTTGCTGTTGCAACATTAAAGTATTAAACGTGTGCTATTGGCAAAACAATTACAATAATAAAATTAAAAGAAAATAAATGACATTAGAGATTTTTACATGATTCGGCTTACATCGGCATGTTCAAGATCAGAAGTTCCTCAAGGAGAACGTCAAAGAAAACAAACATACATGGATGCATAAGTTCTTCAAGCAGAATGTTAAAGGGAACAAACACGTGTAGATATAGATGTTTGTGTGGGAATGTCAACACATAGCAAGAAGATATATCATTCTTACTTATTATGATAATATATATTTTTACTTGTTACTTGTTACTATAACGTAGATTTCAATTTTTATTTTACAGAACCGACCTTGCAAACTTTCAGTGGGATCTCGTGATAATATTGTTGCTATAAGACATGTACAAGACTTAGTAGATGAAACACTCCTTCATGGGAAAGAGATTGGGGAGAGTAACTATCACATATTGATAGAAATAGTACTTAACCACAATACTTCTCTTCCAATTCCAAATCCAAATGACCCTGACACGTCAAATATTGGTCTAGCACTTAGATCACATGTTATATGGTCCAAATTTCTTGTCATTTTTGACAATGATCCAGTAAGTACTTACCTATTTTTGGATACATATATTTTGTATATCAATATTTCTTTGAGATTCTTAGTAATTATATTTTATTTATAGGTTGCTGATGAAACAAATAAGAGACAACAATAGCAAATATTTGCTTCCCAACCACAACCTCCTCTAACACAACAGAAAACACATCCACCGCCCAGAAATAAAGAATCATCTCTTATACAAACACAACGATGAGCTAATCAACTAGTTTCAATCAGACTACTTCACCAGTGAGGTGGAATGTGATTCTCTTAGATCTGTCCAGGTTATATATTCTCGTCATCCTTTTGCTTCCTATGCAGATATCATTTCAGATGTTTTAGTGAAAGACTGGATTTTGTGGAATATTCTTTAGGAAGGATGTTAAAACAAGGATTGTCGTTTAGAAGGTCGGATGATGTTGAAAAGGTAATCTGTTCCCACTTTAGGCAAGCAGCTTATGATAGGCTGGATTTGTTTTTGGAACGTATAAAGGGTTGTTATGAGTTCAGAAGATCGACTTAGGATTTATTGATTTCTGGCTATCGAAGAGCTAGGCTTCGAGACAAGGTCGTATTGGTCATGAATGACATGAAACTAGCTGGACTTTTACAGCATCCTTGATCCTTTTGGTGCGTAAAGCAAATCACTCTCGATGTGTATGTGCTTCAATTTTCATGGTTTGACTCTAAATCAAGCAAATCCGCCTATCCTAGCCTACTTATGCCAGCGAGAAGTGTTCATGAGAATGGTACTAATACATTGTTATTTCACAGCAAACAACTGGATTATTCCTTGGTCAGACTCAAGCTAGCAACGTTCTTCTGAAGAAAATTCTTGAAACTAGGCAGCAAGTAAGTTCGCTTTCCTTATAGTATGGTGAAAGAACAAGTTTTGATAGAGAAGGTTTAGAAGTTAAAAGGGAGAGAAAATTCCTGATCAAGAGAATTATACTAAGCTTGTTCAGTTTATCTCACAGTTTAACATGAAGAAAAACACCCTTGTTACCGGATGAACCAAAAGGCTCACCCTTCATTTTCCCCAGTTGCCATTTTGGTAATTTTCTTGAGAGGACACAGATAGATTGAGAAAAGATTCTGTTGTATTGGTCAACTTCTTGTGAAAGTCCAACTTCGAAAGAGTGGAAAACCCAGGATACGACTTTGGGTAACAAAAGTGTCATGGAAATTTTTGTTTTTTAACATATCCAGTTGTCTACCATAGATTTGTTCTGACTTGGGAAAGTGCTGTAATTCATTACATTGATGGGGGGCAGTAATTCAGCAGCATCATTGTTATCACCTGCTACGTTATTTTTAATTATTTTTTCCCGCAATTACTATTAAAATGATGATCCTCCCAAGAGAGTAGTGCCAACCACAAGAATCAATCATCCACGTATCCACTACGTGATTCACTTGAGCTTGATCTGAAATTGGAATGGGCGAGTGATGTGGTTGACGCCCATTAGCACTGTCTCTGGTGCGGAAGTGGTGTTCTTGCCTCATGGTCCTTGTAATCAGGTGGGTTTGTTTTAGCAACGTGTGTATTTATTATAGACATTATTTCTACGTGTATGACAAGTTTCTTCTTCGCTAAGTAAGCTAAAGTCTTTGAGTGGATTGACTCAATAACACTGTATGTTCGGAGAGTGTCAACAGTCTTGTACAAGTCAATATTTATAGAAATATAGATTGATTCTGATTCTCTGAACCCCAGCTTTTATTGGGTTGCTCTTCAACCCTTATAATACTTGATCCAACTACGACTATATAAGAAGGGTTATAGACTTATAGTAATAGCTTCACCCGGAGGTAGAGGACTTGTAATGAGAGCTGTTTTCCTTCTTAACCAGCTCATTGGTACAGATAAACACTCGAACATTAATTAATGAAGAAATTAGATAAAACTGAGGCTAGTGAAGTCCAAGTGGGCCGGTGTGAGTGTGAGGCACTGACAAAGTGACAAATGACCTGGAATTCCAATTTCAACGACAGGGCCGAGTGGGTAAAAGAAGGGAACGAAACCCCATTTGTAAGTACTCTAAATTGGGACCCCTTCCTCATTTCCTTTCCCATCCCGTGACTCTAGAATTCACAGCTTTAAGTCCGGAAAACAAAAAATAATGCAAAGCAAAACCAAAGAATGGGACGAACGAACAAGGAATCTACTATACATATGTACATCAGTGAATATATAGAAATAGTTAAATTTTAATCGAATTCGGTTAAAATTACATCTTATTTATTCATTATAGCACTTCTAGTAATTGTCACTTTCTCAGTCTGGTCCAAACAAAAAGTAAGACAACTAAGTTTCATTGCTGCTAGATGCTAGTGCTAGGTGACAGCTCTAATATGCTAGATAGATGTCATTTACTCATTTATAGGGTGATTAGGCATTTTTCAATAGAAATATTGTAATATAATGCTAATTACTATTGTAATCTCACTCAGTTTCGTTGTCCTCGGATTTTGAAATGAATAATAGTAACCTAATCACAACTAGTAAGTCTGACTTAAAGTCTACACTGACCTTTGACGTGGGTTAGTTGAGGCTTGAACAAGAGTACAAGGCCCAAAAAAATTAAAAATGAATTAAAAAATAATAAAAAAAAAAAAAATTCATGGGCATGCATGGTACTCTTCTTTACGCGGGCCACTCCACTCAAGATCCAACGCACACGCCTAAGATTTCTTTGCTTAAGTCACCAACTACGGCAGATATCTGAAACCCAATTTTACTCCAACAACAAAATGTCTTCTCCGTCGCCGGAGCCTCTGTCTCCGGCCATATCTCCGGCGACTCCACAGCCGTTTCCACCCTCTTCTTCGCCGCCGCCGTCGCCACTGATTATAGCGCCATTCCCTTCTCCATTACGGCCGTCTCCGCCAACTCCAACTAGTATTACGCCATTGCTCCCTCCGGCGATTTCTCCGGCCGCTGATAACCCTCAACCTCCCGCTATATCGCCACCGGCGCCGGCCATTCCACTACCTCCTCCTCCGTCATTATCTCCGCCGCCTCCGGCGGCGACTGAGAATGCTTCAGCTTCACCACCGCCTCCGGCACGGCCAGCTCCGCTGCCTCCGCCAGTCCTCACTTCACCGCCACCTACTCCTAAACTTGTCCCCGGATCTCCTCCACCGACTAGAAAAACCCCATTAAAGCCCGAGCTTCCTTCTTCGCCACCTCCGGAACGTTCACCGTCGCCGGCTACACCGCCGTCTCCGGCGACGGAAAAGCCTAATCCTCTGCCCCCAGCAACGGTAGAGCCTCAAACGCCATCAACTTCTCCGCCACTGCCTTTAACGGCGCCGGGCAAATCCCCGGTGCCGGTTGATTCTGCGCCGTCACCGGAAGCTAACTCCTTTCTCAAGTCGCCCACAAGATTGGCTTCTCCACCGGCTCCGCCTCTGACATTGCCGTCGCCGTCGTCATCATCGAAGGGAAGTTTTCCGGCGGCGGTGGAAATACAGAAACCGCGACCGAACACGTCGCCGGGGTTTATAGTGGGATTCATCGGAGCTGGGTTGGTTGTGCTGGCTGTTCTGGTTATTGTCCTTGCATGCATTTGTTACAGATCAAGCCGGAGAAGAAAGGGCCAGGCTCATGGGCTTCCGGTGAATCACCACAAAGTAACCAGCTTGGGCCCAAAAGGTGAGACTCATTGGCCCAATCTCACTTTTTTTTTTTTTTTTTCGGAGGGAAAGGAGGGGGATGCATGTAAATTTCATGGTTTATATTCTTAATTTTCTAGTTGTAATCAATTTTGTAAAGTGTTCGATCCATGTATCCTTAGGCAGAATCCCACAACACCCCACTTTTCAATGCATTCTTATTTCCTTTCCTAGGACATTTTGTTTATAAGGGGAAAAAAAACACAAAAATTACAACTAGAGATGTTAGTCTTTCATGTAATTTAGTTTAGTTAAATTCGCTTTAAGAGTAAGTGATAAGCTTATTTTGTCGGAAGAATCTCCACTACTAATCGAGTCACTCGGTTGTTGTAAAAGATATTGGGTTTTTTTAAAAAAAAAAAAAAAATTGTAATAACAGATTTGTTTCTTCTCCTAAACCCAAAAAAAAAATGTAAAGAAAGTCTCAAGTTCTCAATTAAAATTTTTTATTCTGATTTGTATCATAAGTATTTATAATTTAGGTAATAAACACATGCAATTTGCTAATACAATATATAATGCTTTCGTTTGATCGTTTCACATTTAAATTATATCTATCCAAATTTCCCGCCCAAGCAGGGTCAAGTTTTCTCACACAGCTCCCAAATCCATCCCTCCAATCAGCTCCGGTCAAAAGCACTGCCCTTAATTCTACTCCAATCAATTCCGAGCATGAGCTTCCTGAAACACATCAATCAACTTCACCACCTCCCCCGACCTTAACAAACGGCATGGTGTTCACCTATGATCGATTAGAGGAGGCCACCGGTGAGTTCTCGGATTCAAACCTCATCGGAGAAGGCGGTTTTGGATTCGTCTACAAGGGAATTCTCCCTGGCGGGAAGGAAGTTGCGGTTAAAAGACTGAAGATGGGAAGAGGGCAGGGAGAGCGGGAGTTTCAAGCAGAGGTAGATATCATTAGTAGAGTTCACCACAAGCATTTGGTTTCATTGCTTGGCTACTGCATTAGAGGGATTGAGAGATTGCTTGTTTATGAATTTGTTCCCAACAACACCTTGGAATTTCACTTACATGGTAAGCTAGCCTTGGATTCATTAATTATTTCCAAGTATCTTGTCAATTTTTGCAGTTTTTGGTGATTCATTTAGCCCAAAAAAATACATTATTTAAACTATAAGATTATCTCCTTGTGTTTTAACTAAATTGCATTTTTTTCACTTTGTGTTTTTAATGTTTTTTATAGCAAAAGAGTTCATTATTTGTTATGAACCCCTCTTCTTTCCAATGTGCTATTTCTTTAATTATAATGTCTGGAATTCACAAATGTGCTTATCTCATTGAGTTTAAAAGAGTCATAACTAATTCGCCTTATTAATTTTGTAATAGTTTTTATCTCTTTTCTTTATTTTTGAATGTGAAATGAAAGGTGGAGATCTCAAAAAATTACGTTCTTTTACTTTTCCGAAAAACACAAAATTCTTATTCAGCCAAGCAAGACATATATTTTTAAGGATTCTTTTGATGTTTGCCAAATCCCAAATTATGTAAAATGTCTCAATATGCCCTTACATTATTAGAAGTTTCAATTTTTTCTTTGAATCACTAAAATTGTCATTCTGTTAGGCAAATAGACGTAAAATAACACATTTTATTTTACTAATTTCGGCACTAAGATATTCATCTGTATTTTCAACAAATACTCAAAAGTACAATGCTTACTATTCTCTATTTTTTTGCCTAACAGAATAACAATTTTAGTGATTTAGGAAATAAGGTGAAATTTTTAATTGTTCAAAAGTATTACTGAGACATTAATTCTATATAATCAGGAGGTAAACTTAAAATAAATCCTAGTTTTAATAGTACTGTACCATTTACTGCTAGCTTATGTGATGATTGCAATTGAAGTGCCAAGAATGTTGCTTCTAGTCTTTAGAGTCCTATTCTGGTCTAAACCAAAAAAGTACTATTTTCTTCATATTTTTTACTGCTATTTAATTTTGCATTTTTTTTTTTTTGGGGTATAAAGTTACTTTCAGTTAGATCATTAGTCATATTGAAGTGCATTTGATTGTTATTGGAGACTTCTTACTTTTTAATTTTTATTGTTTTTGCTAGTTTACTAAAGAAACCGAATTGATGTTTAATGTTGCTAGCTCCTAATGCGTGTTATTTTTTTTTTTTATGGGTTTGCTTGCTATAGTTTTAATTAGTAAGTTCTGAATCAAATTATTAGGAAAAGAGCAACACGTTATGGAATGGACAACCAGATTGAAAATTGCTATAGGGTCTGCGAAAGGACTCGCATATCTCCATGAAGATTGTAAGTTGGTAACTCTCTCCAAGGAAATTTTAAATGAGGGGTCATTTCCTCTTTGCATATGCTCTTGAGAATATTAGTTTTAAATATTTAAAAACTGAAATAATTTTATTCCTAACTTGCAGGCAACCCAAAAATTATTCATCGTGATATAAAAGCATCAAACATTCTTCTTGATTTTAGGTTCGACGCAAAGGTACTTGTTATATGGTAACATCATTTTTCTTGGCAGAGTTGGATTCTATAATAAAAATGAAGATATGTTGTTTTCTAGACAAAGAAATTAATTAAGCACAATTATAGTAAGCAAACAAATAGTGGCAAACGTTGTTACATAGAGAGAGCGCATTGGAAGAAAAGAGCTTACTAATTGGTGAGCGACTCAATAAATTCTTTTTTCTTTTGGAAATTTGCTTGGGTTGAAAATAGGACTTTGAGGTGTGTTTGGTATGCAGGATTGAGATTGGAATATAGAAACAGATTGGATTATAATGGATTGGATTAAATAAACTTAATGATATTGCATGTTTGGTGTAGTATTAAATTAGATTGGATTAGGATTATTATTATAATATAGGACTCACTTTTCATTGGAACGTGCAATAAAAATTTATTTTAGATTAGTTTAAATCATAAAAAATGTAAAAAGTATTCATAATGAGGAACCTATTAGTTTTGGAATTTAGAATAGACATGGATCCCATTATTTTCGAGTGTGGGATTAATAATCTCACACTTTTGAATGGGATTAATAATCCCACTTACATGGGATTATTTTGAGGTTGTGAAGTATTTATCTCAATCTCAAATTAGCATCAAACATAGGTATGCGATAAATAATCTCAATCCGAATCCTAGTCCCATGTACCAAATAACAATAATTATGCATTATAGCAGACTAACAGCACTATCAGTACACATAAAATTCAGATATGTATTACAATTACTCAAGTAGATTTATAATTAAGCGAACTTAGGTAAATTAGACCATTTTGAAAGTATTTTAGTTAAATGCTTACTTTTTAAATTTCTTTACAAAGTACTTTATTCAATAGTAAGTGTAATCAAGTTATTACTTAAAAAGAAAAAAAAGTTAAAAAATATTGGCCTTTCACTAAAGTTCTATTCCAGAAATGCTATTTTATCATGGGACTTTTTATTGAATCAGTTATACTGGAAGCTCAAGGCTGGTTGAGATTATCGTTGTGGAATGCATTTAGAAATTAGATTCTAAAATCGACTAAAAATAAAAAAATAAAAAAAAAGATAATTAGAAACTCTTCCTTTGACCTCCATCTTGTGTATAACTATATTTTTAGAACAGAATTTGTGAAACATGACAATGGTTACTTCTCAAAATCTCATTTATTTTTATTATGCAAATTTCTTAAATGGCTTGATTGATGACAAGTTTTATATTTAAAATTGAAACATTATTTTGACAACTTTTTTTTTTGTCTATTTTGAACAAAAAATTTTTTAGTACTTTCATTTCTCTCAACTTATGTATATTTTTTAAAGCTATTATATATTTCAAATTTTTTTGAGTTGTTTGAATTAACTTTTCATTTGTCTATTTGGAAATAGTTTTTGTTTAAAGCTTTTTTTTTCTCAATACAAGTTGCTTTGAAGAAATTGAAACCTCATCGCGCAAGCAGTTTTTAAGAAAGCAAGGTTGAATTTTTAAAAATAAAAATTACAAATGATATACTTGTAATTGTCTGTTTAGCATAATTAATTTTTTTTAAAGGGAACTTTAACATAATTATTAATATATAATACGGTTCATTAAAATATATATTTTTTATCGTCCAACGAGACATAATATGAGGCCCATGGATGAGATTGCATATCTCTAAGTTTCTACCACTTCCAAAACACAGCATTTCATCACTTAAATTTAATGCCCAAAATTAACTAATTAAGGGGGTAAAATTGAAATTTTATTTTACAAATAATAAAATGTAATTTCCAAGAATGAAAAGTTGAATTTCTGAAAATGAAAAACGACGGGATGTATTTGTGTAACAACCCTTATGTAAAATCCTACATGTTAATGTCAGAATTGGGATGTTTGCACACTCAGGTTTCCGACTTTGGACTGGCCAAATCTTTCTCGGATACCAATACTCATATTACTCACATTTCCACTCGAGTAGTAGGAACATTTGGGTATGACTTTTTGTTCTACTTTTTTTTTTTTGGGTTTTTTTTTCCCCCCAAAATACTCCTATTAATGATCAAATGTATACAGGTATCTAGCTCCGGAATATGCTTCTAGTGGTAAATTAACAGAGAAATCAGATGTATATTCTTATGGGGTCATGCTTTTGGAGCTCATAACGGGACTCCCACCTATCAATTCAACTGACCCCATGAGGAATCAAGGCCTTGTTGAGTGGGTGAGTTCAATACACATCGCTTAATTAATTATTTGCTTTTTTATTTTTTATGTATTCACTAGGAGGATAATTAATACTTTGTAATGACCATCACACGCCCTAACAAAGCAAATGACACTAAATTTGCAGCTAAGTACATAGGGTTCACAAATTCTTCTACGGCATCGATCATCCATGGTTCAAAAATAGAAAAAGGCATCATTTTCCTGAGAGTGCGCTTTTAGTCTGTTCCGTTCGGTCT
The DNA here is from genome assembly GCA_002914845.1 of Trema orientale. Lineage (NCBI taxonomy): Eukaryota > Viridiplantae > Streptophyta > Magnoliopsida > Rosales > Cannabaceae > Trema > Trema orientale. The sequence goes on from JXTC01000001.1 coordinate 2,186,579, forward strand.
TATGCAAATCTTGACCTGAATTTATAATTAAGTTAGTGGGGTTGATAAGGAAATGCTAAAAAGAACGTAGAGGTACGAATCTCGTATGTAAATTTTGTGGTAGATCCCACACTCCTGTTAAAATATAAGAACCAGTTCTATTAAAATACAGAAGTGCTAACAACACTATTTTTCTTACTCTTTTTCTACACTTTCTTATTTCATTACTTGACATGATGTGTTATATTATTACAATGTGATATACTTAGTAGAATCCATATGCAAAACAGTTACATAAAAGAGTCGGAAAAAGAGCATTGCTAGCACTCTCATTAGAGTAGGCTGGTTTGCACCACATATATCCTGTAACGTTGCTCACGTCGATAACACTAACATGTTGAAAATTTAACTCCGTTGTGGTCGAAACAAATTCAGGTTCTTCTTCAAAAATAAACAAAAGTGTTTGTTTGAACAGGCTAGGCCTTTGCTCGCACAAGCTCTGGAACAAGGCTATTTTGAAACTCTTGTTGATCCACGCATGCAGAGTAAATACGACACAGTTGAGATGACCAGAATGGTTTCTTGTGCCGCAGCTTGTGTGCGCCATTCCGCTTGGCTTAGACCGCGAATGAGTCAGGTTAAGTAATATATATATTTTGTTTTATAACACCAAATACAATAAAAAGTAGGGGAAAAAAACATAATTGACATAGTGGTTTTTCATCTATGGTTAGTAATTATAAAGGTAGTATGCATTAAGAGATGCATATTATATAGTCTACTCGAGTATTATGCTCAAGCATCTACTTATACACGTTTCACACCAAAAAAAAAAAGCACTCAAATATCTTTCCATGTATAACAGTTTATTCCCAAAAATATAAACATGCATATATAAGACAAAGATATATCATTATACAGGCAATTGAGTGCCAAGCCTAGTTCAAACTAAAACTCTCAAAAAGATATATCATGCATGCAGATAGTCCACGCTTTAGAAGGGCATTCTTCTCTAAGGGATCTTCATGAAGGAACAACTCCAGGAAGCAGCAGTTTGTACAGTTCCTCAAGTTGTAATTACAGTGTGCATCAACATAAGAACGACTTGAACCAATTCCATCTTACAATTGCAGATGATCAAGACGACAGTACTAAAAACTGGTATAGTGGAAGCACCAGTGAGTACGGTCTTAACCCTTCTGTCTCCAGTGGCGAGGCCCATCAAACACTTTGAAATTCAACCAGAAACAGAAAGAAAGAAATAAATAGAACAGAAAATGTGTCTATTTATTTATTTATTTTTGGCTGACTAATGAGCTTTTCTTTTATTTTTATTTTTTTTCTCTTTTTGGACAGAAAAAATACTCTCTCACCCTTTTTGTAGATGAGTTCGGATAATTGTTTTATTCTTTCTGGTAAATAATGTTTTCCACAGCTGAAATTTGCCAGATAGTATTTATTGAATTTGTAATGTGGGAACCGAAGTAGTTAGAAGCATTATTTCATTTATGAATTATGAAAGGCTGCACGCTTCGATGTTATATATCCCCAGATCCCAGCATTTAATTTCCCTATTACTTCCCCATTCACTAAACAAGCTCAGATCAAGAATCTTGCTCCCGGCTTGGGATTCGTACACAATTCTTACATCACGAATGTTTGTATAGAGAGTAGCTTCAAATAGCCATTCCAATTTCCAACTGTTTGGTCTAGCAATCTTCAAACAAAAAGAAAACAGGGTTACAACAATGTCATTATTAACTCCCTTTTTCTACAGCGCTCTAATAAGAGTAAATATCTACAAAAGAGTAGGAGACAAAATTGATATGCTTGATCCAATACCAAGACCAATCTCTAGCCAAGAAAATCAACTTTTTATGAAAAGCTGTGAAGGGTATGCGAATCAATCAATGTCAACTTACTTGAATCCTAATCCTGAGTGAAAAAGAAAAAAAAAATGGATAAGCACGCGAGCAACTTCATCACTTCCACATCGCAAACTTCAAAAGTCTAATAATGGACGTTGAATTTGAACCTTTTCTTCTTCTATCATTTATTTATTAGTACCGACTTGTCTTTCAACTATGATCGGCTAGCGGGAGTAGAGTGTAGAAGTGGTCGAAGAGCAAGAACCTATTGAGCTAGCAAGAACCTATTGAGCTTACTTTTCCTTCAATGGTAGAATAGATTTCAGCCATTGCTTCCAGGGTGCATCCTCTTGTTGCTCAACCCATGACAAGAAACAGCTATCAAGTAGGCAGAAGAAGTTCACGTAAAGGAGTTGATATCTCACAGGTATAAATCGGAAATTCACAATCTGAACAACTGGCCATATGCCTCCTTCCAGAATCAAAGCAGGGAGAAAATCTCTTTTCACATCTTCCTTGATCTGAGGAATACTTTTTCCAGTAGAAAACCCCATATAACTGAAAAAAACAAGTAAATCCAATGGCCCAAAAATTAACCCATCAACAGCAACTTTATTAGCAACAAACCAAAATGAATTTGGTTGTAATCGAAGCCGCAACCTCATAAATCGGTCCAAACCTTCATACCTGTAAGAGATGAAGCAAAGTCAAGATGCTTAAACTATGAAAAGTTAATGCGCACATAGATTAAGAGTAAGAAGGTTCAACTAAGTCACACAATCGTAAGAGGCCCCTTTTTCCTGACTCTAAAGCTTTGATGCAATCTAATCTCTGTGACTAATTCAATTAGTAAATATTCAATAATGAAAATGAAGTTGTCTTAAGTCAACAGCGGGAAGAAAGAGAATGAAGCTACTAACAGGGAGACTTTAGAAGATAACAGATTAATTCCATGAGAAACATTTAGCTTAAAATGCTTCACATATCCAAATGAAAAAGACAGTAACCAACAAATTATGAAAAACTCTCTGAGTATCAAATGTTAAAGGCAATCATTGAATAAAAGCACATTAGATAATCGTCATATATTCCAGGGGCCATGCATTTTACTGATTTACTATAAACAGTAAAAGGAAGCACGGGAACGATCCCTCATTACAACTGTTCAGCTTCATTCACAAATTTAGAGGCTGGAAGCTCAAGGTAGCGACAGATAAAAGTCACAACGAAACTTTAACTTTGCAAACTGGTATTTAATAGTCTATGGGCAGGCAAGCGGAGGGTGAGGAAAACTTACCAAAAGTGACCAACTGGCCCAACAAATCCAAAGCCAAACAAGCTAGTTGTAGCTACTCGTTTCCAGTTGATCTTGAATTCTTTATCTTCATCCTGAAGTATAAAAAGAAATTCATTACTCAATTTAACAAACGGTACTGCATAGTCTACCACTTCCTCCTTTTTTTTTTTTTTTTTCCTACAGATGCACAAGATTGTCATATTCAAAGGGAGACTAAGATATTCAGTATTAGAAAAATCCCATGTTTATATAGCCATAGTTCCAGGACTAAACATAAAAGATAGAACATGCAAGTAAAACCTTGAATTAAATCATCGAAATGCTGATCATTACCATTGTCGAATCGAAGCAAATCCCATACATAAGTAAGTTTTAGACAATAATCATTCAGATGATAAAGAGAACGACTACAGAACAATACAGTTCCTTTTTCCCAAATATTTCTTCTACCCTTTTCTTTTAATATCAAAATAACAACAATAATAATAAATCTCCACGATAAAGACCAACACATTTGAAACTATCCTCATGCTTAAAATTGTTGCAAAATCAAAAAACAAAACATATCACGGTTCATGACCATGCTGGCATTGTATAATGCATATTCATCACCTTAGTTCTTAGGCAATCTAACCCTTATACCCACTAAATCTTGAGCAAACATAACGAATACTCATGGCAATGCCGTACATTTTTCAAAAAGAAACCAAGAAACGGCGGATACCCATTTCTCCCAAACAGTTGAAAAGCACAAAAAAGATAAAGAAAGAATCACCCGAATAGTGATTTGAGCAAGAAACGTCTAAGAAAGTAAAATGGGATATTCCACATATATATATATGTGTGTGTGTGTGTGTGTATATAAATACCTGAGGAGATTTTGTCTTGGCCGTTGCATGGGTGATGGTCTGAGCGGCTATATCGCCGAAACCCCATATCAAAGCCGAGCTTATTACCTGAGTCTTAACTGGGTGAACAGCCAAGGAGTTCTGGTACCATTTCCACAATCTCAACATGTATCCCCAAAACCCCAAATGCAAAAGACTCTGAAATTTGTGGGGGGAGGGAGAGAGAGAGAAAGAGAATTAGAATGAAAGATCTAGATTCTTTTCTAGTGATTTACGATTGTTCATCATATTCATAACCATTTTCTTGTGAAACAGTTTTCAGACAAGAGCACTGAGATTTTGACGAATTAGTAGGGAAAAGAAAAAATATTGAAAGCGTTTTTATAGAAGAGGGAGAAGAATATAATACAAATCAAAAGGAAAAAGGGTATAGGTAGGGGCAAAACCGTCATTTGGCGTTGACAGATTGAGACGGCAGAGGCAGTGAGAGAGTCGCTGAATTTGTGCTAATCTCTCAAAATAGTTTGAGTTTAATTCTTTGTCCAAAAAAAATTTAACGCCGGTTTGATTCTCTATTTGAACGTGTATTTAAATAGAAATAGAAAATATAGAATGAGTTATAATTGAAATAAGAGACAATTAGAGTGAAATAAAATGGAATGACTTGTAATTAGAATAAAATACATTAGAATATATCATTCAAAAATACTTTCTAAACTCTATTCTCGTTCCAAGACACAAAAAATTCACTCTAATGGTTGATGTGACTAATAGATTATTTAAAAAAAAATTGAATTGTTGAAATAAACACTTATTCTAACAGACCATTTGAATAGAAAGATTGAAATTGTTAAAACAAACACTCATTTCAATGAGTTTTTCATTTGAATGAAATGGAATAAGTAAAAAGACCTTAAAAAAAGGAAGAAATTTGGAGTGTTATTGTGAATTACCAATAAAAGATTAGACACCAAAATACAATGTAATGGCTGATGGAAGTAGCAGTGCAAGATGAATGAATTTGCTTTTTTAAGCAAAGTTGCAACTCATTATTGAGTGTTGTTTTGATGTCTTTAAAATGGGTACGAGATAAGTGTGATGGGTGACTTTAACGGCCTCTGTTTATTGACACAATTGATATGGTGTTGAGTACTATGCATAACTCAAAGTACTAAATCTTATTCTAATAGTGAGTATACAAGAAAATTATTCTTGTCATTATCCGGGTGTGGTAAGATTGATATAACCTCGTTCTCAAATTACACCTATATCTACTAATATTAACTCTTTTTTTCAAGAGAATATTTGCTAGTGAAAGTACTACTGCACCTACTAAATATTTGAATACTAATTGACATGTGTCTATGAAGAATTTGCCAAGTGAACCAAAAAATATCAAAAAAGTTGATATTTCCATAAGGCTATGTTTGGTAAGAGGGAGGGGGAGTAGATAGGATGAGGAGTTTAGGAATGAGAGAGAATTTGATGGAGGAAGAAGATAGTAAGAATGCTTTACATTATTTCATAAAAAATATAGAGAGGGGGATGGATGAAGAATGCTTATTTATAAAATTAATATATTATTCGTTGTATTATTTTTTAAATAATTATTTCAAATGGTAAATTGATTAATTTTTGTTCACTCTCACTCCTCTCAAATTCTTCCAACTTTAGAGGGATGCAATATGGTGGACCCAAAAGGAGTCCTCCCCCCTCCACTTCTCCTCTCTCCCTTGCCAAACGGAAGAATTTTGTTCTCTAACAAACATAGCCTAAGTCATAGTGCTAGTCTTAGTCATTTTTGTTCTTTCCCTTTCCTCCACTTCTCCTCTCTCCCTTGCCAAACGGAAGAATTTTGTTCTCTAACAAACATAGCCTAAGTCATAGTGCTAGTCTTAGTCATTTTTGTTCTTTCCCTTTTTTTTTTTTTCTCCTTTTCTGAAAAAAAAAAAAAAAAAAAAAAAAAAAAAAGAAGAAGCCAATCTTGATATTATTAACACACCAATTTTTTTCGCAACTATTGAGAGCCTTGCTTTCTTCTCCTTATCTTCTCTATTTTGTCCTTCCACTCTTTGAGATATATACATAATACATATCCTTCCCGTTGGCCTTGTCATGGCTCTTAATCTATCATAACCGCAACCAAATTTAAAAAGTTCCATATCTTGCTCCATACCATTATTCTCATCTCAGCTCTTAATTTTGAGCCGTTTAATAATCTAGAAAATGAAGAGAATAATAATTGTATAATATACGCCTTTTTTTCCGGTATTTTTAAGTATTTCAGAGTCAAAAGTCTACATGGGAGAATCGAGCAGAGAGAAGGCTCCCTCAAGAACCACCGGAAAACGTCAAGCAACTACGAACACCTTCGTAAAGGAATGGGCTCAAGCTCGAGTTGCTCGACCATTGCCGACCAAGGTAAATAACATAAAGTTTACTCGATGATTTTTCATTATAGTCTAGTGTATTTGTCATAGAGCATAGTTTTGGAGCAATGTCATAATGATAACCCTTTTGTAAATGGAAAAATAAAGACCCTTTTCTGTAAAAATCTTATGACATATTTCTCTGCCAAGAGCATGATGTTAAGAACTCACCTTGAAACCAAATGCCCAGTTCACATGGCCACTAGTTATTTGTATTTTTATAGTTCATGCATGACTTTCTGGTGTGTAATATTTGTTATTAAGATATGGTTAATTTGGCTATATAGCCATATTAGGACCTAATATTTCTAGCTTCTCCTGCTAATTACTTCATACTCTAGTTTTGAATTGGTAACACGAACAAGAAGTTCTGTTCATACTGTGCTTAGGACATTGATCAAGTATCAGAGTGAATGAGCTAACATTGTTTGCTTTTACTATCAAAGACTGCTCTTTGATGCTGTCTTTTGGGCATTCGTGATTATTGACATGGTGTAGTAGTAGCAGATTAATTTGTTATGTCTCAATCAAGTCTTCTTGACAATGTTGGGATAGTCAAAAACTTGATACTTGAAAACCTTTGCATTACAGAGAACTTATCGTGATGACAAGAGTCAGTTGAATCCGATTTCGAAGTCTGCAGACTCCCCAAGTGACCAATCCCACTGCAGTTTATGCACAACCCAAGGAAGTTGTCGAATTGTGCGGTCAAGAACTAAGTTGATGAACATTCTGATAGAAAGAGGGAAACCCCAGGAAGCTCAGTCCATTTTCAATGAATTAGTTGAAGGAGGGCACAAACCATCACTGGTAGCATACACAAGCCTCCTAGCTGTTTTAACCTTTCAGAAGCGCTTCCATGCCATACCTGAAATCATATCACAAGTGGAAGAAAATGGAATGAAGCCTGATGTAGTATTCTTTCATGCAGTTATAAATGCCCTCTCTGAGTCTGGGAACATAGAGGAAGCTATGGAGACCTTCAGGAAGATGAGGGAGAGTGGACTAAAACCCACTACTAGAACTTATAACACATTGATCAAGGGGTATGGGGTTGCTGGTAAGCCTGCAGAATCCGTGAAACTTCTGGAGACGATGTCCCTCGAGGAAAACATTAAACCCAATATCAGGACTTATAATCTGCTTGTCAGGGCATGGTGCCAAGTGAAGAAAACTGAGGCGGCTTGGAATGTGCTTCATAAGATGGTAGCTTCTGGAACACAACCTGATACGGTTACTTACAATACTATAGCTGCAGCCTATGCTCAGACGGGAGAGACAACTAGAGCTGAGGCCATGATTTTGGAGATGCAGAACAACAGTGTCCAGCCCGATGAGCGAACTTGTGGTATCATCATAAGGGGGTATTGTAAAGAAGGTAAGCTAAATGAGGGCTTGAGGTTTGTGCACAGGATGAAGGATCTTGGGATTTGTCCTAATCTTATTGTGTTTAACTCGCTGATTAAAGGTTTTGTTGAGGCTATGGATAGAGATGGCGTCGATCAGGTGAATCATGAGCACAAAACTCTCTTTTCTGTTTTCTTTGAGTAATTTTCTGGAATGATGCTTGTTCTAATTTTTCAGTAAAGGAACACAATATTGACAAGAGTATAAATATATAAATCTAGTTCCTCCTGTCATATGTAGAGTTCTATGATTCTTTCACCTGCTAGTGATCCTCCAAGAATAATCTAAATTTCCAGCTATACACTACAAGTACCATTTTCTTTTATGAAAGCAAAGTTTTTGATGCAACTAACCAGGACAACTGCCTCCTAGTTGTATTTTTCGAAATCTCTGTTCAAATAATAGGCTTTTTACGATATTAAAATGGTTCAAAACCGTTTGATTTGGCCTAAGATCCTGCGAGGCTGCTTCCGTGGTCACAACCAACAATGTAACTCCAATGTGTGTAGCCCTTGCTTACGTGTATGAGGTGCTGGAACTTCATTCCTGAAGTATTAGTCGATTAGGCACTGTGAATAATCTTATTCCAGAAACAGTTGGGCTTAGTCCACCTCATCCCAGAACGTATATTTTTACATCAGTACATGACCACATGGTTATTTGTTTGGTTTATGCTTTAGGAGTTCAATCCTTCTGATGTGATTGCTTAAATGCTCTATTATTCTTTCTCCAACCCAGAAAAGAAAATTATAGTTAGAAGTATTTTAATCTGCAGGTCATGATGCTGATAGAAGAATTTGGACTGAAACCAGACGTGATCACCTTTAGCACCATCATGAATGCATGGAGCAACGCAGGATTCATGGAGAAATGCAAGCAAATCTTTGATGACATGGTGAAAGCTGGGTTAAAACCCGATTCACATGCATACAGCATTCTTGCTAAAGGATATGTCCGTGTACAAGAACCAGAGAAAGCACAAGAAGTTCTAAGACACATGATTGACTCGGGAGTCCGACCAAATGTTGTGATTTTCACAACCATCATGAGCGGATGGTGCAGTTGTGGTAAAATGAAAAATGCCGCGAGTGTTTTCGACCAGATGTTTGAATACAGAATATCTCCCACTTTGAAGACATTTGAGACTTTAATATGGGGATTTGGGGAAGCAAAGCAGCCATGGAGAGCTGAAGAGATGCTCCAAGTAATGGAACGGTTCAAGGTCCAACCGGAGAAATCTACTTTCATTCTTGTTGCTGACGCTTGGCGTGCTATTGGATTAACAAAAGAGGCAAATAGGATTCTGGCTGTTGTGAACACAAAAGAGAAGAGTCATAAAAAGGAAAGAGGAGAGAATCCATTGGATAACTCAGAAAGAAGACATCAGAAGAAATCTTCAGCTGCCTCTTACTCTAATCTGCTTCAGATACCAACTGCATCTACAAGCAATCAAAAAGGGTCAGCAACAAGAACTAAAAAGAGTCTAATGGTGTTGAGAGATGGAGATTCTTCATTGGAAGGCTTGCCAAAATCATTTTTTGTTCCTCTTGCTTGTACATTTAGGAAAAGCTTCCCAATTATATGCCAAAATCAGTCTCTAAGGCAGCTTGCCAGCTGTGGTCAGCTTGCAACTTCATCTACAGTTGTGTTCTTGAACTGAAGAAAGACAGTCTGCTTTTTCTGAATTTAACAATTTGATCAAGTCCCCCATCAAGAAACTCAAAAATGTAGTTACATAAATATACTCAAGACGGTGAAGGGAGGTTTTCTATTTTGTTTTATTTTATTTATGATTCAAGCCTTCGTTTGGTACACTGTGATGGTATATTCCATTTTCTTAGGAGATGTAGGTAATAATAAATTCCATTGTGTTATATTAAGTCTGTTATAATCCTTGGTCAATCCTAAAACATCCTCTGGTCTCGCTATGGTAACTCTCGATCATGAATTCAAATTTCAGTGCACATTTCAGTTTTAGCAGGTTTACCAAAAGCAGTGATTTTGGCTCTTCTCTTAATCTATATTTTTTCCAGAACAATTCTAGTAAAAGATGAGAATAACAAAAAATGCTTCAAAAACAATTGAGGAATTTAATTTTCAATATAATCAAAATAATCAGATGTACAAGTATTTGTTTCTATTTCGTGCCTGTTTTCCTATTCGAGGTTGACACTTCATGATCTGAAGGTTCAGAAGGAACTTTACTGAGCAGCCACACCAGAACGACACCAACAAGAGCGCCAGAAAGATGGGCAATGTGGTTGATGCTATGCATGGCATAGCCTCCGCGAAAGGCACCCGATAATGCAGTAGAAGCTTGGGCTGCTTCCATTACCTATCATGTTCACAAGCTCAATTAAGAATTTTGGTCCAAGCAGATACTTTCCACACTTTTTCTTGGATGCCTACAACATATGAAATGTATGCGTTTCCAAATATATAAACGTACTGAGTTATGTTACTCATGTTTTCCAGGAAGTAATGAAATGGAAGGCCATAACTTAGGACAAACATTAGTTTGAGGGCTGATCCAAATACAGTGATGGAAAACATAGACATAAATTTGGCTTTAAGCAGTTCCACCAATTGAAACATAAAGAAACATAGTGGAAGTATCCATGTTATGAGGCATGTCAAATGCTCTGTTGTGAGCATTGCAAAATTTTCTAGCCCAGAAAAATTCGCTTGTCAAAGTAGATGTTCTTTGGCCAATAAAATTTAGAGATTATCGAGCCAAATAATGTGTAGAGGATGGACAGCAAAAGTCATGAAGATCTGTAGCTCTTTGTTTTAAGAGCCAGTCTCGCCATCAATCATCTACAGTTTTCTCATGGGTTCAACATAACAAAATAGTAGAAGAAAAAGTAAAGTTGTTTCCCCCAACCCAATTTCCCATGTAAATATCTGTAAGGACTGACCAATGCCTCTTTCTTATGTAAGTTCATTTCATCCACTCTAAAGTAGTTGTAAGACAAAAGGAAGTTCTCACCTTCTCTACAACAAATTGGCCCAGTATAAGCACTTCAAGGATCTTCCTCCAGTCCCAAGACATCTACATTAAGGAAAAAATGTTAATATATTTTCTCGCGTGAAAATGTTCATATTACATATGGAATACCTTTACGAGGACACTGATAGTGAATAAGCCGAAAACAGCCCCCGAGGCTCCAACCGAAACTGCATTTCGTGGTAGAATAAGCCATGAAACAAGGTTTGCTCCAACACCAGTAAGAATATAAGATAGCCACAATGCAAAGTTTCCTTCCTCTTCTTCAACAAGCTTTCCTGTTGGTGAAAGAAGGAGCTGATTAACTTCTTCTCTCTCTCTCTTTTTCCGCTCAAAAGGTACGAGCTTATTAACTTTGAAAATAATACATATTCTTGTCAATAAACGTACAGTAATTATAAAGCAGAATAAGACCCTCACCAAAAATATATAAGAAGAAAAGGTTGCTAGAAAGATGGTTCCTGAAAATGATGACAAAAAGAAAGTTAAAGCTTAAAGTAGGATAAAATAAAAAGTAGGATAAAATAAATTCATCTCCTTATAAACTTATTTTTAAGCAATACTAGCTTTAAAACATAACTGGTGTTCTTCCTGGAACTGATGCACCCTTCCACATTATAACTGAAACCCAAATCTTATCCAAACTTCATGAGCATAGAAGTCTTACCAATTAGCATGGCAGAAAGCAGCAGTGAGAAATTGGTACCACTCAGGGAAGCTATGATACAAGTATAGACTTTTTATTGCATGCACCTAACAGAAAACGTAACATTCTTGAGTTAGCTTGACAGCCCTGCTAGATATTACAATACAATACAAGAACACTAAAGCACGTATCGGATTAAAATGTTAACTGCACAGATTCTCTTTCTATCAGCCACCACTATTTCCTGTTATTAACTGTTATGAGTTCACTAGCTAGAGACAGAATGATAACCCATCTTTACATTGCTTCTGGTTCAAGTTATATCTTGAGGCCTCTTTTTCTTCTTGTTTTGGGCTGGGGAAGGAAGGCTTTGGTAAGGCAGCGGGAGGCAAGTCATGAAGAATCTTGGACGCCCTCCTTCCCCTTTTATCTAAATATTTATGTTGTCCAATTATCATGATATAGCATAAAAATCATCATAAAAGAAGGCAGTATCAGTCACTACCTGAAACACATGATCAGCTGCATATATTCCCAAATTGAGAAGGATAATCCAAAATATCCCGTTTACTCGTTTATGTCGTTTCCGTCTTTCTTCTGGCTTCCCAAGCTCCAGTTGTGACATTATATCTGAAAAAATATAAAAAATTCATAGATTTGCAGATATAGTCATTCTCTAAAGAATAGGAAATGTAAAAAACGAACATACAACAGTCAACAAGACATGATCATTCGAGTAGCAAAAATAAAGAGAACCAAGCTTTCTCCTAATTATAGTTATTCTTTATTTTTATCCTCGGTAAACAATTATGAAGTTCCTGTTCCTCACAACCTCACCACAGCCAATTCAAACTAAACGACCCTAATGACATTACTGACTACCCTGCCTGTAAAAATGAAAAACATGAGTAAACAAACCAAACCTTATTCTACAAGTTTTTGAGGCACTTTCTCAAAAATACAGTGAGACAATAAAGAATCGATTCCAAATTCAACATACCACTCTAAACCTTTTTTTGATTATTTCCAATAACATACTCACAACAGTTGCCAGTGACGTTTCTTAGAAGTCTGTTGACTACTTCGAGTCAATACCCAATACCATTTAACACCCACTTTTCATGTTTCCGGGCTCTGTTCTCTCAAATTTTCTCTCATCTTCTTGCTCAAACTAGCTTTAACGTTCGCACACCAAGTGTTCGTAGAAAGTCCTAACTAACAATTAGACCTGGGTTCCTTCGGAAAAAGCATGGTTTAATAGATATACCTGACTCGCTCATCTTGCAGACTGTTCGAGATGGAGAGAGAGGGCGAAAAGGGAGATCGATAAGATTGAGCCTTAGCCTGAGCCCGAGGGGTTTTGGAGAAATGGAGCATTGGGTGAGAGAGTTCGTTTTGGAGAAGCCAATATTGAAGTTGCAAGTGGGAAAGCGAGGGATAGAGGCCACGAACGCGGGTCTCAATGGACAATGAGCTGCTGTTTTGAGAGTGCGGAGCTGCTTAAACTGAAGCTGAAACTGATAAGACTCTCCCATGTCTTCTTTTCACTTCCGCCAAGGAAAGACCGGCAAGAAACAGCTTCTTCTTCTTAACTCCTCAAAAATGCCACACTCTCTTCCGCTTTCCATTCCGTAAAAGTTCTTTTTCATTTTTTTTCCCCCAAAATGAGAGGTTGAAAAAAGGGATAACTAGACCACCAAAAAAATAGGGTTAGTTGAAACAAAAAAAAGGTTAGTTGCAGAAAGAAATTCGGGAATTATGGCATTTATGTAGTTTTAACTGCCATAGTTTTAAAACTGTTTGTTAATTTGTGCAAAATTATACTTCTAAATTCGAAATCTTCTTCAAATTTAGTAATTTATACTAACTATTTTAAGTATATAATAAATTTTAACTGTTCGTCGGCAGAAATAATAAATCTTTAATTTGGATTATCTATTTAGTGTGGAATTTTCTAGTCAATTTGAACATGATGGTAGATATTTACAGGGGAAATTTTAAATGTTGAGGTCTAATATTGCATAGGCCAAAAATAAGATTAAAATTATAAAAAGGTCATATTTCAAGGTTAATTTTTTTTAATTATACCAAAAAATTATATTATTTATGTAGTTTTAACTCAATTTACAAATTATATATCTTCAATTATAATATTTACAAATGTCTACTATTTTTGTGTCTTTACCCTCTATTAATGTAAATGAGGCAGGGTCGGAGAATCACCATCGGGGTTAGGGTCCCCAACGGGAACCAGCCATATAGGAAAAAATTAAAATTAAAATTAAAAAAAAACTTATATTAGCACCTTAATAGTTATTATTCTACCAAATTAATGCCATAATATGGTATTAATTATATGTATAATTTTCTTTAAATTGTGATTAATTATATATTTATAGTTTTATAATAATAAAAATATATAAATATACAGGGCGAGTTAGGGGCAGGGATTCCTTCCCTTTGCCCCATCACCGCCCCGAGATGGATTGATGGAAAACAATCTGGTCCGCATCCTCTGCCCCTCCCACGATAACATCCTGAACTTGCCCCATTAGAGGCGATGACTCGACCTTACAAGGAATATTGACATCCATACTATCTTATATATCCAAATCGAGCACGAAATATCACACTAATTGCATGTTTGGTGCGCCGTATTGTATTGTATTGTATTGTGATGTATTGTATTGGATTTTATTGTATTGTATTATTCTATTACAGTGCTATGTTTGGTTTTGTATTCGTATTAAGACGTTGTATTAAAAAGTTAATTTTGAAAAATATCAATTTCAAAAATTTACTTAGAAAAATACTATTTTCAAAAAATATTTAGAAAAATACCACTTATAAAATTACTACTTTTAAAAAAATTATTTACGAAAAAATCACTTTTTAGATATATATTTAGAAAAATACCATTTTAAAAAAATTGATTTAGAAAAATACCACTTTTGAAAAGAATAAAGTGATGTGAGAGAGAAAGTGATGAGAGAGAAATTAAGAACAGAAAAAGAGAAGAGAGTGAGTATTGTATAATATTATATTAAAGTTAAAATTATGTAATACAATGTAATATAGACCTTTTATTCTGTATTAGATAATACTCTCCGTATTGTATTAAATTTTGATGTCGTATTAAATAATACAATACAAAATCACAACTAAACACAGTATTAAGTTTAATTAATAAAATACAGAGTCGTTATACAGTATACCAAACATCACCTAAATGCGGAATCCGAATAGGGGATATTATTTAGGGGCTTATAAAAATATGATAAAAATTTTAGGCCCAATTTAAGTAAATATCTATTTGTCAAATATTATAGCAAAATGTCCAGTATATATACTTATATACCAAGTGTAAAATTATATATACTAAGTATAAAAAATTATATACCTAGTACATTTCAGTACAGTAACTGAAAATTGGTAGATAAACATCTACCAAGTGTAAAAATATATATACCAGGATATTTAGCTATAAAATTTGAAGAATAGACATCTACTTAAGCTAATTTAAAATATTGGTCATCTACTTAAATTTCTCTATTATTTATATCGATAAGTCCTCAAAATTTATTGAAAATAATATAAAACAGTTAGCATAAAATTACTCAATTTATGTACTAAAGGTATAAATTGGCAAAGATTTTAAATATAAATATATAATTTTGCACAAGATGAAAAAAAAAAGGGTTAAAACTCAAAAAAGCCATACTTTAATCCAGAATTATGATTCAAGTCCCAAAACTAAAATCAATTTTCTATTTTTTTATAATTAAAAAAAACCAGTTCGTATAAGACTAATTTTAGTCTATAACAAAATCTCTAATAAAATGCTAAATTGGTGTGCTAATGCTATAATTTAGCACATAAAATTTTTTCTTGAATGTAATATTATTTCTTATACCAAATCTGAATGTGTTATAATGTAAGTAAATTTTGGTAAGCCAAATTTGACATTTAATTTTATTTCCGTATTTCTTGTTCTTCTTGTACAATTTGAATATATATGATCGGAACGTAATGCTATATTGTATTATAGTTTTTTTTTTTAGAAAAAATATTGTATTATAGTTTCGCTCTCGATTTTAATCGAATTTATGAACTGGAGTTAAACATAAACATGTAAAATTGATAAGTATTTTAATAATCTTAAAATGTTTTACGATTGAAGATTGAAGTCCTTTTGGAAACAACGCATTGATTAGAATTTAACCTTTCGGCATTATTTTGGTTATTTACTTATCTCTTAATATCTCCTACATCAATCTATACCAAATTACTAACGGCAATCTTTTATTTATTTATTTTATACATGAAGGCAACCTTGTCTGTTTACTAGGCAATAAGGGTTATTCACCAATAAAATAAAATAAAATAAAAGATTTTTAAATATGAGTTATTCCTAACATTTTGCCTTTTACGTAGGTCACTTCGGTAATCTCCTCATTATCTTGCAGGAAAATTCTAAACATTGCAAAAAAAAAAAAAAAAATCTGTTTACTAGGCAATAAGGGTTATTCACCAATAAAATAAAATAAAATAAAAGATTTTTAAATATGAGTTATTCCTAACATTTTGCCTTTTACGTAGGTCACTTCGGTAATCTCCTCATTATCTTGCAGGAAAATTCTAAACATTGCAAAAAAAAAAAAAAAAAGAGAAATTCACAAATTAGCGTTAGTTAAGTATAATATATTGTTCGTTTATAAAATTTGTTATGTTAGTTGGAAGAATATAAACTCTAACTATCCACTTTCGTCTTATAAAATAAATAAGAGAGTCGGGCAAATCCCATACAAAAATCAATGTGTTTAGATTGCCAAATTATCAAAATTTTAATTATATGTTTTATTAAATGAAATATATATCTATATATATTTGGCTCTTTCCCTTCAAAAGGATGGATGATAAAAGCTGTAATGTAATCTATTATTTTTTTTCTATTTATGAGAAAATGCTAACGAGATGGGATGACTAGACAAAAAGAAACGAAAAATATTTTTGAGTTCCAAAAGTACGACGTGGCGATAGATGATTTGCCAAGATACCTCAGTAGACGTGGCTCGCTTGAGGGGATCCAATTCGCGGTCTAACTTTCTGACTAGTACGGTGCGGTGAATCCTAATTGGATATAAAAAGTAAACATACGAAAACTATAAACAAAAATAAAATACGGACCACATTATCCAACATAACAGACCAATATATTCACGCCAACTGTCCATCCTCCAATTTCTTCTCATGGAAACCCCTTTTTCATTGGCAGTCAGGAACCTTACATAACGGTGC
Organism: Trema orientale; assembly: GCA_002914845.1. Taxonomy (NCBI): domain Eukaryota; kingdom Viridiplantae; phylum Streptophyta; class Magnoliopsida; order Rosales; family Cannabaceae; genus Trema; species Trema orientale. The sequence goes on from JXTC01000001.1 coordinate 2,203,358, forward strand.
TGTTCGGTGTTAATGACTGCTTTCACAAGCCATAACCTGCTCAAAGTCCTCATTAACCCCCACCCGTGGCTTCCCTCTGGTAAAAGTTAAAACCCTAAAATCTGCCAATTTCAAAATCCCCAAATCAGATTATTCCTCTTTTTCTCCGACTCTTCTCTCTCTCTCTCTCTCTCTCTCTCTCTCTCTCTCTCTCTGGGCTCTGCTTACTTCTCCGATCTGCAACGGAGAGGAATCGCTAAAACTATTTGTGCCTCCTGGTGCGGGTGATTTATTTCATTACCATAAGTGTAGTTTCTTCTTCAATGCAATTCTATGATATATGGAAATTAATTTATATATGTGTGTGTGTGTATGTAAATTTGGAATTTGTATATTGGACTATGAAATATTTGATTTGGGAATTGGGGATTTTATTTTTTTAATTTTTTTTAAAATGTGATCTGGGAAATTTTTAGTTTTGACGCGATTGGATTCATTTCATTGAAAGGGTTTTGATTGCGGAGGAGGCCCATTTTGGTCAAAGATTTCGGTGGTTTCATTTGCTGGAGGTGTTTTCTTGTAGAATTATAGATAAAGATGAAGAACGTTGAACGTGTAGCGAATATCGCTTTAGCAGGTTTGCCCATTTTGCTTTCTACGCTTTATGATTTTGTTGGCATTTGAAATTTTTATTGAATTGCTCCTTCACTTTTGAGAGTTTGTAAGTCTCTGTGCTGTAGGTTTGAGAAATGGGAGGAAAGTTTTGTATAATAATTGGTTTCACTTGTTAACTTAAATAAGATTAAGATTCATATTACTCTCAGCGTTGTTTATTCATGAAGAAAAACAAGGGTCATGCAACTATGGCAATGATTTTGAGCGCCAACTTAATGAAAATTATGTATAATATGGTGCTCAGTCCCGTCTCCTTGTCTAAATCAGCTTCATATTTCGTCAGTTTATCACTGTTCAATCCTGGGAGAGCATGAAAGGGTTGCAACTTGATGCCGTGATGTGCACCCAATTTATTTCTGCATCTGGTAGTTGATGTAATTCTTGCTATAGGTGTTTGTAGATCTCCCCTTGTACGTCCCATAAGGAAGTTTAATGAATTGTCTGTCGAAATAAGAATTTGTACTTTTTGTGCTGTGGATGCCTTTGTGGAAGTTCAATGGGAGAGAGATACGAATGGTGTAATTCATTACAGTTGTCTGGTTCCCATTCTTAATGCTCAGTGGTATGTAGGGTGTTGAGTGTTGACTTTTTTGTGACTTACCGATCATTATCTGTTTCTGCAGCTTTAACACTAGCACCACTTGTCACGAAGGTAGATCCCAACTTAAATGTTATATTGACTGCCAGCCTCACTGTTTTTGTGGGTTGCTACCGATCAGTGAAGCCAACCCCGCCATCTGTAAGTACAGTTGTATGTGAACCTTTGTTGTTTTTTTCATGACCGAGATCCGATTTTAACGATGGATCTTCACTGGTGCAGGAGACAATGTCTAATGAACATGCCATGCGCTTCCCTTTTGTTGGGAGTGCGATGCTGCTATCACTGTTTTTACTCTTTAAGTTCTTATCCAAAGACTTGGTTAATGCTGTATTGACTTGCTACTTCTTTGTGCTTGGAATTGTTGCTCTTTCGTATGTTCTAGTCCCGAAGCTTTCTTTTGTCTTCTTTTTTTTATTTCTTTTATTTTCTGTATAATTAATGGAAACATTTTATTTGCTTTGTGATATCAAATCTCCCTTTTGCTCTGTACAGGGCAACATTGTTACCTGCTATCAAACGTTATTTGCCTAAGCATTGGAACGAGGATGTTATTATATGGCGTTTTCCATATTTCCGTTGTATGTAATCTTATTTCTAGTTGACATCAGATTCTTACATCCCGTAATTATCTGATGAAGGTTGTAGTCAATGTTTATCATGTGCTTCTTCAATCATATTTTTTGCATTTTTCTGGATTTAACTTTTAGGAGAATCATGATCTTCTCATTTCTCCACTTACCTAAAGTTTTGGTTACCATGATTCAGAACAACTTTATTTGGTTATTATTATTTCTTATATTAGTGGCTTCTCACATTCTTTGTTGGAAAGATGCCTTTTAGTCTTTAAATTGGACTACTTCGAATGTACCAAAGTTGTATTTGTTGCTATCTTAATGTTGCTGTGAGCTGAAACATTAAATATAATTGTTTGAAATGTTGTTAGATGCATTCTGAAATCTTGTTTTTCATGGAAGCTCATTGTTGTCTAGTTTTATTTTCCAAGTTAGGACATATCTTTCTCCCAGGTTGAGCTTCATCACCTTCTTGACCAGATGTTGTAGAATTTTTTCTCAAGTCCGGTTTCTGTGAATTATTTTTCTTGTTTTGAAGATGATTCTGCCTCCATAGTTTGGCTCTTACAGCACTTGATTTCAGTTTGATCCAGTTGACACTATCTTGCTTGCATCATGCAGAATGATATTTTTCCTTGCACCTTTGTTACACAGCTTTGGAGATTGAGTTCACAAGATCTCAGATTGTTGCTGCAATCCCTGGAACCTTTTTCTGTGCATGGTATGCTTCGCAGAAGCATTGGCTTGCCAATAATATTTTAGGCCTGGCCTTTTGCATCCAGGTTTGTCACCGTTCATTTAAATTTTAAAATGATGCTCATTTTTTTTTGTTCTCATTATTCGCATACAATCATCTTCGTGTTCTGGTTTCATTGTTTAGGAAATGGCTCATTGTCTTTATATTGCCCACTTTGTTTTTTATATTAATCTTGTGTTCTATATACATTGCAAATATATTTCATGTAAAAGATATTTGTATAGAGACACTTCTATTGCTTTTGCATTGTGAAAATAATTATTCAACCTTTTTTCCCCTTTGTGTGTACAATATAACTATAAAGTTAATGTTGCGTGATGCTTACAGATAAATCTTTTTGTTAATTTCAGGGAATTGAAATGCTTTCTCTTGGATCTTTCAAGACTGGTGCCATCCTCTTGGTAAGAAGTGGACTCGTGATTTTGAACAAATTTGCAAGTTTTGATTACATATCATTATACTCAATTTTCACGCCTCTTGCTTCAACTTCAGCTTCTATAATTATCATACTGTTCTTGCTTTGCCTTTTCACAATACAATATAAATACATTGAATTTGCTTTGCAATATGAATGTGTCTTTAGAAGTTTGTTGTACTTATGAGCATGGAGTTCTACTTCTCAAAATATTTATAAACTTTTCTGGTGTAGCCATTTTGGTCATGTTTTATAATTTTTCATTTTCTGATGCTAATATTTGAAATAAGTGTATTCAGTTATTTTTCTTCTTACCTTTTATTTCACAGTTCTCCATCTAATGCTTTGCAGGCTGGGCTTTTTGTGTACGATATTTTCTGGGTTTTCTTCACTCCAGTAATGGTTAGCGTTGCAAAGTCTTTTGATGCTCCCATAAAGGTTTGTATTCCACCTTAGTCTAACATTACTATTGTGAAAAAGAGATCACACATACTGAATTTCATGGCAACCTTTTTCTTTCTTTTTCCTTTTTTGTAGCTTTTGTTTCCTACAGCAGATTCTACACGACCATTTTCTATGCTTGGACTTGGTGACATAGTTATCCCTGGTAAGATATAGAGTGTTATTTGTATTATGATAATATCTTCCACAAAACTTCATTTGCTCTGATCCTTAGGGTACTGTTTCTTCATTATATACACATTGCAGTAATAACAAGATATATAAGTATCGATGGTTTGTTATGTGCCAAACTGAAGTATTAGGTAAATAAAATCCCCTTGACTGCACATCTGTCTTTGGGCTTGATAGCTGTGCCATTGATCCCTCTCGTGGTTTATGCTTTGGGGTGTTAATCTTTATACCCTTGGTTAACTGATGGGTAAATTGCTCTTCAGAATATATAGTAAGGCATAAGCTAAGTTGGTTATGAACTTATAATTAGCATAACTTGGGTGGTTAATGTGCTTATGTTTATATCCATTTGTTCAAAAATATATGTGTGCATCTTTGTCCTTAATTTGAGTAAGAATCCTTTGATGTTGTAGATAAGATGGGTAAATTATTTAGTTCCTCCAATGAACTGGTGTTCTGGATGAGCCGTATTATTTAAATGCAAACTTGGAGGTTTCTAATGATTCCATAGTTTTGCTGTGTGGATTTTGTTTCATGATCTTTGTTTTTATCAGATTTTGGATCCTGTGCATAAGTATCAATTTAAACTCCTTAAATGGAAATCTAAAATAAAGAAGTTGAAACTTTTAGTTGACCATAGTGGAGTGTTCTGCATTTGAAAATATTACTTGGTAGGATCATATTATTTCCTGATTATTACTTACATAGCTGGGCTGTATTTCTTTCCGTCAGGTATTTTTGTAGCCCTTGCTTTGCGCTTTGACGTCTCCAGAGGGAAACAGAACCAGTATTTTAAGAGTGCGTTTTTGGGTTACACAGTTGGTTTGGTTCTCACTATTGTAGTAATGAACTGGTTTCAAGCCGCACAGGTGACTACTGCATGATCCTCTTTATGTGACCTTTTTAACTCCTTTGTACATGAGAAGTTGTGTCCTCACTGTCAATTTCATGATTAAGTTTATTGTTGGCTTGAGATGAATGGAAGTTCCAAGTGCTTCCCTGTGAACGGATCACTGCTCTTTCTTTGTATTATCATTTGATCTCTTGCATGCCCGAACTTTCTTCTTCTCTTTTTTCTTATCCATATTTCTGATTTTCCCCCCCCCTGCTATGCTTTCAGCCTGCACTGTTGTATATTGTACCAGCTGTTATTGGGTTTTTGGCTGCCCATGTTATATGGAATGGTGAAGTCAAACAGGTTTGTCCACAAATCCTTACTTGTTTATGCTTTTTCTGTGTGTTTATAATTTAATTGCGTAAATTTGATTGAAGCTTAGTTTTATGCACACCTAACATATATATCCAGTGACTTTATGCAATGAAATATGTCTTAGGAGAATGCTTGACAATCCTAGGGTGCAAAGAGAGAACGCGATGTAGTTTTATAGGATTCTCAGTGATAATTGGTCTAAAGAGCTGTCTCTTTGTTTCCATACAAGAGATAAATAACCACCCTATATAATAAGACATTGCCAAAAATTCCTTGGCATCTTCTCATGATCTCATACATGGCTTTTCCGATTTTTGCCTGATCGACTACATTATCCTGTTTCTAGTCCCAAAATAGTTGCAAAATACTGATATAGTAATCATCCTAGCGAACACATGTTGAGTTGTAATTCCTTGGATAAGCAATTTAAGAGCTTATCTAGTTTTAGAAGAAGCTGATAGTTTGATGTGTAGGAGTGTTGCGAATGTTTCAAAAGACAGCAAAAATCTTGATTTGGTTACATCCTATGTTGTGTACAGTTGTTGGAATTTGACGAGTCAAAGGCATCTCAAGAAGGCGGTGATGACAAAACTAGCAAGAAGGTGGAGTAATTTGAGAAGCCCAGAAAGTGAAAACTTTTCTACTCAGAGACGAATACCCTTTTTTCTCTTCTTTTTACATCTTTCTGAGGTCCGAAAGGCCTTTAGAGCGCATCTTGACTAATTTATGCAACTCCACACTGCTGTAACAGATTTTTGAAGGAAATAATATATTCAGCTTATAACGAGATAATCATGCTAGATTTTCTTTCTTATACACCCTTTGCTTGGTCAAATAGAAGGAAAACCCTCTATTGTGGAGTTTTCTTCTTATGATAGTTCATATATTTTACGGAAAATCTTCGTGTAAAATACCCCGTTTAGGGATTCCATTTCCAAATTTGTTTATTTATTCTTCTGTATTTTTATATATTTTTCTTTTTGCTGAATTTTTATTGTTTCTTGTTTTTATGTCTTCTCCTTTGACTTTCTTGTGGCCGCCTTCTTCCTGGACTTTTTCAAGCAAATTATATTATGCATATATAATTCATATATATATATATGTGTGTGTGTGTGTGTGCATGAAAGAAGTTGAAAGAAGGGGGAGGTGGATGATACATAGCAAATGATGGATAACACGAAGGCAAAAGACAGTTGTATAGAAATAGAATAATAGGTGGCTCTTGCTATGTTCCGTTGCGTTGACAGAATTAATAGATTTTGCCGTTCTGGACATTCCTAGTTTCCACCGAAAATAATAATAATAATAACAATACTAATAATGAAGAAGAAGGAAAACTTCATACATGTTTTCTTCTCTGCAACAGTCTTACATAATCAAGTTTCTTTAGTACCTAAGCGAAACATGTTAGAAGATCTAAGAAAACTTCGACTTTGATTATGTTCATTTGCTTGTGTACAATGAAACTTGGTTATTGTGTATACTGGGTTTAGTTGAAAAATGTGTACTGAACGTGAGCATTTAATTGAAGCAAATATGCAAAGCTCTGTGCAAGAGAGAGCAGCAAAAAAAGAAGATTTACATACTTTACACGAGAGAAGTAAATGGACCTCGAAGAGGTGAAAACTAAAAGAAATTCTATTCCATGTGCCACGGCCTATGCCATATAACCTACAACTTAGCATTTTTTAATCACGAGATCAAAATTACACGGTACATAAATGATACTGTATCAATAAACGCAAAGAGCATACCGTATTCTAGAAGCCCCCTATTTTTATTTATTTATTTTTTTTTTTCAATGACTTCATTAACAATAAAGAGAAGTAAAAAGTACAAGGAAACTGCATCCATAGATCAGCCAGAGACGGCTGTACAAAGATGAGACTTGATTTGCTTATTCGAAGCTGTCCTCTAAAGGTTTAAACTAAAACTACAGATAACCCACATTTCACCATTTTTTAAGGTAAGGTATCTGATTTTTAAGATAAAAATTATTATACTCAACTGAACTTTTTTTTTTTTTTTTTGGGTACAAGAAGCAAAATCAAAATACTCAGAATGTTTTCTAAACCGTTTTTATACTCTGTCATATTTGCATAATATTTTATTTTAATAGGACCTTGATAATAACACGGTTAAAATGTCTGTATGTGATTTGGTTTTGATAATCACATGGTCAAAATATATCATAATCACATGATAAATTCAACTTTTATTAAGAATATAATTATGGTATGAATCCATCGTGACAATGTGAATTTGTACGATCCATAAGGGGACTTCACAATTCAATGCATCTCCACTAAGAAGGGAATAATAATGTTGACCAATTCTATCTGGTCCATGAAGGGTAAGGCAGAAAAAGAGAGTTTTCCAAGGAGTACTTTTGCTCAAGAAAAGACTTCTAGATTTTAGAATAAGCTTTCACGCATGTGCAAAACTGCAAGGCACATATGACATACATGAGGAAAAAATAAAAAAAATAAAAAATAAAAAATAAATTTTGGTTAAAATGTTAGTTGACGGCCAGCTGATTTAAAAATCAATTTTAGTTATATTTCACCAAATCTAACCTATTTTTTTAGGAGTGTTGGAAAAAGTCCAAGGTTTTCGAGGCAGTTATCTTACCGAAACAACGCTATAACAAATGTGTTTATTACCGCTAATTGCGAAACGAATATCATAAAATTTCCAAGAACTCGAAAACGAATATCATAAAATTTCCGAGAACTCAAAAAAGGGGAAAAGTTTCACCTTATGGGATATTAATATAAGGAAATTAATTATGTGGAAGAGTACGAAAACATATAAAATATATATATATATATATGCATATTCTTCCAACTGGTAATGAATAGTTTTTAGCGTTAAATTTTCGTTAAATTTTTTTGCATGGTATTTAAAAACGTAGACCAACTACTATATATACATGTGTTCTTTATCATGATTTGTGTTCACGAGTCTTTACTGATCTTAAACTGTTCTTTATCGTTGTTAGTACAACTTGATACCTTTTACTAAAATATATATTTGCTCCAATTCTTGGGCGCGTCTACAGTAGGGACGCCTTTACGTAGGGCCTTGTCTATTCACCGTTGGATGGGAATCTGTATATAAATAGATTCTTCATAGATTCCCGTTATTCTCCACAGATTCTCATCCAACGATAATTAAGGCATGACCCTACGTAGGGACGCCCCTACCGTAGCCATCCCCCAATTCTTTTACCATATATACCGACACAATAAATATATATAGCTGGATTGTTCAACGTAGAAATTTTCTGGGTTTTTTTCTTTTTTTTTTTTTTTTTTCAAAAGAAGCCAAAACTCAATCCCTTATATCCACCAACGAGAACGAGTCTGAAGCCATCTTTTTATTTTTCATGTACTCATGTTCACACAATCGTATGAAAGATAGCCGGAAAGCTTATAATTGAAACGAAATCCAGATCTCGAGTCAGTAAACTTACTGAAAAATCTAAGTAAGAGTTGACTAAATGAAGAGTTAATAATAATTATGAAAAAGACCACTCCCAATTTGCTTATATATATGCCACTCATTTTTCTTGCCATAAACAGAAAGAAAAAAAAAAGAGCGCGTCTACAGTAGGGGCGCCCCTACGTAGGCCCTGTCTATTCACCGTTAGATGGGAATCTGTATATAAATAGATTCTCCACAGATTCCCGTTATTCCCCACAGATTCCCATCCAACGATAATTAAGACATGACCCTACGTAGGGACGCCCCTACTGTAGCCATCCCAAAAAAAATTATATATATATATAAGTGAAGAAAAACCAACTTTATGAGTAGTTTAGACTCATTCAATACTACAGAGAATTTATTCTTAAAAAAAAAAATACTACAGAGAATATGGTTTTTCTTGTTCCTCTCTCTTGAATATTGACCGCATGTCATTCTTATCCAGCTGTCCTCAAACCAACAACTACAAGCAGATAGATCATCCCCCAACAACACCCACCCACCAAAACCGCACCCCCCGAAATTTAAAAAAAAAAAAAAGGGTCAAAACCTCTTAAATTTAATTATCCTATCTATGTAGCAAAACATATATATACACATAAATATATATAAGTTTCCAATGTATTTTTTTTTTTTTTTACTTTTCAGCCGTTGAATTATTATTTAACGGCTACTATAATTTAAATAATTGGAAAAAAATAAAATAAATACTCATTATTTAATATTTTTCTCTCTCCACTTTTTACCATGAAAAGACATATGTGATGATCTTTAATTCGGTAAAGCAATACCTATAGATAAGTTAAAAAAAATACCTACTGAATTGGTGTATATATATATATATATACACACATATAAAGGGAGAAAAAAAAATGTTTTAGATTTACAGCTTTTGGAATCAGACTGCAGCAACACTATAAGAAAACATACCTATAGCAACGAAATGATGTCGTCGCCATAGGGTTCTCTAAAGCGACGACATCAGAATGTCATTGCTATAATTTTGGCAGTTAAAAAAGGCGCCACATCTCATGCCAAATATTACATTATACACTCGATAGCGACGACAAATGAGATTTATTTAATAAATTTTAATTTTTTTAAAAGGTAAAAAGAATAAAAATCTAAAAAATCAATGTATTTAACCTATAGTGATGACAAATGAGTTTATTTAATAAATTTTAATTTTTTTAAATGTAAAGAAACTAAAAATAATAATAAATTTAATATATTTAACCTATAGGTTTTGAATAAAATTTTGAGCGGTAATGTTTACTACACTAAAATCTAAAAAATTTAATAAATTATTTTATTTTACCCATAGCGAGGTTTTAAATGAAATTTTGAGCAATAATATTTACTGCCCTCAATTTCAAAATTTAAAGGAAACGATGTCGTTTGGACTATAGCGACAACTTTTCTTATTTATAGTGACGACATATGCTGTAGATATCGAAATTTTTATTATGCTAGAGATGCTGCATAATAAAAACTCAAATATTTTTCTTCTTCTTCTATCATCTCATATATTCACTCACTCTCTCCAAACTCCACTCCCTCTCACTCATTCTCTCTGATTTGCACTCTCTCTCATTTCTCACTCCAAAATAATATATTTATATATATATATATGCATATCTAGTTTTTTTTTTTTTCTTTTATGTGTTTTTGTAAATTTTTTGTTCTAAATACTAATTTTTTGTTTCTTTGATTAATTGTTTATTCAGATTTGTATTATTATAGATTTCAAGTTTCTTCATCGTTAGAGAACTAAGTTTTCCTAAATTCTAATTTAGTTTTATTGATTTTTTAGGATTAAATCTTTTAGGTATTTATATGAATATGTGGATTTTGTGTTATAATTTTGTGGAGCATTTATTGATATGAAGTCGAATAAACTTTTTATGAAATTTATATTTTGGTATACGAAATTTATTAATAGTTTGATTATAGAGTATGGAATATGTTTATTTAAGAGTGTTAGTTTTAATTTTTTTACTTTGATTTTGAAGGTTTAATTTTTTTTTGGTAGTTTGTTTTTTGGATTGATTTTGGCATGATTTAAGTTTGGGCGTTTAAATTTAATGCTTGTAGGTATAACTTTATTATTTATTTTTTAAGAGTAATAATTTAAGAATTAATTTAGATCAATTAAATTAATTGTATTTTTTAAAATCTGTAGTATCTATAACGACGACATTTGTCGTGGCTATAGGAATTAATTTATATATATATTTTAAAAAAATATGTCTATAGCGATGACATAGGTCATCTATAGTAGAGGCAAATTATGTTATGCTATAGAAGGTCTATACCAACTGGCCTTTAACGACGACTAAATTGTGATGACTTTATTGTCGCTATAGACCTATAGCGACGATAATTTAGTCTATAGCGATGATCTGACCTATTTTTCTACCGTGCAAATAGTTAGATGCTGCTAGCTAGCATGACTCCAAAATTATGTACCAACTCAAAGAACTAGTCTCTTTTCTTTTTTTGGTACGAATAATATTACTAAAGAAATTAGATTAAGAAAATGGTTTCAAGATATGCTCCAAATTTGTTATGTATTCCAAAATATACATAAATAGGTCCAAACTTATTCGTACAAATGTATTTGTTAGGTTTATAGCGACGATAATTTGGTCTATAGCGATGACTTGAACCCTTTTTCTGTAATGAAAATGGTAAGATGCTGCTAGCTAGCATGACTCTAAAATTACGTACCAACTCAAAAAACTATTCTTTTTTTTTTTTTTTTGGTATGAATAATATTAGTAAAGAAATTGGATTAAGAAAATGGTTTCGAGATATGCTCCAAATTTGTTCCGTATCCAAGATATGCATAAATAGATCCAAACTCATTTGGACAAATGTATTTGTTGTGGACAACATTAAGTGAGCAAATTAATTGATTTGTAATTGAATTCCCATGTAAGATGAGAAAAATTTGTCTACGCTCAAAATATACTACTGGCTATCGTAGTATAAATTAAGGTGTCAATCTCACAGAGAAGTAAATCAACAATAAAAAAGTAATGAAAAATGAAAAGAAAAATTGAAAAGAAAAATTACTGAGCAATAATTAAAATAATCACAGAAATATAAACGAAAATATTAATAAAAGAAAAATAAGGCTTCAAGACTCACTTAATCATTCGTTTAACTATTAATAACTTTGATTCCTATTTATTACTCAATTATATGTTTCACATCCCAAACACATAACCGGAAAATATAACATTTAAGAACAAATATTAATCTAAAGTATTCAATATGAGAAATTCTTCTAATTAACACCAAAAATAATTTATCATATTAGTTATCTAAGATCGACAATATATTACAGAGATAATACTGCAGTAAAAGATCAGCTAATAAAACAGATATAATTATAATGTAGTTTAAATCACCACATAAAGAAAGCATGACTGATTTTGTATGAGAAACTAGAAAATAATATATTGAAAATAAAAATATTGAAGAATTTAACAAACCAAATATATAAGCGTTGAAGCACTCTTAGGAATCAAAGTTGGAAAACAGAAAAACTACATAATTAAGATAATCTCTCTAGCCTTTCTAAAAACTAGCCTAACCTTGAACTCATCTCACACTCTCTCTCTAGGAAAAGTAGAATTTTCTCTCTCAAAATTAGTGTGTATTTTTTCTCCTCACGTTTTGGATATTTATAGCTGAGTTTAGAGTGTTGTGCAAGTCTCCACATTTCTAAAGGTAAAATCTGATTAATTATGTGATGTGTCAAACTCACACAATTTCCTTTCTCTCTTTCTCTCTCTTCCCCACATTTCTGGGCTGTGGGAATTAATCCAGTGTGGCTGAAATTTTTGTGCACGGCACAAAACTCGCACGTGATTGGCTGAAGAAAAAGCTGGGGTCAGCGGACCGACGTGGTGCTCAAGAACTGGCTAAAAAACGAGTTGCACGGGATACGCAAAGCACAGGATCCGGCACACCAGGCAGCTACTGCAGCGCGCAGGCCCTAGTCGTTCCCCGGCTTCCACGCGCGCCTGCTCCTGTGTGCACTCCATGCGCCCGCCTGGGGCTTGGATGCTTAAATCGACGGCCCAGATTGCGAATGGATTTTCTCTCCCACTCTCAAAGTTGGCTTTGCTTTTTCTGGTTTTTTTCTTTTCTTTTTTTTAATCTAAATCAAAATAAAACAAATTAAAAGTAAATAAATCCTAATCAAAATTAAAAACAATAAATAACCTAAATACTAAAACTCAAAAATAAATAGATAAATAAAGTCATATCCTAAAATTAAATCTAAAGTAAACTAAAATTCAACAAAATTAAATCTAAATAATTAAACTAAATTAAAATAAAATAACTTAAATTATCTAAAAATTACACTAAAAATACTCAAAAACACACAAAATATATAAGAAAAAGAACACAAATAACTCTATTTTTATAGAGTTATCAAATATCGCGTGTGAAGAAAACAATTTTAATTAAGTCGTTCGATTTTTTATTTTATTTATTTTTGAATGAATAATACGCCTCCAAAATAGAGTGAGTCATGAAATAAGAAATTAGTCAGATACAATTCAGCAAACAAACCTCACAAATCCCTTTGAAAAGTTGTATTAGGGTAATTTCCTTTCAAATTGGATTTGTTTTGAATTAAAAAGTTAGGAAAATAAGTTAAAAATTCGAAGTAGGGTGGTTCTAAGAGAGAGAAATGATGGAACTCGGGTCAGATTGTAAGTTTCAGGGTAAGACCGGTAATTTAGGACAAGACACAATAACACGACTTGAAACCAGCACGAAATTAGCAGGTTTGGATTTGTCTTACTCAGGTACTAGCCAAAATAGGTTAAACCCGATAAAACACGATTAAATTGCAGGTCAAAAGTGTTAAGAATTATTAGCCCAAGATTGACTACCCAAGAGGGGGGGTGAATTGGGTTTTAAAACTTTTTGCAGAATTTTTCAACTATGTAAAACCATAGACCACTATTTTGATCTTTGAAGGTAAAACAACAATTATAGCAAGCACATAATAAAGATACCAAGTATAATAA